>JASDQU010100823.1:132937-182261 GCA_032191745.1 Picea mariana | reverse complement strand
GTGGTCTTCTTTTAACGATGGGGGGGGGGTCCAGAATGGAGTGATTTTCTGGTGGGCCCTTTTCTCTATGTGACAGGAATCCATTGCTCCATACTTCTGCCACATACCACTTACCACTTTCTGACATACCCCCCATCACCCCATGACATTATTTTCCACTTTTTCCCCTAAGGGTCACGTCTCATAACTATGTCAGTCCATTCCCCCTGTTCTCCCATTACAAGTCCCTTCACCATGGTCACTTCCCAATCAACACCTGCCATGTCACCCAGTCATATTCATCTTTCATTGTTACCTACCATCTCATGCTCCAAAAGACCCATTGGCCATTTATTACTGGCTAACTTATCCGTTAGCTTGTTGATCTATCCCTCGTGCCCAACGGGTATCCGTTTGCTCAAAACTACTCTTTTTGTTCATTCTCCCATTGCTTACTTTGTCCTCGCACCAGAAATATTATCCCTATCTTACCTCTATTCCAGTCAGCCGTCCAAAACTGCAGCCATCCCCACTTACGTTTTTCTTGAATTGCATGTATTTTCACAGTGATGGCGCCAAAATCTAAGAAAGCAGAAGTCGAGGAAAATCCTTTCCTCCTACCTCCTGTTGATCTTGACAAGATCCATTTGGCCGACAAAAATCATTTAATCGCAAACACCAGGTGCGAATTCGACTTCGCGAATTTGTAGTCATGCTCAAAGAGATTTTCTTAGATTAGAGTGATGAAATTGGGCTCTAGGAGTCCAACCTTCCTCTGTATATTTTCCCCTAGGTTCACCATTTCCCTGAATTCTCCCTCAAATGTCAGGCTCATTACCTCCCCGACTAGATAGCCATAGTATCTTCATCAGGAGAAACTATGTTCTTCATTACACTATAAGCCATTGATCAGATGATGCAGATACCCAAAGCTGAATACGTGTCCCCTTTCAATCTTGAAGTCATCACGGAGCTGTACCAGAAACTATCATTCCCTCAAAGAGACCAGATTTTTGAGCTTTTCCTCCCTCAGGCCGCCCATCTCCCCAAGACAAATCCACCATACCCTTCCTCCCTATTCTTAGAGAAGGGAAATCACTATGTTCTCTTCTTGGTTATTTTTCCGACAAATGGGTGGATGAACCCATATTGGGTTTTCTTTCCATCTTCTCCACAGAAAAAAGACCCACCACTCATTTTGACTACAACACTTTCCTGGTGGATAGTATTCATGAGAAGTTCTCAAATTTTTCCTCAGAAGGCATGTTCCGGTATTCCTCAATACTGGCCTACATGTTCACTTTCTTTCAAGCAGACAGGTTCTCCTTTTCAATGCAGAAAATGGACAAGGATAGGAGACCGCAGGTGGTAACAACTTGGACTTCACTACTTAGACAAAATTCAATAGATTTTAGTTTCAAACAGTTTATCGAGCAGTTCTACCATCCAGTGGTGAGCATGCTTAGCGTCAGACCTGAACCAAGAATAAATGAGGAGATTCAGAGGATTTTATGCCCTTCAGACCTTGCAAAAACTGGAGACTGGTATCTTTACCAAAACCACATTGATATCAGAGTATATGGATGCGATTTAGATCCATACAAACTGCCCAAGTATCTTCCCATAAGGATATTTTCCCTAGATTACATAAGGCAAATGATTAACTCTGATTACATACATTTTGTGTCTCTGAAAAAGAAACAAAAACTTAGAATTAAAGGGAAAATAGGATCTTTCATCTGCAATAGCTGAGGCGCCGGGGAGGAAGAAGACAGACTGTTGAAAGAAATGAATTTTTATGTTAATTTCATGTGGCACTATGATCCATGCAAGATAATTTCTGAGATGAGGATTAAAAATAAAAATGTCCCATATGTTCATACACCCAAGCCTGAGATAGAAAAGTTTGCAAATCAAACAGAATGGGAGCTAAACACTCTAGTTGAGATAGAACAGAAGGACCCTTTGGTCATCATCTCATAGACTACTACACCACCGGTTCCCAAGGAGAAAATACCCAGGAAGGATACTTCACCTTCCATCACCGAAGTCTCAACTAAAGATTTCCAATTACACACCAAAAGGCCAAAACCCAATCATACACCTAACATGGCTGGTGAAAAGGAAATCCAATCCTCTGCAGCTATGAAAGATGATCGTTCACTTCTGAGCACAAGCAGTAAGAAAATCATGTCTACATTTTTTCCTAAGAAGCCCATGAATACTCCACTAGTTGACTAGCCAAGTAAAGTAGGACCAAAATTGAGTGTTTTTGAGAAGTATGACCTGATCAAAAAGAAAAATCAGACACTGATCAGCAGTACTTATGCTCAGTTTTGGAAACAGACTTCAATGGCACAGCACAGACTGTTGTCTACATTGAATATAGAGAAGGGTAGAATGTACATGGATTTTCTGCAGGCACAGGTGCCGGACCTGAGAGCCATCACTAATTACAAAAGAGCAACATTCGAGTTTCATACTAGAGATGTGCATCCCACTGATCAGATGGATCTGCACAGGCAAACTGGAGAAATGGTTTTCTCCACATTGGCAAATGATTCTAATGTGGCTGCTAAATTACAGGTATCTCTGAGCAATGTTCAGACACAGTTGAAATTAGAAAATATATCATCCTTTGCAAAAGATAATAGAATTAAGACGTTGGAAGAATTGGTCCTCAAGATCGGGCATGACCCCTCGAATGTGAAAGCAATTGAGGAGATGTTAAAAAAGAAAAATTTTGATATATCATCTCTAAGGAAACAGTTGAAACTACCACCAACAGAAGATGTACAGACAAAGGAGATAGCTGAGATAGAAGGGGAAAAGGATGAGATGCTCAGGTTGATTATGGAGCAGAATGCACAGTTGAAAGAGATGGAAGCAGAAATGGAAAGGTTAGTGAAAGAGAAGGAACAATAAAAGCCTATGGAAGTCATTCCATTGAGTGCAGTTCCACTCACAGGAGTAAGCACAACATCTATAGTGGGAATTCCCTCAGCAAAAACTCCCTCAGCAACTCCACTGACAACTCCAGAGAAGACAGTAGAACTGGAAAAATCCATGGAAGAGATGAATTTGCAAGAGACAGATATTAGCAGACTTAAAAAGGAGGTTGAGAACCTTTAGAAAACTCAAGTCTTCTTACCAAACCATCTACTCCAAGGAGAAATAAACATCAGACCAGCTCAAACAGGAATTGCAACAACTTCAAAAGCAAACAGTGGCAGGCAAAACACTTGCTGAGGTCAAGGAAAGTGTTTGGATGGATATCACCAAGTCTGTAAATGAAATATGGCCTATGGTACAGATCTTTTTCGAGAAAAATGAACTAGTGAAAAGAATCAAGCAGGCTATTGAGAAAATAAGAGGAGAACTGGGAGAGATGCCCATAGAAGCCATTGAGATCATTACATTCCTGAATTCAAAAACTAGAGAAGAGTTAGAGGATTTGAAAATTGAAGATAGGATGGAAACCATCCTCGAGGTCAAGAGTGTCCTGACCAAAAGAGAACTGATGCTACAACTAGAGGACAAACTCCAGACTATGGACATAGGAGTGCAAATATCTTTCAGCAAAATTGAAGCTCTGTAGAAGAAAGGCCTCCCTAGCTTAAGGGTCATAAATGACAAGTTAATGACACTTTCTGATTATAAAAAGAAACAAGCCACTGTGGCTAAAGATAGTTCAAAATTCTCGGGAATATAGGGCAGTATCACAAGCAAGGCGTTCTTAGAAGATTTATAGTCAGACATCAACATACAGCACGAGATCGGGTACATTTTCATCGTCAAGCCAACTTTTTCCAAGTATACAAAGATGGATGAAGTATACTGAAGACTACTCAAAGTCGTCGTTCCCAGTCACCTTCGATGGGAAGAGTTGTGCAATCTAATAGATTAGAAGATGAGGTGTCCAAGCCCATTCAGCTATCCAATCAGACGAGGTTGTGCAAAGGACTCACCAACGGTTTACCCCAGAAATCAGCATGAAGATTTCAACACATCATCAAACAGTTCCTAAATTTTTGTATCTTGTTGAGTTAGTTAGCTAAATTTAGAATTTTCCACATCCTGATCTTTAATGACAGGATCGTATGTAATTTTTTATTATAAATACTTCAAACTTTGAAGTACCAAGGGTTGATATTTACGCCCTGTAAGCTAGAAAGACTATAATTTTTATCAAGAGATCTTCCAGTAATACAAAGGGACATTTCACAGGATTCCCGCGTGTTATTCATTGGTGATGTTTTTCTTTTCTATGTTAAATGCTTTTCTCTCTCAATTGTCATATTTTTTTCTAATCTAATATTTTAAAAGTAGAGCATGTTGCAGGATTTATCTTTGTATACCTTGTTTCCGGCTTTGAAAGATCTTAATGTTTATCTTTCTGATATTACAGTGAACAAATTCTTAAATGCTTCTTTACTTTAAAATATATTCTCATCTTTTATGCTATTCATCGCTTTGTTGCTAAAGAATCCAATGAACGCATTAGTGTGCCCTGTGAAAAGAATCTTTTAATTTTTGTTTAGACCTCTATCTTTATAATACAGACCCCATAGCCCAATGGAGGCATAATAACCTTTTTCAGCCAACTTAACAAAAACAACAACAAACCATTCAATCTTATTTTGTTTAACTAGCCTAATATCTCAAAGTTAAAACATATCTAAATCATACAGAGAGATCTCTCTCTAAAGCTGGTAGGGCTAGATTCCAGTTTCGAAGTGGTTGGATAAAGTTACCTCTTGTAAATTTCTTCTACTCTGACAACCTCTGGGAATTTACAGAGCATTAACATGCCGAACATGCTTAACATTAGAGTAAATTGTGATCTCATGTTCAATGATACATGGATCAATTCCTAACATCTCCTCATAAGACCAGGGAAAGACGTCATGAAATTCCTTAAACAATTTAGTGTAAATTTGAATCTCTTCAGGAGAACAATCCGCTCTAATGAAGACATTTTCCATGATGCTAGGGGTTCTAGAGATGTCGATAGGAATCATTTCATCTATACTTTCCATGTTTCCCTTGGCATATATTTTGTGCATGGCCAGAGGGTTAAAAGGACAAGGTACATCTTTAGTCATGGTCATAATGAATTCTCCTGCCTCTATTCTCTTCAACTCGGGTAAGAAATAAGATCTATGGTGAAGATCATCCCAAGGTCTATTTGGCCCAGTCATTTCCTCTAAAATAGCCTCATCAGAGGGAAAGAATAAGTCCAAGGGATTGTAAGTGGTGAGAGATTCTTGAGCCCAAGCAGGCTCTAGAATGGGATCTAGCTTCTATAGGGGAGATGGATCAGGGTTGGCTTAGGCTTGTTGGACAAGATTGCATGGAACCTCAGTAGTGGATAAGGGAATATTCATTCTAGGGTACCCTACCCATTCCAATGAAGTCGATGGGGAAGGTAAATCCATGAGTTGTTAAATTAACACCTTTTAAAAGATGTGACTTTAAAAATTGCAACCTTTGGTTCGCTAGGGACAGCCGAAAGAAAATTGACATCATTGGAAGGCGGCGTATAATCAAAAGTCCTCATTAAAGATGGAAATAATCTAGCACCTAAGTTGACAGTACCTGGTTGTGGGTTGTCAATCATCGGGACCGTGGATGCCCCCAATGAAGGGTTAGGATGCGAAAAGAGTTTATTATCAATGGTTATAATATGGCCTTTGTGAGAAAAACATAAGACCCAAAAAATGGTGGATACAATTGTTGTCATAGCATTGGTCCAAATCCTCCCTAACAAAATATTGTAGTCAAGAGGCGCATCGACTACTTTTAGTTCGAAGCACATAGTTTTACCCTCCAACTGCACGAGAGAGGAGGGAATTATTCCATGTGGTATGAAATATCAACCGTCAAATGTAGTTATCAACATGGGAAACAGATACAACTCAGTTTTTCCAATGGCCTTCTAATATGCCAACAAAATCATGCAAGTCGAGGCACCCTCATCGACCACCGTATAGAAAATGTTTTGTGTCAATGATATTGTGGCGTACACCACTACTATATAAAAAGTGACATGGTCAGGGAGACGAGGTTTATTTTATATAGGGTCAAAAACAATCATTCATGATTTAGTGGTCTTGGTTGCTCCCAAGGCAGACAATAACGCTTTCCTCTATGGGGGGAAACTATGGAGAACTTACAGAGTGGACATTGTTCAAGGAGTTTGTGTCAGATCCTCCACGATGGAGTAATTTTGAGAATCCCTTTCATTTGGATTGTGAGAATCCTTTTTGAATGCACCCTTATGGATGCGGGTTATCATTTCTCCCACCATATTCTCAATTTGAAGAGGATTCAGTCGGTTGGAGGCATATTTTCCCTTCTCAACAGATTCTAGCATTTTTTATTTATAAGCCATGGTTTGTATATTAGCTTCAACTTTCATCATATAAACATTTGTGGCCCCATTTTTAGTATTATGCATGGGGGATCCCTAACTACCCCTAGGCAAGCTCGTGGATGAGGAATCTTGAGAAAAAAAATTCCCTTGCAGAAAAGGGTTGGTTAACACGACAGGTTGTTGTGCCAATATCTTTTGGGCTTTCTCAAGCCGAGGGAATTGGTGATTCAAGTGGTCTTTTGTGCAAATATTACATGGAAACTTAACCTTTATCTTTTCATTTTTTTCCTCTCCATCATTATTTGCATCCTTCTTATCCCCCTTACCCTTCTTTATTTTAGGTTTCATCTTTCCCTTGGTTTGTTGGTTACCCTTGGGATTTGTCAATTGCACACTATGTACATTCAACATTTGGGTTATGGGGGTAGCTGAACTAGGATTTTGGTTTTCCATAGTCTGTTGAATCGAAATTTTTTGTAACTGATTAGAAAACTAATATGTGTTCTTTCTATGTGTTGAGCCTAATATTCCATTGGCGTGAGGCCCATACTTCTATTTGGTCCTATTGAATGTCAACGGGGGTGCGTTGGTCATGATCTCATATAACATACTGGACTAAGAGTAAATCAACTCTAGATGTTTGGCTCTCATGATAGCCTCTTCTTAGAAAAAAAACCCAGATGTCGCAATGTCTTTGGATACACAAGGAACCAACGACTTTAGGAACCACTTGAGAAAAAATGCGAGAGGGACCTGTTAACGCTCTGTAATTTTCCCAAGGTTGCAGAGACAGTTACAGAGGTAACCTCAAACCACTTGGAGTCTTGCATCTAGCCCTCCAAGACTCAGAGAGGGCTCTCTCTATATGATTTATCTATGTTTGAAATAGGATATTAGGCTAGTTGTGGGGGATCAGGTTTTTTGGTTTTTAAATGGTTGTTTTGGGACAGCAAGGAGGGCCATTGGGCAAATGGGGTCTGTGCTTAAATATGTGATTCACTCTCAGATCTAGACAAATATCTCACACAGGGCAAGGTAGTGGAAGTTTTGGATCGAATTAAGTTTGAATGGTGTCAATTTGATGAAGAACTAAGGGAGGAAAAAGCGAGCAAATGAGCAGTTAAGAATTCATAAACTGAGCTTTTTAGAGGAGAAACATAAAGATTGTCACAAGATCAGATGTAGAGTATTTTGCTAATAAATTCTTCTCTATTATTATTTTTTGATAATAAGAATTGAAAACAAGTGGAAAGATGACAGGAAAAATACTTAGTAGAGAAAGAAACGCCACCAACACATCCGCACAAGAATCCTGTAAAAAGCATGCCCATTACATATCAATCATTTAATGATTATAGAAAAAGTTTGTTGGAATGGAAAAGCCCATGTTCCAGCCAAATGAAAAAAACCTCACATGTCGAACCCCTCCTTCCTCTTTTACATGTGCCTATAAAGGTCAAGGTACTATCAGTCCTGAAAAACTTGAACTCTACCCCTGCTTTCTAAAAATAGAAAACAGTTACAAAGATTGACACATGTAAATTTTCTCCTAAAACAAACCAAACAGTAAATTAAAGGGAAACTAAATTTAGAAATTGTTGCTTGGTTGTCCCGAATTTTCTGAAAGGTTGTTGATGTTGTGTTGGCAGTTGGAGAAATAGTGCTCTAACCACTACCTAAAGTATAGGACATCTCTGCCACATTAAGGACACCTGCATGTACCTCTACAACTGAGACATCCCCAAGTGTCACACAAATTTCACTTAATGTGTGAATACTATTACTCCTGAGTCTTCAGATGTTAATGTAAATCAAAAAAGATTATTAGAACTTCTCTTGTTGTAATGGCATAGCAACAGAAGCTTAATAGCATCACATATAATCTCACTTGCTCCCCGATTAGGTCAAGACCAACAAGCAAAAATGACACGCCCTGAAATAGTAAGAAATAGAAATGAATGCCTTGGGCTGATAGCAAACCTTTGGTTGATGCAGTGAGGAGGAGGAAAGCCAAAGCCAACTCCTTTCTGTACAATCGATTAATCTTTTTGATTCGAGGTGTAGAGGGATGCTTGCTCAGTTTACTCAACACATCGAAGCCAGTTTCAGAAGCCCCACGATGAAGTGGATGGCTTAGAGTCTTTGATTCTCGTTCGGCCACAACTAGCAAATATGGTTCAGAAGATCTACCTGTCCTCTTTGTCACAATCCATTCGTAAGCACTACCAAGTTGAAATAGTCCAGATACCATAGCATTGAACTTGGTAACAGACATAGTATTTTCAAAAAGAAGATAAGGGATAATGAAAGGGAATGATCTTGGTGCTGGCAGCATTTTCAAAAATGACATCACTGGAGGGATATAGCATATCACTTAGATAGGTAACTCTACCTCTAGTACAAACATGGTCATTGAAAGAATAATATAGAACAATGTAAAGGAATAAAATGGAAGAATCAACTTTCTCAAAAGGAAGAATAACGAAATGAGGTTTGCTTCCTTGCCAATAGATAACTTGGAAGTAATTATATCTGGAAGGCAGAGTCGAAAAAGATGCATAGGACCAGAAATCCATCGATGTTGTTGCTTCCTATAGGCTTCATAACTCTCTGGAACCTCACAAGGGGCCATGACATCATTGAGAAAAATAAATTTCTACCCTTTCAGATGGACACGCATAACAATGTCCATATCTTCAACAGTTGTTCTTTCAAGCCAACCTCCGAATTCCTCAAGAGATTTTATTCACCAGACACCAGTTGTCCTATTGAACCCAAAGAAATTGAGAAAGACCCCATTCACCTGCTTCTCTACCTCAAAGTGGAAAGAAATATTGATTTTCTGTAGCCGTGTTAACAAATTTTCATCTCTATTTACAAAAACTTGGAGTTGTGATTTTGACAACTATGAAATCATTCCAGCCTCTGCGCATGGGGTTTGAACTTGTGCTCCAGTTTTGGCATATACCTGATGAGATGTGCACGCTAGACACGTTTAGATCACTGGGCTCTCACTTGACATTTTACTTTGGGCTCGATCTCTAAAAATGGACATGTGACTTGGCTCTTGACATGAATTTTGGGCCCGTGGGCTCTCCCTCCTTTTCATAGCTCTTCGAAACCATTGTGTGGCTCTGTCATATGGACATGGCGTCTCTTTGAAAATTGGTGATATGAATGTGAATGCTGGGCACTTGGATGCTTCATTGGATTCACATAGTAGATGAAACATCCCGCTTATTTTAATTAACCACTTCACATTATCATTGCAAGAATTACTTGTGCGACTATTCGCTATTCGATACTCCTTTGAATAAAAAAAATCTCTGCCCAAACCCTATCATCAATACATATCTCCAATGAATTTGTAACCAGAACCGTCTTTTGCATGGAAGTTAACCGAACTGCTGCAGAATCCTCCAATGAGAGAATAAACCTTGTTAGGATTCCAAATGTCAAAATAAGGGTGTTGCAACAAGTGTTTTACATTCTTGATATTTCCCAGGATATCAGCGATAGTCAGCACAAAATTAGGAGGTGGAGTCTTGACAGGTGTGAAATCATTCCGGTGTCTACGCATGGGGTTTGAACTTTGCTCCAGTTCTGGCGTATACCCAATGATATAAGACAACGGATAGCCACTTGGAATTTTGGTGCTTGTGTGCTGCACGATGTTGCGTGCTCACCCCTGACATGTGTTGTGTTGTTGTGTGACAGGTTGCATGGAGCTAAAGTCTTGTGTTTGGCCCCGGCTTGTATGTTTGCTGTAGGCTTGTGAAAAGGGCTAAGTCTCGGTGTTGAGTTCTTGGAGATTGTCCCTCGGCCAATATACCTTTTGGAAAATACTTTTCAAACAGTTTATAAATTGATATACTAGACAGAACACTCTTCATGCATACCGAGGGGCTAATTTTTTTTTTTTTTTTTTAAATTAGCTACAGGCTTTCGATGGTTAGAGGTACACAAAAAATGGGCTCTAAGCGACCAAAATCTCTCACTTTTGGTAGCTATCATAACATGAAACTCTACTCCTTAACCACCGAAAACAAAAACTCTAGTGTGATAACATTTGAGGTGATTTGAGAAATTTCTGTCGCTTTTACACTTTGTTGTGCGTCGTGAGCAAAAGCATAATGCCTGAAGAAGATAGATATTAGTCAGAACATTGATTCCCCTATTATATAGGGTTCTAACATAGGCTCCACCTGGGGAAGATAGCTCCGAAGGAGGTGTCTAGAACCACTGATCTTTGGGAACTTGATAATCAACGCCTTATCCATTGGGTTGTTCCCCAATGTGTAACCCGATCTACTACAAAATCCCTGGTAGCTGAAAATCTTGAACTGAAACCAAAACTCTCTGCAAAATAAATTCTGGATCACACTTGAACTAAAAAGATGAAAAACAATCTGAAACTGAAACTAAAAAATGCTCAGAACACTAAACTTATTTGCACCCATCTACCTACCCTAATCTACCTCATAATTTTGTTGAATCAGGTAATACAGAAATGCCAGTGATTATATTATCTTTCCCTATGAAAGTTTTCCTTTGCGTTTCTGGTTCGGATTTCATGTTTTATTAAAACACAGGCCCCATAGCCCAATGGATGTGTAGACTATTTCAACCAATTCGACAAACACCACGACAACAAAAACCGACCTATTTATTCACCTAGCCTAATATCTAAAATTTGAAACATAGCTAAATTATATAGAGAGATCCCTCTCTGAAGTTGGAAGGGCTACATCCCAGCTTCAAAAGCGGTTGGATAAAGTTACCTTTGTAGATTTCTTCTATTGTCAACCTCTTGGAAATTTACAGAGTGCTAACAAGACCTTAACTTTGACCAAACTCTTTCATCATTGCCATTCTCAGATATGATATGAGATATGAATGTTGGCATGTTTACAGGCAGAGTTTCTTGTCATTGATGGCAAGAACACCAACAACGATGGAATGTTTATAGACAGAGTGCGCTTATCATTGATGGAAAGAACAATGATGAAAAACACAAAAGAAAATAAGAACAACAACAACAATGGAAAAAAAGAACAAGGAAGATGAGACCCACAAGAGAAGGTTCGGAGGTCGAAACATTTGAATACTTAGAAAACCTTCTAAGTCAGAAGAAATCATAATCTCGGGAGGAGGAGAAACAATGGTCATCAAATCAGTGTTTAGACAAGAGGAGTACGCAGAAGAGGAGACCACATCTCAGTCGTTGGATCTGAGCATGAACGATCAACAGTTGTTGGATCCATAGATAAATGAAAAAATGTTAAGCCTTTGGATGAGCGTAGGAGAGCAGACTTGTTAAAGTCTCGAAGTTACAAAGTAAGCAGGAACCGTCCATTGTCAATACTGATAGGTGGCACATGATACACAACTCCGGAGAAAATCACTTCGATATTTTCTCAGCTTGAGATTTGAAATCCCAGAAGCACGGAGAACTAGAGAATTGTAATACATCCTCAATCGTCAAATCATCTTAAGTACAACACAGTCGTCATATCGTTTGAAGAAGATCTCAAGCGTCAGATCATCCAAATTAAATTTGGGTCGTCTAATCCAAAAAATATGTGGCGTAATCCTGTGGACTCCAGGTAAAGACCCGAAGTAAGCCTCAATCATCTGATCCAAGAGGACATGTCGCAGACCACGTCAGCATGGACATGTGGGAGATCTATGTCAGCAGACCCCATCAGCAAGGGCATGTGGTAGACCACGTCAGCAATAACATGTGGCAGACCACATTAACAAAGGGCATATGGCAGACCACATTAGTGAGGATACGAGTCGTCCAATCTGAAAGATCAATTTGGGAGAATTCTCATCCATTGATCATACTACAGTGAAAATTCAGACTTGAGAATTCCAAAGTTCGGAGACGTGAAAGGATCGCAGTTGTTGATTCGAAAGGGACACTAGACTTGACAATCTACTGACAGTGAAAGTCAGTAGATTGTCAGCTCCAGAATATTGATGTATGGAGGAGAGAAGGAGTTGATATTTGAAATCTCCAAAGTCTGGAGACCCGAAGGAGATCTAGATTATTGATCGAGAAAGGGGACACAGGACCATTGATCTAGTTTCTGATTGAAAGGACAGATATGAACCGTCAGTTCAGGAGCACCGTCAAGATCGTGAGATCGACGGTCCCGTCACATTGTGGGGAGAGAAGGTGCATGAATATTAATTTTTTGTGAGAAGGAAACAATTAAAACCACGGTTTTTATGAAAGGGTACGTGGCAGCTCGAGGTAAATTGCAGGGAAAAAAGAATTTTGATTCAAACCACCGCAATTGTATGGTCACATGAGATCATTGCCCAAGTTCATATTGAGAAACAAGAGCTATCACTCGCTAGACTGACATCGCTAAGAACTTGGAAGTTAGGCCCGTTGTCAAAGTCGAGGTCACATCAGTGGAAGATTGGGGGAGCTAGAAATGCTAGGCTCCATTTCAGAGTTTTGTGAGTTGGGAGAATCGAGACAACTCGCTATATATCCGATGTGTGAAGTCATGAAGCACCCTTTTTCTTGGCCCCTAGTCACAACCAAGGTCACATTAGCAGAAAATAAGGGAAGGAGCTTGCAACGCTGGGCTTCAGTTCAGAGTTTTGCGAGTTGTGAAAATCGAGGTGACTCATAGCATAACTTTCAAGGTGCGATGTCATGAAGTGCCTTTTGAATAGGTGGTTGATCACCATCGATGGTCATGTGAAGGAAAGGGATTAGAAACCAAAGAATCCAAAAATGACTAAATGCAGTTACCAGAGATGATGAAGAGTTGCGACTGCCATAGAATCCAAAATAATATCACGATAACACCCGATAGTGATGAACAGATTCAGGATAACTACCAGAGAAGCTAAAGAATCTTGTCATAATGGCCACTAATGATAAAAAGACTCAGAATAACTTCCATAGAAGATGAAGAGTTGCAATGATGATCAAAAAAACAACTTGGTGTGAGAAAGACATGCAGAATAGAAGATACTGAAAGCCCTTTTTGGTGGTCATGCATGTGGGGAGGATGAGATGCGGTGCATAATCTGAAGGGGAGATATGTGGTGTAAAAATAGCATGCAAAGGAATCATATAGTATAAAAGGCAGAATAGAAGCTGAACAGAATTGTGTTTTGAGCGCAGGAAGAAAAGAGCAGAGCATAGAAGCTAAATGATGCATATCTGAGAGAAGAAGAGAAATTTGAGGTGCGCATGAAGAAAAAGATAAGAAGAATAGAAATCTCAAGAAGATGCAAGAAGGAAGACACTGATGCAGGCAGAGTAGAGAAGTGTAGAAGAACAGTGATGAGACTGGTAAGACATTGATAAACATTGTATCACTGTAATAAATTTGAGTAACAAAAATTTATATCTCAGAGTGTTAAGGAGGTTCTAGGGAGGACTATTGTCCTCAGAGTTTCAACTGGGCGCTTGAACATAGGGAGTTGTAGCTTCCATCTAGTTGCAGCCAGAAAAACCAAGGTGATAGGGTGGTGCAAGGAAGAACTATTGTTCTCTTTTATACAGGTTGGTGCCTATGTGACCGGAAGTTGGTGATTCCATCCAGTTGGTGCTAGAACACTCATGGAGTTGGTGCTTCCTTCTAGTGGGTGCTAGAGAAGCCAGAGAGTCACTAATATCAACAATTTGTTGCTTGTAAAATAGAGGTGGTAGCCTTAAAACGATTTGGTGCTCATAAGAATGATAATGTACAGAAAATAAATACTACTTATCATATCAAGAAGAATAGGTTTTTCCCTTTATGGGTTTCCTCGGGAAATATCTGTCTCTGTATATTTCATGTGTGTGATTGAAGTTCAATATTCTATTTTTTACTTCCCTGCATTCTTGTGATCATCATTGAGTGTTCTCTAAAGAGTTTAAAATGGGCATAATTGTTTAAGCATAGTGACAACTGATTCACCCCCCCCCCTCTCTCAGCTTTCCAACAGTTGGTATCATAGTCAGTTCCTTTTATCTAAGGTTAGATCTTAGAACTTAAGCATGACTAAGCATGAAGGAAATTCAACCAATAAGGCCTCCTTGTTTAATAAAAAAAACTTTTCCTTCTGGAAAGTTAGGATGAGAACCTACATAATGGATTTAGGTGCAGATTTCTGGGATGTGCTAGAGACTGGTTATGTAAATTCAGTTTTACTAGCTTCTAAGGATGACAAGACATAATTTATCTTCAATGCTAAGGCCATGAATTCTATTCTGAGTGGGATTACAGAAGAAGAATTTGTAAAAGTTATGCACTTAGAATCTGCCAAAGAAATGTGGGGCAAACTCATTAGAAGTTATGAAGGTAATGAGAAGGTAAAGGAATCCAAGATTCAAACCTACATAGTAAATTTTGAATATATAAAGATGAAAGAAGATTAAACTATTTGGAAGTACTTTCTGAGAGTTGAAGAACTAGTAAATGCAATGAAAGGACTTGGTGAAAAAATTGAGGAATCCTATTTAGTTCAGAAAATTTTGAGATCTCTGTCAGATAGCTTCAACCCAGAGGTCTATTCTATAGAAGAACTTAATGATCTAAAAGCTTTTCCTTTTGATAAACTTCTAGGAACCTTGATTGCATATGAAATGAGGATATTTAAAGATAAACCCACCTCTAGAGAAGCATCATTTAAAGAAGATAAGAATGAGGATTCTGAGCCTGATGAAATTGAAGAAACATTTGTGAGAAGACTAAAGAAAGGATCAGGCAGGTACCAAGGCAAACTACCCTTCAAAATTCTCAACTGTGGTAAGTGTTGTATGATAAATCGGTAAATGCGGACATAAACTAATCTCCCTATATCCACCTATATCTAGAACAAAACAGGACAGAACATGGCACTTTCCCTAGGCTCTAATCATCGAATTTACTACCAAACAAAAGATGAGAGACATACCTTTAAGTGTCGCTTTCTTATTTATTTGTTGTTCTTGTTTCTCTCTGGTGCTCTTGTGATACTGAACCTACAATGAAACACAAACCAACCAAAGTGAAAGTAGTAGAAGTATATTCAATGACAACCTATGCATATGATCAAAGAATTATGCAATAAAATAAAGATAATTCTATGGGAAAGAAGCATGCCACTGTATTATATTAAATAATAAGAATAGAGATTACAACCAGATGCCTTGATGTCGTAAGGTTCCTCCCAACAGTTCCTTGCTTCGCACACACTTCTTGCTCCAATGGATTCTAAGACTGTGGTTCTGATAGCTACTCACAATCTATCTTGACAAAGGAAAGCTCAAATCCAACATACCAAGCTAACAATATCAAGCGAAATTCAACTAAATTTCTCCATGAAATATCCTCTCCTTTTATAAGTTGAAGAGGATAAGGTGAGGAGGTTAGGATGATCCCACTAAATCATGAAAGTGAGTAAGATCCAAACCGTTCGAAGTCCACCTCACCATAGAAGATTCTCCTTCTAGAAGCATCGAGAAGATGCTCATTTTTCCCAGGTACAGGAATTTTCGCCCCCTAGATATAGTGTAGCCTACAAAAACTAGGAATTTGCTCACCTTGGCTATAGTGTAGCCTGCAGAAACCAAGAATTTCCTCACCTTAGCTATAGTGCAGCCTGCAAAAACCATGAATTTCTACACCCTGTGTATAGAGGAACCTGTGGAAATCGGGAATTTTCACACCCTGTGTATAGAGCAACCTACGAAAATCCTCCAAAATAGGGTTTTTACAAAGGAAAATACAACTTCTTGTCTCAGGGAAAGTTCTTCTCCCTTCTTTCTTCAAGAATTCAAGCTATTGATCCTTCTAAAGACAAAGGATAGGTTTACATCATTAACGGTCATAGGGATGACGAAAATAGTGTGTAACAGTAATATAGGTCATTTTTCATATAAGTGTCCTCACAAAAGAAAGGATCATACATATAACAATGAATAGAATCACAAACACAAGAAGGTCTATAAAGAGAACAATTTTAAGAAGAAAAGCCTTTGTGTAAACAATGATGATGATCCCTCAGATGATGAAAGTAGTGACTCTTTTATTGAAGATAAGGTTAATGACTTTATGCTAATGGCCAAAGAGGATTATGATGATAAAATCATAGGACGTGATGTTAATGATGAAGAAGTTGTGGTTGACTTGGAAGGAGAACTGATCAGTGCCCTAGAAGAAATTGCTAGACTTAGATCTAAGAAGAAAAAGCAAAAACAATTGTTGATACAGTTCAAGAAATATAGTGAAAAATGTGGTATAGTACTTTCATCTCAAAAACAAAAAGACCCCTGGTATATAGACAGTGGATGTTCCAAGAACATGACTGGAGACAAGGATAAGTTTATGCCTATAAGTAAAAGAAAAACAAGAAATGTGACCTTTGGAAATGATGAACTAGGTAAAATCAAGGGTAAAGGGATGGTGAGTTTGAGTAATGGTAAAGGAAAAGCCTGGGATGTTCTTCTTGTAGATGGGTTGAAACATAATTTGCTCAATGTAAGTCAAATGTGTGACAAAGAATGTGAAGTAGTGTTCACTTCCAAATATTGTAAGATAAAGTCTGTAAACTCGGGATAAGTGGTGGCTAAAGGCATAAGGACAGAAAATAATGTATATGTGTTGAAAGAAGATAGAGAAGAGTGTCATCTAAGAAAACATGATGAAATATGGTTATGGCATAGGATACTTGGACATATAAACTTTGACCACTTAATCAAGCACAAAAATCTTGAGGCAGTAAAAGATCTTCCAAGAATATCAAATCCACAAGATTTTGTGTGTAAAACCTGCCAAGTAGGAAAGCTAACCAAGACACAGTTTAAATCCAAGAGCTCTACTTCAATAGAGAAACCACTCCAATTAGTTCATATGGATTTGTGTGGACCATCAAGACAGAAAGGCAAGGGAAGGAAAACTACTTGTTGTTGATCATTGATGACTACTCCAGACTCACTTGGGTTGTTTTTCTCAAAGAAAACGATGAAGCATTTGAGAAATTTAAGATATTCAAGGCTTTAACTGAGAATCAAACAGGCAATAAAATAAAGGCAGCAAGTGATTTCAAGGAATTATGTGATAAACATGGGATCAAGAAAGAATACACAGTCCCAAGAACTCCACAAAAAAATGGAGTAGTTGAGAGGCAAAACTAAACAATTTAGGAAATTGCCAAGTCAATGATGAATGAGAAGAACATTGGTCAAACTTAATGGGTAGAAGAAATACACACAACAATCCATATTCTTAACAAATCCCACCTCAGACCACATAGTGACAAGACACCTTATGAACTGTGGTATGGAAGACCTGCTTCAATCAAACAATTCAAAGTCTTTGGGAGTAAGTGCTACATAAAGAATAATAATGAAAATCTTGGAAAGTATGATGATAAGGATGATGAAGGAATATTCTTAGGATATTCTACCAATAGTAAAGGATATAGATGCTTTAATAAAAGATTTCATAAATTAGTTGATTTCATTGATTTGAAGGTTGATGAAGGAGTCCTAGTAAGAGAGGCGAGCAATATTGAGTCTAATAAAGATGACATAGTTGAATCTGAAGATGAACAGGTCCAAGAATTAGATGGAGAAGAGACACCCAGACAAGAAGAGTCAAGACAACACTCAACATCAAATCCTTCCTCCAGAATTTGATCCGGATTATTTTTGGCACGAAATGAGAGTGGAGATATAATAAAGAAATGCACAGAGATATCATGGATATCCAATAATATAAAAGAAATGTATCATAGATGCAACCATAAACACATAGATACAATAATACATGATTTTTATTAATGAAATAAATGTACAGAGACTGTAAAAATATAGAGTGAAAGACTCGCTAGAATGGTAGCAGCTTATCTCTGAGAAGAGATGTGACAGTTACTCGCATTCACAAGAGGATGATTACAATGAGGCTCTAAAATCATTTTTACAATAAACCAGAATGCCAAAAACTCTAGACATCCAAAAACTTAACTCTAGGAGATGAAGCACCAAAAGTCATGTGGGCCCTGTTTGGGTAAGTTAGTACATCAACTTCCCGAGGTCGTGACTTTTGCATACGATCTATGTTTTAGGTGTATGATAGCTTGTTGGAAAGGTATCATCGAGGAGATTCATTTTTGGGGATTAATCATGCCTTTGTCTATCATTTAGAAGCTCGATCTAAAAAAACCTTCATTTAGGCCCTCAAAATAGCCCCAAAAGTTAAACTGCTAAAAATAGTAAATTCCCAAAATTGCTAGAAATTTTTTTTGAGCCAGTTGGAAAAGGTGGGTGCCCATTGATATCCACCTGGATCAATCTACCCTCCTTAGGAATCAATGGTCTCCATTGCATTGATTTCCTGGGGGAGAGGGAAAAGCATTTGTTGAATCTGCATTTTGGTGAGTTTCTTTCCTTATTGGAGATGTCAAGCTACTCAATTTGTGGAAGTCTGTTGTGAACCTGTTGAGGTTGAGGTTGTTCAACAATTTGAGATACATGAAAGGATGGTGTGCAGAAGGAATATTTGTGCTTTGTTGAAAACTTGTCGACCTACTTCTGTTGCATAGAAGGTGCTTGGGGCAAGGCTATAGTGGTTGCAGTGTCCTTTTGTTCCCCTTTTGAACAGATTGTGAAGAAGCTAAATTTTGCAGTATGAGATACTACCTTGCGGCACTGTTTAAGTGGAACAATAGTCAGAACTACCTCTAGTATTCTATAGAGTTGACCCCCCAAAGTAACAATGAAACTATGGGGTCGAGACTCATAAATAGCATGGTGCTTCCACATATATGGTTGGCCCAAGAGAGCATCACAGAAATCCAGTGGGGCAACATCACATAATACCTCATCCTTGAAGGGTTGGATGTTGTATGAAAATTGACATTGTTGGCTGACATGGAGATCTCGTCCTTGGTGAAGCCACCTGGTGTTGTATGGTTGCAGGTGTGGTGTTGTTGACAATCCCAACTGTTTGATGACCTCTGTTGAGATGAGGTTCTTATGGCTTCTGCTATCAATAATAAAATGTAGTGGGGTCCCCTTCACCCACATATATGAATGAAAAAGGAACTTCCCCTCTTCAGGATCTATTGGTTCTTCCAGTTGAATTGTTGCGGTTGTGACAATAACAGTGGGGTCTACGTCGATGATCTGTCTTTTACCAACATTTTCATAATCTGATTCTAAATCAGGTTTTGGCTCCTTGTATTTGATCTTGACCACCAATGACTATTTTGAGAGACATTCATCAGTGTTGTGCTAGGGGATTTTGTGGAAATCGCACCATTTTCTGGTGTCCTTCTTTGTCTTCCCGTGACCCTTCTTTTCCTGTGGCTTAGACTAGTTTTCAGGAATATGTTTGTTAGGGCCATCTTTATCATACTTTGTTTTTGCGGATTTGCAGACCCAAAATCCCATTTGTTATGGTGCTTAAATTTCTGCTCGATTTTAACAACATATTGATAAGTAGCACCGAGTGATGAGATGTCCAGAAAATCCATTTCAGTTTGGATGTATCTATGTAGAGCCCCATGGTATTTCAGAACCAAATGTCATTCAGAGTCTTTGATACCCATCTTGATGCACAGGGTATGGAAGTTATTGGTGAACTCTGGAACTGCTTGGCCCCTCTCTTTCCGCAATGTGGTCCATCTCATGTACTGGTCCTCATAGTTGCCAATAGGGTAATACTGTTCTTTTACCGCATCCACAAAAAAATCCCAAGTGGGCTCGGCCCCATATATTCCAGACTCCTCTGTGGAATTTTTCTCCCAGTAAGTTTCCCACCAATGTTTGACATGAGGGAGATCTTTAAGGAGTGCGAAGGTGATCTTTTCTCTATCAAAAAAATTGTGAACAGAGAAATAACCTTTTAGTATATTTAACTATTTGTCTAGGGTTTCTGCATCTATCTGTCCTTCAAATACCGGAATATAAAAATTAGCTTGTACCTTGAAAGGTGAGGTGCTTCCAAATTGGTCACTTGATGAAGATGTGGATGTTTCTATCGGCAGACATTGAAGGATGTGGGAAACATTCTCCATCATTTCATCCCTCTGTCGCATGAGAGCTTGCTTAAGCAACAAATTGATAGGATCATTTGCTCTGTCATTTTTCTTTTCTTCCACCATGGAGGGTTTCTTGGGTGTGTGAGAGAGATTTTCTTCAAGAGAGACAAGCTCGAGACCCAAATTGCTATACTCGGACCTCGTCGGGGACATGCACTGAAAAATGATCAAGAGCAGCCTTCTCTAATACCACTGATCCATATTATTTTCGGCATGAAATGAGAAAAGAGATATAATAAAGAAATGCACAAAGACATCGCGGATATCCAATAATACAAAAGAAATGTATCAAAAATGCAACCATAAACACAGATATACAGTAATACATGATTTCTATTAATGAAATAAATGTACAGAGATTGTAAAAATACAGAGTGAAAGACTCGCTAGAATGGTGGCAGCTTATCTCTGAGAAGAGATGTGACAGCTACTCGCATTCGCAAGAGGATTATTACAATGAGACTCTGCAATCCTTTTTACAATAAACTGGGATGCCAAAAACCCTATACATCCAAAAACCTAACCCTAGGAGATAAAGCACCAAAAGTCATGTGGGCCCCGTTTGGGTAAGTTAGTACATCAACTTCTTGGGGTCGTAACTTTTGCATACGATCTCCGTTTTAGGCATATGATAGCCCATTGGAAAGGTATTGTCGAGGAGATTCATTTTGGGGGATAAATAATGCCTTCAACTATCATTGAGATGATCAATCTCAAAAAACCTTCATTTAGGCCATCAAAATAGCCCTGAAAGTTAAAACTGCTAAAAATAGTAAATTACCAAAATTGCCAGAAAACTATTTTGAGAAAGTTGGAAAAGGTGGGTGGCCACTGATATCCACCTGGATCAGAATTACTCAAAAGAATCATTGTGAAATTCAGATAATTGGTGATAAATACAAAGTTGTTCAAACCAGGAGTACGATAATCAAAGACATCGAGAAATCACATATCACCTTCATATCCATGGTGGAACATAAGAACTTTAATGAAGCCAGTAAAGATGTAAATTGGTTAAAATAAATGAATGAGAAACTGGACAAGATTGAAAAGACTGACACTTGGGAACTCGTCCCTACGCCAGTAAATAAAAATGTAATAGGATCCAAATGGATCTACAAAAACAAGATGAATGAGCAAGGAAATATTGTAAGAAATAAGGCTAGATTGGTTTGCAAAGGATATGCTCAAATAGAAGAACTGGATTTTGATGAAACATTTTCACCCGTAGCAAGATTAGAAGCTATTAGAATGTTTCTTGCCTATGCTTGTCATAAAAAGTTTAAATCCTATCAAATGGATGTCAAGTCATATTTTCTAAATGGATATCTAAAAGAAGAAGTCTATATGGAACAACTAGAGGGTTTCCAACTATCAGATAACCCTGACTTTGTCTGCAAGCATAAGAAATCCTTGTATGGGTTGAAACAAGATCCTTGTGCCTAGTATTACATACTGGATAAGTATCTAAAAGACAAAGGGTTCAAGAGAGGAACAGTTGACAACAATCTATATATCAAAATAGAGGGTAATGATTTTCTCATTGTGTTGGTCCATGTAGATGAAACCATATTTGGAAGCAATAATGATTCATTGGTACAATGGTTTGCTTCTACCATGCAGTCTGAAATTGAAATGTTTATGATAGGGGAACTGCCATTTTTTCTTGGTCTATAGATTACTCAGAGGTCCGAAGGAATATTTCTTTCTCAGTAGAAATATCTAAAAGAAATGTTGAAAAGGTTTCAAATGGAATATTCTACACCTATGAGCACACCTATGGTCAATGGATGCAAGTTAAGAAAGGATGATGACTCACCTGATGTTGATCAGAGCTCATATAGGTCTATGATAGGCAACCTATTGTACATCACAGCATCATGTCGAGATATAATGCGTGATGTTGGAATGGTAGGAAGGTATCAGGTTGCACCTAAACAGAGTCATTTGTTAGCTGTCAAGAGAATATTCAGATGCTTGAAAGGAACAATGAACTATGGCCTATGGTATCCTAGGAATATGAATTTTCAACTATCATTCTATTTAGATGTTGATTGGGCTAATTGTGTGGATTAAAGGAAAAACACAAGTGGAGGTTCATTCTTCTTAGGCAATTCCCTTGTAGCATGGTTGAGAAAGAAGAAAGGTTTCATTTCCTTATCAACTACAGAAGCTTAATACATTAAAGTTGCCACTTGTTGTACCAAAGTATTGTGGATGATTCAGAAAATTGTAGAGTTGGAGGTAAAATATACTGCACCGATCCCAATTCATTATGATAATACTAGTGCAATTAGTGTGTCAAAGAATCTTGTATTTCATTCCAAGACCAAACATATACCCATCAAGTATCACTTCTTGAGGGAACAGGTGGTCAACACTGTTTTTTGTTTGCATTATATTCCATCCAAATATCAAATTGATGATATCTTCACCAAACCGCTTGCAAAATCTCAGTTTGAGTATCTACGCCAGAAGTTGGGCGTGACCCTGTTATCAAGATAAATAGTCTATCTAATCAGGGGGAGTATGTGTTGGTTGAATATCTAATACCTTCGAAAATTACTGCAATAGCTCGGGGGGAGAATATTTTCTTTGACATTGATGTCAAAGGGGGAGAAAAGGTGTGGTCTGGATGCTACAATTGGAGGTCTAAGTAGAACGATGCAGTCTTTTAGGGTTGCCATCAATGCCAAAGGGGGAGATTGTTGGCATGTTTATAGGCAAAGTTGCTTGTCATTGATGGAAAGAACACCAACAATGATGGCATGTTTATAGGCAAATTTTTCTTTTAATTGATGTCAAGAACAACGATGGCAAACAGGAAAGAAAAGAAGAACAACAATAGTGATGGAAAACAAGAACAATGAAGATGAGACCTGCAAGAGAAGGTTCGGAGGCCAAAGCCTTTGAATACTTAGAAAACCTTTTAAGTCGGAAGAAATGAAAATCTCAGGAGAAGGAGCGATAGTGGTCATCAGATCAGTGTCCAGACAAGAGGAGCGCGCAGAAGAGGAGAATAGGTCTCAGTCGTTGGATCTGAGCGTGAAGTATCAACAATTGTTGGATCCCGAGATAAATGCACGAAGTATAAGCCTTTGGATGAGTGTAGGAGAGAGGACTTGTCAAAGTCCCAAAGTTTTTAAGTAAGCAGGGACCATCCATCATCAAGACTAACAGGTGGTGCACGATCCACAACTCTATAGAAAATCACTTCGATATTTTCTCAGTTTGAGATTTGAAATCCCCGAAGCGTGGAGACTCAGAGAGCCAAAATACATCCTCAACGATCAGATCATCCGAAGTAGATCGCAATCATCTTATCATCCGAAGAAGATCTCAAGCTTTAGATCATTCAAACTAAATATGGGTTGTCTAATCCAGAAAAGACGTGGCGTAATCCTATGGACTGCGGGTAAAGACCCGAAATAAGCCTCAACTGTCTGATCCAAGAGAACATGTGGAAAACCACATTAGCATGGACATGTGGGAGATATACGTCAGCAGTACCTCATCATCAAGGACATGTGGAAGACCACATTGGCAAGAACATGTGGCAGACCACGTCAACAAAGGGCATATGGGAGACCACCTCAGCAAGGATATGAGTCATCCTATCTAAAATATCACTTCGAGAGCATTCTCATCCGTTGATCATACTACAGTGAAAATTGAGACTTGAGAATTCCAAAGTCTGGAGAAGCGAAAGGATCATAGCCATTGATCCAAAAGGGACACACGTTAGTAGATTGTCAACTTTGGAAGATTGATGTACGGAGGAGATAAGGGGTTGAGATCTGAAATCTGCGAAGTCTGGAGACTCGAAGGAGATCTCGACCATTGATCGAGAAAGGGGACATAAGATCAATGATCTAGTTGTTGATTGAAAGGACAGATATGAACCATCAATTCAGGAGCACCATTAGGATCGTGAGATTGACGGTCCCATCACATTGCGGGGAGCGAAGGTGTGCAAATCTCAATTTTTCGTGAGCGGGCCGCAATTGAAACCATGGTTTTGATGAAAGGGTGTGTGGAAAATCAAAGTAAATTACAGGGTGAAAAGAAGTTTGATTCAAACCACCTTTGGATAGGCCCACAATTGTATGGTCACATGAGATCATTTCCCAAGGTCATATTAAGAAACAAGAGCTAGCACTCGCTAGAACAAGATCACTAATTGCTTGAAAGTTAGGCCTATGGTCACAATCAAGGTCACATCAACGAAAGATTGGGGAAGGAGCTAGCATTGCTAGGCTCCATTTCGGAGTTTCATGAGTTGGGAGAATCGAGGAAACTCGCAACTGGATATCTAATGTGCGAAGTCACGAAGCACCCTTTTTCTTGGTCCCTGGTCACAACCATGGTCACATCATCAGAAAATAAGGGAAGAAGCTAGTAACGCTAGGCTCCAGTTCAGAGTTTCGCGAGTTGGGAAAATTGAGGTGACTCACATCAAAACCTTCAAGGTTCACAGTCACGAAGAGCCTTTTGAATAGGCGGTTGGTCACTTCCAGGGGTCATGTGAAGGAAATGGATTAGAAGCCAAAGAAGCCAAAAATGACTGACTATAGTTACCAGAGATGACGAAGAGTTGCGACTAGCAGAGAAGCCAAAAGAATCTCAGGATAATGCCCTCTACTGATGAACAGGTTCAGGATAACTGCCAGAGAAGCCAAAGAATCTTGGCATAACAACCATTAATGATGAACAAAATCAGAATAACTGCCAGAGAATATGAAGAGTTGCAATGATGATCACACAAAGAAATTGGCGTGAGAAAGACATGAAGAACAGAGGAGCTGAGAGACCTTTTCGATGGTGATGCATATGGGGAGGATGAGAAGAAGTGCATAATCTGAAGGGGAGATCCATGGTGAAAAAATAGCATGCAGAGGCAGCATAGATTATAAAAGGAAGAAGAGAAGATGAACATAATTGTGTGCTGAGCGCAGGAAGAAAAGAGCAAAGCATAGAAGCTAAATGATGCATATCTGAGAGAAGAAGAGAAATCCGAGGTGCGCATGTAGAAATAGAGTAGAAGAATAGAAAGCTCAATAAGATGCGAGTAGGAAGACACTAATGCAGGCAAAACAATGCAGTGTAGTAGAACAATGATGATATTTCTAAGCCATTGATAAGCATTGTATCATTGTAATAAATTTGAGTAACAAAGATTTATATCTCAGGGTGGTAGGGAGGTGCTAGAGAGGATTGTTGTCATCAGAGTTTCAAGTGGGTGCTTGAACATAGGGAGTTGCAGATTCAATTTGGTTGCAGCCAGAAAAACCAGGGTGGTGAAAGGGAGAACTATTGTTCTCTATTATACAAGTTGGTTATTGTGTGACTGGAAGTTGGTGCTTCCATCTAGCTGGTGTTGGAAGACTCATGGAGTTGGTTCTTCCTTCTAGTGGGTGCTAGAGAAACCAGTGAGTCGGTGCTCTAAGCAAGGTGATGCTTGTAAAATATTGGTGGTAGCCTCAAAAGGAGTTGGTGCTCATAAGAATGATAATATACAGAAAATAAAGACTACTTATCATATCAAGAAGAAGAGGTTTTTCCCTTTATGGGTTTCCTCGGGAAATATATGTCTCTATATATTTCATGTGTGTAATTGATGTTGAATATTCTATTGTTTACTTCCTTGCATTATTGTGATCATCATTGAGTGTTCTGCAAAGAGTTTAAAATGGGCATAATTGTTTAAGCATAGTGATAACTGATTCACCCCCCCCCCTCTCAGTTGTCCAACTTTCGTTTTCTCAAAGTTGGCCAACAACTCAATGTCAACATCGTCTCTTACCGATAACTAGAAATGGTTTAAGAATACCATATCCGGGTCATTAAAGTAATCATACTTCGAGCTATCGCGCTGAATATACCATTTCGTGGAACCCCCTATAAAAGTGTGTTGAAACAAATGAAACTGAATGAAATCATCCTTTAACGAGTTAGATGAGCACCATAAGTGAAATGTCATAACATGAACACCTGGATATTCTCTAGGATTGCATTTGAACTTAGGGATGTCTTAGGGAAACTTAGTCAGCATGGGGGGCCAACACGGATCATGACAAATTGGGTCATTCAAAAGTCTCGATAAGTCTGGAAAATCCAGATTTGCCAGAAAAGGTAGTCTTGGTTGTGGCAGATTCAAATGAAAAGAGGGGCATGGATTTTGGCTAGCACCAAGTTGCCAGGAAAATTTTGACTGTTCGGCAAGGTTTTGGTAGAAACCATGGTGTCCCTTTCTAGTAAAAAGTAATGCCGTTTGGCTCTGCATCGTTGGTCGATTCTCGTAGTTGGATGACATGCCTTGTGTAGGGACTGCTCCCTATACAATATTCCAAGGAACTTGGTTGGGGATTCTCCCAACCGACCCTCCTGACATAGTTATTGGACCATTCCTGGGGTTTCACTGAGTGTGGGAGGGGTTTCCCCCGATCAACATCCCTTTTGAAATAAATGAGCCCTGCCAAGGATTTCCAATACCTTGTGAGGAGTAAAATCCTATCATCGCTCCCTACAAAAGAATGAAACCTTGTGTAGGGTTTGTTGACCAAAAATTGGGCTTCCACCAACCAAGAAATAATATGTTGAGATATATTTATTTCCAAATGCATCGAGCAAAGAAAAATGAATAGATCCCACTGGATTCATATAGTATTGAGGTCCATGGCTCCCCCCACTGAGCAAAATAGAGTTGGTATTAAGCCCGATCGACTACTGGAAAGTGCCTCCAAACGAAGGGGATAGAGGAGGGATGTGACCCCCACCATAAGGGATAGCATTGAATGGGGCAGTGATTCTCATGAAATATCCTTGTAAGGGATCATTAGAGCTCCATTCCCCCATACTAATAGTCTATAGAGTAGAGTAGGCTAGAACCGAACTAGACTCAAAACCTGACATCCCATATGAAAAGGGAGCGTCATATGCATTATGGATAGATGGAACAATGGTCAAAGTCGTGAAATGGATTGTGCCCCTGCCCGAAGTAGTGGGCGTCTGGACAATAATAGTCTTAACAAATGGAGGTGGGAAAGGAGGTACAACACCTCCTCCTGTTGCATCCGAGATGGGAGTATCAGGACTCCCAAACAAAGTATCACTAGTTTCTTCTAGTACCACTCGTTAAACAAAATTTCGTTCAGGTGAAGTCACCTCGGGAGGGACTATCTGAATTAGAAGCAATGTTGATAAGTCAGTGATCGGAGGGCTTCTTAGCATAAATCCTTTAGTCTCGAGGTCAAAAAAAATGGAATCCTCCGGTGCAAGAAAGCATCCTCTGCGATACGGCTTGGGAACAGTTTCTTGTGGCCCAGTAGCTTTGAATGAGAACTCTTGACCTAGCTTGCGCCTCAACGGTGGTAGAGGTGGATTCAAAGTAACCGATGGTAGACCCTAAAGCCTATGTGAATGACAAAAGTTTTTGATCTTCCACTTTTTGAAATGGTCAAATGACACTATAAGTTTGAGCTATCATGAAACATAGCACACACTAAAATGTTCCTAATGGAAAATCAAGAAAACAATTGATTAGCAGGAATAATAGTTACACCAATCGACACTAGAGCAACTTACCAGTGTATGTGTAACTCAAACATAGAAACACCATCCTAGTATACTCTGCAAAGCATGATCTGACATCTACCGTGGGTACCACAGTATACCTTGCAATCAACCATGTAAGTCCCTAAAAACAGGAAACTAGGTTTCCATTTCGCAGTTAGTCACCAGGCGGGTATAGTTGAAAGTTGTGTTGATCATAATGAGCAGGATAACATATTCCAAAGCCTTTCAAGGGTACCAAAGGTAAATGGTCCAGAATACAACTAGG
Organism: Picea mariana; assembly: GCA_032191745.1. Classification (NCBI taxonomy): domain Eukaryota; kingdom Viridiplantae; phylum Streptophyta; class Pinopsida; order Pinales; family Pinaceae; genus Picea; species Picea mariana. Next base: position 154,023 of record JASDQU010100823.1, on the reverse strand, counting down.
TATCTCGAATGGGTTTGAGGTCCATAGGGCTCCATAGTCAAATGTGATCAGTGTAATTCCCAAGAACGACCCTCAATATATGATCCCCACTACACTTGGTCCATCTTTGGAGGGGTTATCTCCTCTACCTTTCCTCATGCAACCTCATGTTTAGCCCCTATGTTAGAGGGGGGTCCCGGTTGACTCTTATGAAACTGGACTCTGACACTCCCTATCACAAACTCTTATGTTTGTTTAAACAGCCTTGAAGAGTTTCCTCTTCACACCTATTTCAAGGCCATAGATCCTAGACTACTTGGTGAACCCTACAAATAAATTTGTCTTTGATTTTAATTGTTAATCGTTGATTTCAATTGGATTGATTTACTCAAAAGGGTACGAACATAAAACTTATGGTGTTTACAAGAAACAAAAGAGAAGAAAAAATTTAGAGAATTCGTGCAAAAGAAAAATAGATTCTTCAAATTGAAAGAAATGGATTTTAAATCCTTGTAAATGAAAAAATTTCGAAATAGTATTCCAAGATCCTGTAATCCAAAAAATTTCCTAGAATGTGCTTTTTGTTTTACAATGTAAATGCAAACTACTAAACCTTCAAAGAAATGGCAAAGAAGGAACTTTTGAAAATAACTATTTTCTTTTGTAATAGATAGCCTATGCTACAACTACCAAACATAAATGCATAACTAAATGCAATAAGAAAAATGTTTTTTCGAATGCTTAGGAAAGAAAATCACAATTAAATGATCTTTTCATTTTTCAAAGCATAAACAAGATAAAGAAAAAATAAACCCAAGACTAACACAGACCCTAAACCACTGCCTGAACGCAGGATTCACTGGAATCCACAGAAGGATCTAATGCTTATAGGTTGACTCTAAACCTCTAAAGAAAAAAAAAGAAAATAAAGAAGCAGCAGGGGTTCTTTACAAAGAGAAAGATAAATTAAATCTTTAACCCAACCAAACACAATTAACAGAGACCTTGAAGAGTTTCAAAAATGCCTGAGAATCACAAAGCTTCTTGCCAGGAAAGGAAAAATCCCTCTTTTTCTTTAAATACCTTCCAAAATACAGAGACATGTGTTGTGTACAAGCATCCTGCGTATGTACGCGAGTTGTATACTATGCAGATCACGTATGTATGTGGTCTATAATAAGGATAGGGCGCATACACCTCTATAAAATTTGAAAAAGAAAAAAGTCTTTGATAATTTACTGAGAAGGAAAGGTTGGTAGGCACCTAGAAGGTGACTAGAGACCCTAAACTAACTCATTAAACTTGGAAAAATAAAAAATAAATTGAAAAAACCGAATCAAACCAAAATCTCCCACTAAGACCCTAGAGAGACTCCCCAGTGGAGTCACCAATTCTGCTACGGAGAGAATCCCCCTATATTGGGTCAAAGGTAAGGGAAAAGCGCTAACTCCCTTAAAATACAGTTCTACTCTTAAACTACCCCAAAACCACAAAAACTAAGTGATGAGAAGGAAAGGAAAGAGGATAAATGAATGCACCTTTAGTCTTTGTGGTTGGTGTCAACCTCGTTCGCTTGTTGTTGCCTCCTAGATTATCGGTCGCCTCCCAAAGTTGACCTACAAAAGGTTAGGAATATAATTCAATAATGTATAATACCTCTACTAATCATTTTAAAAGTTTAGATATATATGCAAATGCACAAATCAACAAAATCATATAGACATAATGTTTTGGGACAATAATGAACTCTTTTATTCAACTTCGATATCAAAAGGATTCCAACCTTTGTTGGCAATCGCTCCATGAACTAGGTTCGATTTCCTCTATTGTGGCTCCAAGTGCATCAATTCCACGTTAGATTCTCTTAGACAAATTATCGCTTAGGAAGGGAGAAAGGGTTGTATAAGGAGAAAGTGATGGAGGGGAAGGTTGAGGCCAAAACTCAAAATAAGATGCAAAACTTGGGCTAAGAAGGAGAAGGTATTTTGGAAGAGTTTTCTTATTATTTTCCTTGTCTTGTCAAATGACACACCAAGACCTCTTTTTATATGAGAAAAATATGGTTATTCAGTTTGGGGATGGGATACAAGAGGTAAAATGGTTAGGAAACCCTTTATATCCCATAAATTCCATTGAATTCCTCGCAATTTTATATTTTTTGCAACTTTTCAAGGTAAACATGGGTAAACTAGCTTGTAGCTCGCATATGTACGCAAGCTAACTAGCATGCATCACACATATGTACGCAGGATATTAGTGCGGCAGGGCATGTACACTATCCAAAAAATAGTTTTTAAATAGGAAGCCTCAACAATATTTTGGCAAAGTATGTAAGTGGAAAGGCCAATGTCTTGTATGCATAGGTAAGGAATTTTTGGAGTATAACACAAAGGAAGAAAGTATTTAATCCACCTTTTATAATGAATAGTTCTCAAGCACATCAGAAAGGGAAACCATATCAAGGTGTTTATAAAATGATAGATTCCTTGGGAAAGAGGCCAAGACAGTGGCCCATAAAGTGTTGGGGATGTGAAGGATATCACATGTATAAATAATATCCTCACCAAAGAGATAAAATGAAGACTATGCATAGCATCAAGAAAGAGGATACGATAGAGGACATGGGAAAAAACATGCCAAGGATCTATGTAGCCTTGGACAATAGACAAGAATACTATCAATATCACATGATTGAATTGGAAGGTAAGATTGATAATCATCCCATAGTTATTTTGATTGATTCTAGAACTAGTCATAGCTATATAAATCCAAATCTAGTTGAAATATTTAAGCTAAATAAATGTAAACATGAAAAGTATTAGTTAGTTCAGTTAGCTACTAGAACCAAGAGAAGAATTAAGGAGCTTGTTAAATAATTCCTTATAAACATGAATGGAATTAACATTAAGGAATATTTGAACATCATACTTTTTGGGTCTTATGATTGCTTGATTGGTATGGATTGGCTAGAAAATCATCGTGTTGTTTTAGATTGTTGTAACAATTTTTTCACATGTCTTGATGAAGAAGAGGATTCAATGAAAATGAAAGGTATTGAAAGGCCTATATCTTTCCCATAGATTTCAACATTGCATATGAAAATAATTTTTAGAAAAGAGTTCCAAATATATGCAACCCATATGGAAGAGCCAATGAAGGATAAGGGGCCAAGTCTTGAAGATTTTCTAGTATTGAAAGAATATGAAGATGTATTTGAGGAACTACCAGTATTTCTACTGAAGAGGGATATGAATTTATCTATTGAATTAATTCCTAGAGTTTCCCCAATATTCAAGACTCCTAACAGAATGAGCATTCTAGAGCTAAAACTGTTGCAAATGTAGCTATAATATTTGTTAAATAAAGGGTGCATATGCCCAAGTGTTTTCCCTTTGGGTGCCCCAATTATTTATTTCAATAAAAAATATGGAATGTTGAGGTTATGTATTGAATTCAGACAGTTGAAAAAGGTTGCATTCAAGAATAAATATTCTTTGCCAAGGATTGATGATCTTTTTGATCAGTTATATTAGTACCGCATTTGACCCTAGATCCAATATGCATGTTGGTCGATGTTGTAAGGTATATTTTGGGGTAAATAGAGGTTTAATGAGAGATTACATAGCTCTTGGAGAAAAAGAGCTAGCATAACTTCAATCACCCGAGATAACTCAGCAAAAAAATCATGCCTAAAGGGCCCAAGGCTAAATTTCAATGCATGAGTGCTTATCAGGAGATAAAGTAGGGTTAATTGCAACCTTGAAAGGATTAATCCCTTATTGAATATAAAATCTATCACAATACCATGACCTGAGAATCAAGCACTAGTAAAGGTGTGGGCTCGATAATCCAACGGTTGCAAGAGAGCCTGATCTACGATGGACAATCGATGTCGCATCGTGAAAGTGCATGGGAGATAACACACATATGGGGTGGGAAGGTGGTTTCAGGAGCTACTTGTTTAAGAGTGAATGGTTTCGCATGAAAATAATACAGAAGGCTAAAACACTATATTTGGGTCACGAAAGTGGTATACTGGTTTTTCTTAACCACATACCCAATCATTATTACTGCAAATTTGTCCACCCATTCAATGACACCTAGAGGCGATACAAAATTTCACCTATAACACTTAGGATATTCAAAGATAGCTTGGCATGCTAGCAAGATACTCGTCAGAACCAGTCCAAGATGGCCAACTATATGATGAGGTCCCATTGGGAAATCTAGAAGGCATATCAAGCTCAGCTACACATGGATCGAATCCAGAGCCACATCAACGCTGACATGGACCAATATGGAGTCACAACATCTCCATGTGACCATGGTGACATCAACCTGATGTCTCTCGAAAAATTTTACCTCCATCCACACTTTCAAAATATTCAAACCATTGGGAAAAGGATGTGTGTTCATACAAAGGCACGAGGAAGAATATTTCAAGCAGGTGATGGATACACCGACGACCTTCCAAATCAGTTGGAGATGATATGATTCATAACAAGACATTTGGCATCACATCTACATCCTTTCACAAATTATTATGTCGTTACCTGTAACTAACAAAGGACAGTAACTATTTTCCATACACGCACACCCATGCAAGCCCCATATCTCATCATATCAGGTTGGGTGTGACGAATAATTTCTCCCCATCAGCTATCTCTATAAGAATGTTTCTAATTCCTATAAGAGAAATACAAATAAACAAAAAAAAAACAATCTACGAGTAATTTTATTTCCAAAGGTGAGTTACTCAAATGTCAGGTGTCATTGATAATGACCCACCTTCTCAGTATCTCCACTTCGAAGAAAGATATCAGCCATCTTGGCTACAAACATCGGGAGAGTGTGTTCTGCATTTCGTGAAGGACATAATGTCCTCTAGTATCATTGGCCAATATCTAAGAACTGAAGGGAATTTGGGAATCGATCCTAAGTTAAAGTTATATCAATTGATTATCTCTTTGTGAAATCTTGAGGAAAAGGATCTGAAGAGATAGCTAATGGTACTTTTCATTGATGGGTGATCGATGCTGAGAGGAAATGGTTAGACATCCTTTCATCCAGCCAATGATCTCAACTATCCAGAGGTTGTATAGGTCCATCGCAATAGAAGGAGGTATGATTGAGTAATCCAAAAGAATATATATAGAAGCTCAATTGGATAAAGAGAAAACACCTCATAGCAGCATCAACGGGTCATCTTTGGAGGTAAAAACAATTTCTTACCCAGTAAAAATTAGTTAGAAACCAGTTGGAAAACCCGAAGAGGTATCCAATTTTTGACAAGCAATATCCATTTTCAAAAAGTTTTATTGGATTAGATGAATGGTTTTCTCACAAATGAAGATGCCTATAGAGCAATATAAGGAGATCATTTCTTGGTTCAACACTTTGGGGAATTTAAGTGTTTCTTCCAACTAGATTTGTTTGATCACAATCCTTAGGAACATATATATAGTTAAGGTTGTGGGCTTCATGAGATTCATCCCCTTCGTTATTTTTCATTCTATCATTTCTCTTTTTTTTTTCATGTTCTCTTTTAAAATCCACCCCTTTCATTTTTGGCTTCTTGTATCATATCTCCATTAATAAAATCTCAAGGAAAACTATATATAGCATATTCAGTGTTACTGTGTGTTGTATGATTATGATACTGAAGTGATTTCCTCTTAACAATGACCACTTCTTGTCATTTCTTCATTTATTTAATGATGTGCATAGGGTACCTCCATGGAACTAAATATTTGAAGAATTAATTGTTTGATACATGTTTAAATGATATTTTATATGTGTTAGAACTCTTGAATTCTTAATTGACCAACACATTATTCTATTTCCATAAGATATGAGATTCATTTCCTGGAGTGCCTTGTATTCTTATCTTGTATTTCTTCTAATTCACCATTTTCTCCACTCTTAAAATCAAATTGTTTGAAACACTTGTGGACAAATGCCTTATGAAGTTGAAGGTTTTAAATATTTATCTTTCCCAAATATGACAAAGAACAAGCTCATTTCTCTAAATAACATATAGCATCCTTCCAGGACTTCACTGATAATATGTTTGTGGATCACGATGATGTCTTCATGAGATATTTTTTTCAAAATTTAGAGGGAGACATGCAGAAGTGGTTTAGAGAACTTCATTTGGCCTTAATTGATAGTTGGCAAGCTCTTGAATCTCATTTATGAAACAATGGGGGGAGAAGAGAGAAATTTTATATTACCTGAAATAATTTGTGTCACTCAAGAAGAGAGTTAATGAGCCTATTGTTGACTTAAACAGAAGATTTAAAAATATCTACAAAAATATCCTTATAGACATAAATCCTTAACAACAAGCAACTAAAGTCACATATGCTGGGGATTTCGATGTTGTCTTTTCCATGGCAATAACATAAAGAAGATCCCAAACTCTGTCGATAATGTAGGATGATGCAATAGACATTGAGGGAGATATGATTACATCAAGTAGAATGAAACAAAATCTAGATCAAGTAGAAATAAAAAGGCTAGAGAGGAGGGTGGTCCATCTTATCCAGTCAAAGATTCCCATGAAGCTAGGATGGACAAAATGTACAGAGTAATCAGGAATATGACAAAAAAAATGTCAATATTTGAAATGGAGAATGGTAACACAAAAAAAATTCCTCAAGGAGGGGAAATGAACCCTAATCAATTCAGAATACAATTCAATCCTCAACTCATGAGAAGAGAAAGGAGAAATGAAGAACAGTCCATCCAAACCCCTATGAGACCAAAAATGAAAATAACTTAGTGTAGGATGTAATGGATGATGAATATGTCAATAATCCAGAGGAAATACACCTATTACAAGGGGAAAATAATTCCATACATATAACACAAGATGATTAGGAATATTCCTTAAACAACAGGAAACAAATCCCTAAAAGTGAATCAAATAAAGAAGTTTTGTCCTATGTCTGGTATAGGATGTTTGTTGATGCACTACAATCTTATATGCACAAGAAGTACAACCTAGGACCTACATATAAGGTAGCTAACCAAGATAGCCAAGCCCAGCCTAAGAAGCCTAGCTCAAATATTTTCAAGGATAAATTCAAAGAACAAACAAATATTCCTAAGGCTAATGAGGTTGGGGAACCTTCAAATATAGAAAAAGAGGTTAAGGAATTTGAGGAATCAGTTCCACCTTTTAAAATTGAAAAATAATTGTCCAAAATATTGATTCATGTCCCACTAGTGGAATTGGCTAAGAATCCTTCATATCAAAAATATATTGAGAAAGACATACATGGAAAAGGATCAACAATCCCTCCTGATACTATAAATCTGCAAGATGAGTCCCCCATTATAGTTTTTCACATAGATGACAAAGAAGAGTTTGTTGTGCCTTTATATGTGAAATTAAATATCCATGACAAAATGCTCCATAACTGTATGCTTGACTCTGGAGCATCACATAATATTATTCCCAAAGTAGTCATGGAAAATATGGGGTTGGAAATAACTATACCATATCATGACCTCTATTCTTTTGATGCCAGAAAATTTAAATGTGATGGGATGATCAAAGACATGGTAGTTACTTCAGCTTAGTTGCATGTCAAAATCATTATGATGGACATAGTGGTGGTTGATGTGCTTTCAAAAAATGGAATTCTTCTATCAAGAACATGGGCATGAAATTTGGGAGGTACAATGCATATGGACATGAATTATGAAAATGTACCAATATTTGGAGGAGAAAACATGAGGTTATAAAGAGAAACATTTTTTTCTTATGTGGTGAGTAACCAGAACAATCTTGTAAATCATCCTATATATGTTATTGATGAATATATTTATTGTTTCATCCTCACAATCAATGAAGAATACAAGGAATCCCTAACACTCACAGATCCTTTGACAAGCACTAATAAACAAGTAGGTGGTATATGGAAGATGTATTTTGATGGGGAATATTCAAAGGAAGGACTGGGAGATGCTTTAGTACGCATCTCTCCTAACAAAAAAGAAATTCACTTTTCCTACAAACTATAGTTTGAGGTCACCAACAATGTAGTGGTGCATGAAGCCTTGATTCTATGATTGGAGGCAGCAAGAAAAATGCAAATTACTGAGCTAGTGGAATTTGGAGACTCATAACTAGTAGTGTAGCAAATCAAAGTTCATGAATAGATAAGGAATACCAAGATGAGGGAGTACAGAAATCAGGTATGGTATTTGGTTGATAATTTATATGAAGCTTCTAATATTATTATTGTTTCAAGAGAGTTTAATCAGCAAGTTAATTCCTTAACAGAGGCATCTAGTACTTTTAAAAGACATGTTGTTCCCCAAATGAAATATGAAATGGAGATGAGGTACATAGAATTTATCCCTTACACTATCAAATACTGGAAAGTGTTTGAAGATGACCAACAAATAAAAAATTTAATGGAAGTTGTTGGTCCTAAAGTCTGCACCTGACTGCTAAAGGGAAGAACTAGACCACCTCAAGTTTTGGAATGGTTTGTTTTTGATAAGTTGGGTTTATTGGTCAGATAATGGAATGGTTTTTCAAGATTAGAAACTTGGTTAGACTAGACAAACAATATGACTACAGGTTCTCCTTAGCTAATGGTATGCACTTTGATGAACATGTGAGAATATGGAAAGATAAACAAAGGAAACAACTGAAAGAAATACAATGAGTTACTTGTTTTGTGATATTTAAGACTAAAAATAATATTTCAATACCTAAACAAATATCCAAATACAAATCATCAAATAGGTTTCAAAATAACTGACATTTTTACTAAAGAAATAGTCTATTAACAGGTTGCATGACAACAAAAAGATGAATTAAAACAATAGCTGAAAGGAAGAAGAAAATTTACATTGCACACATCACAAATTTGCATCCAAGATAAGATTAAAACACATAAAGACTTGAGCAAGAAAACACAATTTTCATCAATATATATATTCGCCAAGTAGAGATCTTTACAATCATAAGACTAGGTCTAGCCAATTTTGATGCTTGAGTATTTCACTAAAACTAAACCCTCAAAAATAAAAAAATATGTCTATTTATCATTGTTGTAGAGGGTTTCAACCATTTTGAAAACTAAAGTTTAAATCTGTATAACAACCTGAAAATAACTCTTTTACTCGAGTGTACTCAATTGGGAACATAGTCATGACATACTTTAACTTAATCTTAACAAAAATTTCGCTTATATAAAAAAAAATTACCACTTATTATTATTTGACAATAATGTCTCGAACCTAGAACAACTAGACTTCTACAAGTGCCAAATATAATTGTTGTTTGTGCTCGAGTAAAATAACCCTTAACAAAAAAAAATATATGACAGATGAGAATGACTAGAACTATGCATGAGTACCCACGTGCATTCCAACTGGAGACTAACTGGGAGATAGCTTGATTAGTTGGAATCATCCTCAGACTCTTCCTTTTTAAGAGAAACAATTTACTTCAGATTATTTTCTTCAAGAAGAAGTAGGTTTTCTGATGCTTTCTTTGTAGTTTTTGGTACTTCTTTTCCAGCTTTGAATGTTTCTTTTCCAACTCTTCATTATGTTGTTCCAAAGTCTGATTTTTTTTTTTTAATGATTGCACCCGGTGGTTGTCCTTTATAGCTTCATCAACCTCCTCCTTTGGTTTAATTAAAACCTTCTTCTTACCTTTTTCTTTCAACCCATGCTCATCATATGTGGCAGTTTTAATGTGATCAGCTGACATTTTTCCTTTTTTGGATCTCATTTCATACATGTGCATTACTTTAGACCCTCTGTCGTGTGCTTCTTTTATAGACCCATGCATTTATGATATGTTAGAATTGATTTCTGGTTTGATGTCATCAGAAAATTTCTTGGAAGGTAACCTTGCATTTGGGGAAATGCCATCACAATATTGCTCAAGATATGGGCCAAAGTCCCCTACATCTTGTTGTAAACTTGAATTTCTAGAGTACTATGTTTTGACAGTTGCACATTGCACCCCTAAAGTTTCTCCCTTATTGAATTTCAACTTTTCTTTATCCCCTGTCATTTTCTTCAGTGTATAGACTTCCATTTATTCCATGTTGGAAAATCTAGAGCTATCCTCATCTTTAATTACAATTGGTTGGGAGTCTTTCAATTATGGGTTAAAAAGTGCCTTGGAATTTTGTCTTAACTAATTAGTAATTATGGTTTTTCTATTTGTCTTACTAGTCATTCCAGGGCCTTGATTCCCTTTCCTTTTTCTGTTTTTCTTAGCTTCAGGGGACTCCTTAAGTAAGGTTTCCATGGGAATAAATTCTACCTTAACAATTTCGGGACTTTATTTCTTAGATCTCACTTTCCCCATCATTTTTTTTGGGCACTTTACCCTACTGCATAATGTGAGTTTCATGTTCATCTTCTTAACGGTTGCGTGACAATGTGCCCTGTGGGGTATCCTGTGTTTGTTGTTGCTTGCTAGAAACTCTGTGATCTTCATTTTATCTTTGTTTTGCAGTGGAATATCTCAGCTACATTCGATGGGTTTCCTCCTTCATTGGGGTTTCCTCCTTCATTTGCAGGAAAGCCTTCGATGAGCTACCAAGTTCAAGGGAAACCCTCCCTTTTGTATTGTCTTTTCCATTTTCACCCTCAGTATGTGGATCGAGCTATTTTTCTTTCTCTTGTAAACCCACATATTATAAAAAGTAGTCCCATAGCATTTCAATTTCACCTAGAGCGAATAGCACCATAATTTCAATCAAACCTTGATGATACAAGATTTTTTGGGAAGACTTGTGGTGGCTTTGAACCCTTCTAGCCATCTTATTTAAACTCTTGAGTAAATAAAAGGGTAGATTTAATTCTTTATCCCCACTCAGGTGCATGAGAAACCAAAGGTGGTAACAATGAACAATCAAAAATCATCCCTCACTTGTGATGTATCTATGGACTGTTGTGAGGGTTCCTTTCCATTCCTCCTTTATCCATGTGATTGGAATCCCTAGCTCCATTCAAGGTTCTCGTTCTCTAACACAAAAAAATTATTGCAAAGTTCTAGGATTAATTTACCATTCTTAAACCACCTTTCTTCGCAGACCGAGAGAGCACAGGTTGCTCCGATGAAGTGTTCTATAATGTGGATACAAGTGTCCCCGATTTGGGTTTGGAACCTATCGAACATTTGTGAAAATAACAGATCCACACATGTATGATGTCCCTCGAATGCCTAAATGAAGGCATACCTTTCTTCTTTAACAAAAAGATATATGATTTCCAAGACAACTTTGAACAACTCGAGCCCCTATGGCTCTGTTCTATTCAAATGCCATCAGTCTCAGGGAGATACCATTTTTTTTTACCACCTTTGTTGCAAGCAATGAGATGAACTTGAATTTTATTCTAATGAAATTTTCCACCTGTAATTGAAATTCCCCGTAAACCTGCGATGATGAGAATTGGAGGTGCATCTTGCATGATCTTAACATGAACTGTGTAATGGCAAGTTTGGACGTAACCTTTCATGAACTTGGGTGCACATGAGCATGCATACACATGTAGGCTCCAACAAATCATTTTCAAAGATTTAAAAATTTCTGAACATTTAAATAATTAAAACAATGTGCTTTACTATTGTTTGTAAGAACAAGCATGTTCTTGCAATCAATGTTTTTCTGCACTAAAAAGTCTTGGTCAACTGGATATAAGCTCAGTAATGAAAATTCAATATGACATATGTTATTAAACCCAATCAGGACATGCAATAACCTTCCAATAAAGCAACAAAATGGTGCAAAGTCAATAGAATGGTAAGAACAATTCAATATGACTCATTAAACCATAGAAAATAAACTGAGGAAAAAATCAAAGTTTACAGATGTATAGGCTAAAGGAGGGAAAGAGCAGAGATGCAGACCTAGGTTTTAACATTGGATCCAACCAAAGATAATACTTCCCTGTGAGGTGATAATAATAGTATACTAGGTGCCTTACTTCTCAAAACCTGCTCCCACTTGCTATAACTTACCTTTGTTTTTGTCTGCTAGCCATGCTCTATGTCTTTAGTCAATCTGAAACTTAAAATGACATCTACACACCAGTAACTTTGTTGGGCTATGGAGTCTTTATTAAAACGAAACTATCAAATCAAAATGCAAATGAAAAACAACTATGGTACAGGATGGACCACCCTTGGTCCATTATGAAAAGTAATGTTTCAGGAAACGCCCATTAACTGGGCCTCCAAAGATCTTGGTATCGTCTAGGTTTTGAAATATAAATGCATTACTATCCATAACCTTGACCACTTTGAAAGGACCAAACCAAATATTATCTAACTAACTATGCTTAGGATTGTCCTCCCTCCCAACATCCCACCTCAATACCAGGTCATCTTCTTGAAAGAATTTATTTTTGGTTTTCCTGGCAAAGGTTGCCTTGACCTTTCTCTAGTATGCCTCAGTTCTATGATTCAATTATTCTCTCTTCTAATGTACTTCAATCATTTGAAAAAATCTTCTTTGGATGTCATTAGGTTCCTCAACTTCCTCTTGTAAAAATTTTAAGACCGGTAGACCAAGTTGAGTAGGAAAGACAACATCCACCCCATAAACTATTTGACATGGTGAGGTTCCCAATGAATTCTTGGTGTTGGTCCTATCATCCCACAAGGCATATTTAATATTAGAGTCCCGATATTTTTTGTTTTCATCCAACAACTTCTTGATGAACCTGATGAGGGTCGTATTTGATGATTCAACCATCATGTTTCCCTAGGGGTAATAGGGTGTAGAATGTGTTAGGACAATTTTGTAACTCCCACAGAATTCAATCATGGCCTTGGACTTGAATTCTTGGGAATTGTTTGTTACTAACTTCCTAGGAAAAAAAACCTGGCAAAGATATTTGTTTCCAAAAAACTTATGATCACCTTGTTAGTAGCATTCATGGTAGGAACATCTTCAATACACTTAGTGAAGTAGTCAGTGTAAGTAAGAAACCACCTATGTTTTCCATTGGAGGGTGGGTTTATCTCACCTCTAAATTCTAATCCCCATTGTTTAAAGGGACCACTAGAAGTAATGGGATTTAGGGGTAGTGAGAGAAATTTCTTTTTTCCAACAAATTTCTGACATTCTTCACAATTTCTTACTGTAGCAAAGAAATCGGAGAAGATGGTGGGTCAGTAGTATCCTTCCCTGAGAATATTGAGGTTTGTATCTTTTAATGTTGGTGTACTCCATAAGCCCCTATGTGCATATATGTTGTGACCTGTTTACAATCATCCTCATCCAGATATTTCATCAAAATACCAGTAGAATCTCTCCAATACATTTTTTTCTTTATAATGAAAAATTTTATAGATTTCAATATAAGAGACCTAGCCTTAGATTTTTCCAATTCAGATGGACATTATAGGTGCTGCAAAAAATAGAAAACATCTCTATACCAGGGTGAAAGAGATTAATTCTCAAATACCTACATGTTGTCCTTTCCAACCTGCATCATGGAGGCATCTGATTAGGTAGAAGTATGGTGTAATTCCAGTGCTTTGCAGTTCAAATATGATAATAATTTTCCAAGGCCCTACCCCTTAATCAGATTGGTGGTATTTATGTGCAAGTCATACTCTAATAGCTTGATGATCCAGTTTCTCCTCTTCCCCTCATTGGTTGGCTGTACAAGAATTTCCTTCACCCTACTGCTAGGAAAATAGGCCATTATGCTAGATTGTAGGAAATAGACCCTAAAGGCCTTCAAATATTTGACCAATGCATAAGCTTACTTCTCCAATATATCATGTTTCAGTTCAGCATCCTGAAGTGATTTACTGAAGAAGGAAATGGGTTGTCCATTCCCTTCTTCATTCTTTTGAAAAAATACAACAACAATAGTGTCCTCAAAGGAAAAGGAAAAAATGAGGAATTCTTTGGAATAGTCTGGACTAACTAGCACAAGGGGTTAAACCAAATCCTACATAATCCTTTGGAAGGATGATTTGGCCTCCTGTGCCCATTTTATGTCATCATATTTCTTTAGCATGTTAGTAATCGGTCTTGTGATTTTGGCAAAATTTGGCACAAATCTCCTTAAAAAATATATTTTTCCTATGAAAGATTGAATAGCCTTCTTATTCCTAGGGATGTCAATTTTCTGGATAGCATTAACTCTCTCCGGGTCTATTTTTTTTCCCCCCTATTGATATAATTTTTCCTAGGAGTTTTCCTTCTAACAAAAAAAAATGGGACTTTGGGGGATTCAAAGAGATTCCATACCTTCTGCATTTTTGGAAAATATGCTCCAAGTGTTGTAGATGCTCATCATCAAATTTGGAGAAGATGGTGATGTCATCCAGGTATATAACCATGAACTTGTACTTTTCACCCACAAATTCAATGTCCATGGCCCTATGGAAGGTGGCCCCTACATTCATCAGACCGAAGGGAATTTTTTCATACATGAATGTACCCCATGGGGTGGTGAAGTTTGTTTTCTCTTTGTCTTCTTCAAGCATTGTTATTTGGTTATAACTAGAACATCCATCCAGGATGGAAATTCTGTGGGCACCTACAACCCTTTTCAAAATATGTTCCATCTTGGGAATATCATAGTTTTCTATTAGAGAAAACTTGTTCAGGTTCTTAAAGTCAACACACAAGCATATTTCTCCACCCTTCTTCCTAACAGAAACCAAGTTGGCCACCCAATCTGAGTACCTCAAGGGAACAATGATTTTGGCATCAAGCATTTGTTTCAATTATTTTCCAATAATAGACATTAGCAGAGGATTGATTTGTCTAATTTTTTGCTTGAATGACTTTGAGCCCGCCTTCAAAGGGATCTTGTGTTGAATGATGTCAGTGTCAAAGGTCTTCAAGTCCTCATAAGACTATGCAAAAATATCAGAAAATTTTTTCATGAGGCTAGAATACATGTTTCTTTGTTCCTCTGGCAGTGCCTTGGATATTTTGAATACTTTGGTATTTATAGTTGTCCCAATGTTGCAGTCCATTACTTTGTTTTTCTTATTTTCCATGGCATCTTTCCTAGAGACATCATTGTTGTCAAACAACCTCTCCAGTGGCACTAAGCCTCTTGGGATATGGTTTCTCCTGAGTTCCACAATGTTGTGTCCATCCAACTTGTTTAGAAAATGAGATGTTTGTTGATTTTATGTCTCATCTTCCTCATTCTCCTAATCAATGGAGATATTTGAGAACTCTTCAATGTTTTGCAAGAACCTTTTGAACTCCAACTCATCGCTAAAGACCTTCCAATGCTTAGAATTGTATGGTATGGCTATCCTATGCCTAACCTCTAATTCATACTTGACACTTGGACCAATAGGAGGTTTAAATGTGCAGGTAGTCAGGGCTAAAGAATCTTCCCTCTGATTAGATTTTCTAGGAACAAAGGAAATATTGAATTCTAGAAATAAGTTGTCCACCAAGTCCCATACCTCATTTATGTATTGTTTCATCCTTTGTTTCTTTGCTTGATAAATTTCTTTGAATTGGTTGACAATCAACTCAAAATCACCAAATACTTTCAATCTGTCAATGGCCATGTCTTTAGCATCCCTCAATCCCAGCACCAAGGCCTCATATTCTTCTATGTTGTTAGTTATTTCAAATTACAGCTTATATGAGACTGTAACCATATCCTTTGAAGAATAAATGAGGAATATACCATTCCCATAACCCTCCTTTGAAGATTATCCATCAAAACACATCTTCCATACCTCATTCCCTTGATATGTTAGCGTTTGATTTCTGCATTTGTTGATTGATATTTCTGGTGCATCATCATTTATATGGAAAATAGATGACCTGATTTCATCCTCAACAACATAAATTGGATGTTTACATGGATTTTGATGATCACTAACAATATATGCTAATATGACCTCTTTGTATAACCTCATGTGCTCCCCCTCCAAAGACAGGAATGGTTGCATATGTAAGATCCATATGCAAGGACCCTATAACTTTCTTGGTCCATGTCTTGGAAAAAAGCATACCAAACTTGGGGGGTATGTCAGCTACAACAATATCCATCACTACACTTTTCATGGGTAGTTGAGACAAAGAAACCACCAGATATTTAATCAGTCCCAAACATTTTACTTTTTTAGAATCAAAAGAGTAAAGATTTTGGTATGGCTTGGTGATCTCTAGTCCTAGTTCTTCCATTACAACTTTAGGCATGACATTATGAGAGGCACCTGAGTACATCAAGCAATTATGCAAGATTTTTTCATGGATGTTCAAGTATATGTAAAAGGGTGGAGAAGCATCAGACCCATATTCAATGTGTGGGCCCATAGTAATGGAAGGGTTTTCATCCTGCAAGTTGATTACATCAGATGTCATAGCATAAACAGGGGGCTTCAAAACCTTCATAATAGAGTTCTTTAATGGAACATTTTTCAGAAATTATGTTAAAAGTACACGGATCTTTATTTTGTTGAGATCATGCTCTATGTTGAAAGATATTGGTTGTGTGTATGCTTATTTGACTTCAGGGGCAACGACCTTAGATGAAAGAGGTTGATCAATTTTGTTTGATGTGACCTTTCTTGGGCCTTTTTTTTTTTTTGTAAATAAGAAAGTTATATTAAGTGTGGTGCCTGCTATGGCTGAACAAGGGTTCCAAAATTACAAAAAATAACCAGCTGTAGTTACTGGACCGCCCCAACAGAGGGGAAACCATTCCAGTCAGCTTCCGAGTCATCAGTCTTAGACAGTTGCTGAATTATAAAACAAGCAAAACCAAAATAAAATCCATCTAGCCNTGGCTGAACAAGGGTTCCAAAATTACAAAAAATAACCAGCTGTAGTTACTGGACCGCCCCAACAGAGGGGAAACCATTCCAGTCAGCTTCCGAGTCATCAGTCTTAGACAGTTGCTGAATTATAAAACAAGCAAAACCAAAATAAAAGCCATCTAGCCTAGGATAGAAACAGAGTGCTAGACACCTGGCGAAAATCCCAGCCACGCGGCGCCGAGGTCCTCTGCCCAGGTTTCTGTCGTAGGCTTGTTTGGCGGATCGTCCTCCCTTTGATCCTTGTGCTCCTCTCGTTCCATGTGCTCAGGTGGACCGCTGTGCTCCGCTTACTTCTGCCTTGTTGCTGCTTGTCGCAGCATGTCATCTAACTCTGTGTCAATTTCCCCCCCCGGTGTGACGCCCGTAGGGTCTGTGGAGAGCCCCATTTGCATGGTCGAGAGGATCTGTAGAAAGGTTTCCACATTGTCCTCGGTGGCTTGGAATCGAAACTTGAGGTCCGCCACCTCTCTTCTAAGCTCGAAGACGAGGTCGTATAGGATGCCCAGTCTTTCGGTGAAATTGTCTCTGTCGGGGTGGGTCGGAGGGTGGAGACGCAGTCGTTTGGCTGCCCCGAAAGCCCGAGGTTCACTTCGCCAGGTACTCGAGGAGGCAGGGAAAGACATAGACGCGAAGAATTGCATCCGGGGGTCTATAGGACATCGCGGAGTCATAGGCGAGCCACTCGAGATGGTGGCCATGGCGCGAGGGAGCGTAGACTGCTTAGGAGTCATGGTGTCCGAAGGTCTTCACCGTTTAGTCTGCGCAGGAATTGGGGTGACACCCGGGGACAGAATTGGCGGATGGGTAGAGGAGCCTGTAATCGGGGAGGTCGAAGGCGAGAGGGAAGGTCGGCATGGCTTCCATGGGGAGCCCCGCTTGGGCTTCCCTCTGATGCGTTCCCTCATGGGTGCAGGTGGACGGTGTTTTGCGCGAGGAGCAAGGAGCCAGAATTGCAGGTAGTCGGTGGACCAAATTGCAGAGGAGTCCGAGGTGTGCTTGCGTCGTGAAGGGACGAGCCCTTCCAAACGCGAGCAGGGAGGAATAATGAAAGCAACTAACCATGCCATGTTACAGATAGCTGGGAAGCAAAGGGTGGCGTAAATGCCCCTGACCTCGCCCATCAAATCCATTTTATGCGCGTTAATTTCTCAGGACAGCAGAGCCCTGCGGCACGGGGCGATCACGTGCCTGCGTGTGGGTCTGCAACGCATCCGGTCCCATTCTATGCCACGGGGAGTCCACTAGCACCCCATTCGGGGAGACCTTTCTTGGGCCTTGTTTGGGAGGAAGATCTGATATTTTTTTCTGAGTAGGGGAACTTTCTTTGGGAGCCCCTTGTCTAGGCCTCAAATCATACTTCTTTTGGGGTTTATTTTGAAATAATTCCTCTTCCTTCACCTCATCATCAAACTGAGTGGACAACTTTGATATTTCATAGTCCTTTGTGTTAGGTGACTAGGATAAATATCAATCTCATTGAACAGTACAACAACATCATCTACAGCATCACTCTCTACATCCATTTATTCAATCTCATTGTTCTGGAAAGGAAGTACAACTATTTGATCATCAACATTTCTCCTCTCTCTCTTCATCCTTTGAGGAGCATTATTTGGCCTTATAAATTGATTTGTGTTTATGTTTCCAACATCCTGAAATGTCTTATTTGGTTGCGTGGTTTCCCATTTTATCTTGGTTATCTCTAAGCTTAAGGATTTCAAGGTCCTGGTCATCTCTTCTAAATTTGGATTAGATTTTTCTAGGTTGGAAAAGGAAGGAAACTCTTCCCTCTTTTTCTTTTTATCCCTATCTGATTTGTTCTTTAATTTTTTTGATGCTAGGATATTAGACTCAACTTCAATAGTTTCATCTTGCATGAACAACAAAGTGGTGGATCTTCTCTCCCTCAAAAGAAGAGATAATTATCCATCAAAGGAATTTTCAAATGTGATCTTGGTTGAGGCTTCAATTGGCTTAATCTCATCGTGAATCTTGTTATACATTTTGTTGAACCTCTTAGTGAAATCTGACACAGACTCCCCACTCTTCCTTCTTAAAACCCCAAACTCAGTTATGTAATACAAACAGTCTCTCTTATCCCCCCATTGTTTTATAAAAGACTCATACAATGCCTCAATACCTGTAATATAATCATAGGTTAAGCCACATAACCACTTCCTTACCTCTCCATCCATACTCTACACAAACAACCACATCCACACATCTGCATGTTCAATGTTAAAGTTGTCTGCAAAACTATAAAAATGCCACCAAATTTTCCTCAAAAGATACTTCCCCATCACCATTGTACCTTGGAATATACTTCATGTAGTCACCTATGGGGAAGGAATTCAAGTTATGGGATAGCACCAAAGGTGAATATCTAGCTGTAATGATGGCCTTCATCCTATTGAAAGTTGGTTTTGGGATAATTGGACTCTGAGGTTGAGAAGGATTTGTGGGTGTGGTTGATGGAGGATATGATGATAAAACATTTAAGACAAGGGATGTCTGAGGAATGATGACAAGGGGGTTTTCAAAAATGATAACCTTAGGATGCTTATGGTTGTGGAAAAAGGAATKTTTTTTGCAGTGGTCTTGCCTTTAGATGGAAAGGGGCATCTCTAAGAAATGGTAGTCTTCCTTAATTGTCTATTTGAATTAGTGTTGGTTGTGTCACCATTAAGATCAAGGATGAATTTGGGAGTTTTAACAGGCTCAAGATTTGATTTCCTAGATCCTTTCSTGGGAGCCATAATTCCTTACTAGGTTTGTGTTCAGTGGAGTCACTAGGTGAAATATGGAAGTCACTTTTGTGCCTGATATTTTTTCACCATCAAATATCATATCTGATCATTTTTCATTCTCCTAGGGAAATATATTTCATAACTCCATTCCCCAACAATGGTTCCAGAAGATGTTGTCCCAAAATTCGTCACCTGACTGCTAAAGGGAAGATCTATGCCACCTCAAGTTTTAGAGTGGTTTGTTTTTGATAAGTTGGGTTTGTTGGTCAGCTAATGGATAGTTTTTTCAAGATTAGAAACCTGGTTGGACTGGCCAAACAATATGACTACATGTTCTCCTTAGCTAATGGTATGCACTTTGATGAATAGGTGAGGATATGGAAAGATAAATAAAGGAAACAACATCAATCAATAAAATGAGTTACCTGTTGTGTGAGATTTAAGACTCAAAATAATATTTCAAGACCTAAACAAATATCCAGATAAAAATCATCCAACAAGTTGCAAAATAACTAATCTTTTTACTAAAGCAATAGTTGATTAACAGGTTGCATCACAAGAAAAACATGAATTAAAACAATAGTTGAAAGGAAGAAGGAAATGTACATTGCACACATCACAAATTTGCATCCAAGATAAGATTAAAACACATAAAGACTTGAGCAAGAAAACAAAACTCTCATCAATATATATATTCACCGGGTAGAGAGATTTACAATCATAAGACCATGTCAATCCAATTATGATGCTTGAATATTTCACTAAAAAATTAACCCTCAAACAATACAAAATATGTTTATTTATCATTGTTGCAGAGGGTTTCGACCATTTTGAAAACTAAAGTTTAACTCTGCATAACAACCTAAAAAAAAACTCTTTTACTCGAGTGTATTCAATTGGGAACATAATCATGACATACTTTAACTTAATCTTAACAAAAATGTGTTTCATATCAAACAAAAATGACCACTTATTATTCTTTGACAATAATTTCTCGAACCTAGAACAACTAGACTTCTACAAGTGTGAAATATAATTGTTGTTTGTGTTGGAGTAAACTAACCCTTAACAAAAACAAAACTATGATAGATGAGATTGACTAGAATTGTGCATGATTACCCACATGCATTCTATTTGGAGTCTAACTGGGAGATAGCTTGATTAGATGGCACCATCCTTCGACTCTTCCTCTTTAACAACAAGAGTCTAATTCAAATTATTTTCTTCAAGAAGAAGCAGGTTTTATGATGCTTTCTTTGTAGTTTTTGGTACTTCCTTTGCGGCTTTGAATGTTGCTTTTCCAACTCTTGATTCTATTGTTCCAAAGTATGATTTTTTTTTTTTTATGTTGGAAATATGGCTACAGCAAAGATGACATAGATAAAGGTTGTCATTGATGGCAATCGATTGTTTATGAAGAACAGATGCTGAAACACGCTGCAACACAAATGTGAACTGCCGCAACACAAATGTGAACTGCTGCAACACAAATGCAAACACAGATGCTGAAAAACAGTGATGAAACAACGCTGGAACACAGAAGCTAACGCAGA
>JASDQU010100823.1:91466-109905 GCA_032191745.1 Picea mariana | reverse complement strand
AATCCCAAAATGATTAACCAGAAAGAGATGTGTATTTACTTGGCAACCCGAACACAGTTGCGCGGCAATAGATCTGGTCTGTTTTTAATTTGTTTATGTTTCTGTCCCCCAAGGGTTAGGTATTCAAGGGTTCTACAGAAAAGGGTTTTCCCTGTGCTATAGCTCTCTGATATATGTGCGGGGTCCAACAGTAGTACGTGACCTAATATCTTAGGGCACTAACTAAGGAGGATAGATCGTACCTTTAGTCATACTACCCGACTACCCAGGTAATAGAGAGTATCTTCCCGAGTGTTGTTCTTGGTGACACTATAGCAGTTTGGCGGCTGATAGGTTTATCTAAAGAGGGCTTCAGGAAATATAGGATGATCTGTACACAGGTGTTGTCTAATGCGCTACCACTCGAAGGGGTACCAACAGGGGTTACAAGGGTGGCCAACAGATGTGCGCTTAAGAACCGCTTGTATTTGTTGCATGTATGAATCCCTCAACTACGGGTTTATGCACGTAATGACAGATCTCTATGGTTTAAACACGCTGGAATACGTCTCTACCCTGAAAAAAAATCCCACAATTTCTGCCAAGGAAAGTGCTCTGATACCACTTGCAAGATACCAGATATAATAAATATGCAGAACAGAAAAAAATGCTAGAAATGGCAAAATAACAGTAATATGTCTAGCATAATCTCCACAATAACACAGAAATGATATAAGAACAACAACAGAAATAGCACTTTGATTCAGAAAGCAATGTTCACAGGCCTCTTCGAGGGGGAAACCTCCAATTGAGCAGTGCTCCATTACAATAATCTCCAAGCTAGGTTTTTCATACCCTCGACCCTTATTTATATTAAATATGTCTATCAAGAGAAGCATCTAGAGGAAGATCCTTCTAGAAGCGGAAGCTTCTATTAGGTCTTCTTACATCTACCTTAATCTATTTTATTGAAAGGCCTTATTAATATTGAGCTTTATTACATCCGAATATATTAATCTACCTATGTGCGGGTTAGGACCCTAACATTGATTCCCTTTCCTTTTTCTATTTTTCTTAGATTCAGGGGACTCCTTAATTAAGGTTTCCATGGAAATAAATTATGCCTTAACAATTTCAAGACTCTGTTGCTTAGATCTCATTTGCCCCCTCATTTTTGTTTTGGGCACTTTATTGTGTTGCATGATGGGAGTCACCTATTCATCTTCTGAATGGTTGGGTGAAAATGGGCCCTGTGGGGTATCCTGTGCCTATTGTTTCTTTCTAGAAACTCTGTTACCTTCATTTTCTCTTCATTTTACAATGTAATATCTCARTTGCATTCGAGGGGTTTCGTCCTTCATTAGGGTGGCTGACTTATTTTTTCTTGATGGGGTACCCTTTGTTTTGGAGGCATTTTTCTTGTTTGTTGTTTGTTGGGAAGCCTTCAATGAGCTAATAGGTTCAAGGGAAGCCCTCCCTTCTTGATTGTCTTCATCATTTTCACCCTCAGTCTGTTGATCAGGTTGTTGTTATTGTTCTTGTATCCCAAAGATTGTAAAAATTAGTCTCAAGGCATTTCAATTTCACCCAAAGCGAATAGCACCAGAATTCTAATAAAACCCTGATGATACAATCTTCTTTGGGAAAACTCGAGGTGGCTTTTAACCCTTCTGGCCATCTTATTCAAACTCTTGAGTAAATAAAAGGGTAAATTTGATTCTTTATCCCCGCTCAAGTGCATGAGAAATTGAAGGTGGTAATAATTCATAATTGAAAATATACCCTCACCGGTGATGTATCTATAGACTATTGTGAGGGTTCCTTTCCATTCCTCCTTTATCCATTTGATGGGAATCCCATGGCTCTATTCAAGGTTCTGGTGCTCTGACACCAAAAATTTATTGCAAAGTTTTGGGGGTGATTTACCATTCTTAACCCACCTTTCTCCACAAACCAGGAGAGCACATGATGCTCCAATGAAGTGTTTTGTAATGTGGATATAAGTGTCCCCAAGTTAGGTTTGGAACCCATCAAATATTTATGCAAATAACATAGAAACACATGTATGATGTCCCTCGCATGCACAAATTAAGTCGTACCATTCTACTTTTACAAAAAGATCTTTGATTTTCGAGACAACTTCGAACAACTTGAGCCCATGTGGCTTTGTTCTATTCAACTGCCATTGGTCTTGGGGAGATACCATTTTGTGTTGACCACCTATGTTGCAAGAAATGATCTGAACATGAATTTTATTCTTATGAAATTTTCCACTTATAATTATAATTTCCCATAAACCTGCGATGATGAGAACTGGAGGTGCATCTTGCACAATCTTAGCATGAACTATGTAATGATGAATCTAAAGGTAAATTTTCCTAAACCTGAGTGCACATGAGCATGCATATGCATGCAGGCACCAACAAAGCATTTTTAAATATTTAAAAACTTATGAACATTTAAATAATTAAAACAAAGCGCTTTAATATTGTTTGCAAGAACATGCATGTTTTTGCAATCAGTGTTTTTATGCACTAAAAAGGATTGTTCAACCTGCTATAAGACTAGTAATGATAATTCAAGATGACATGTATTATTAACCCAAATCAGAACATGCAATAACCTTCCAAGAAAGCAAAAAAATGGTGCAAAGTCAATAGAAGGGTAAGAAGAATTCAAGCTGACTCATTAAACCATAGAGAAGAAACTAAGCAAAAAATCAGATTTTACACATGTATAGGCTAAAGGAGGGAAAGAGCAGAGATGCAGAACTGGATTTCAACATAAGCTATATATGATTTTTCAAATACTCATATTGATTCAGATGAGGAAGAGGATTCTAAACAGATGAATGAGGAAGAAATTGAAATCACTCATGAATTCAATGACTATATGGTTTAGCATAAGGTCCTTCAACTCAAGAATAAATTCATTCCTAAAGGGTTGGTACCTTTGGAGAAGTTTTTTAATAGAAACGATGTACCTATGAAGCTTTCATTTCTTCCCAAAGAAGAAAAAAATGAAGAATGCAACATTGGGACAAAAAAATAACCCAAATACATAAATTTTTCCAAGGAAATCTTTGGTGAACATAAGGAAAAATATCTACAGTTGTTCATGGATTACATAGATGTGTTTTCCTAGAAATATGAAGACTTAAAGACTTATGATACCAACATCATACAACATAGAATACCACTCAAGCCTAGTACTAAACCTTTAAGGAAGAAACTAAGGCAAGTTAATCCTCTCTTGCTTCCTACCATTGAGAAAGAGGTGAGGAAATTGCAAGATGATTAGATCATAATTCCCCTCAGATATTTTGAATGGGTGGAAAATTTGGTTCTAGTCAAGAAAAAGAGTGGAGAGATAAGGATTTTTCTAGACTTTAGGAACCTAAACAATGCTCTATGAAAGGTAATTAACCTTTTTCTAAGATGGATCACATATTGCAGAAATTAGTAGGAGCAAACAAGTTTTCCATGATGGATGGTTTCTTAGGATATAACCAGGTGGCAATGCATCCTGAAGATAGGGAAAATACAGCCTTCACAACCCCATGGGGAATTTTCATGTATGATAAAATTCCTTTTGGGTTGATTAATGCAGGAGCCACATTTCAATGATCCATGGACATAGATTTTTTGGGTGAGAAATAAAAATTCATTGTTATATACCTTGATGACATGACTATTTTCTCAAAGATAGATGAAGATCACATTAAGCATCTATGAAATACTTTTAATAAGTGCATTAAATTTGGTTTGTCTTTAAATCCTAAGAATTCCTACTTTACTATGACAGAAGGAAAACTCCTTGGCCATATAGTATCCAAACAAGGGGTGAATATAGACCCAGAAAGGGTAGAGGCCATCCAACAAATTTCCCTTCCAAGAAATAAGAAATAAATAAAACACTTCTTGGGAAGAATAATTTTTTTGAGGAGGTTTGTCCCAAACTTTGATGAAATAGTAAATCATATCATAGACATGTTGAAGAAAGACCATGAAGTAAAATGGACTATTGAGGCTAAGGAGTTTTCCAACAAATCAAAGAAACATTGGGAGTTTCTCCAGTTGTTCCTTGTCTTCTCTTTTGCTTCAGATCATACCATAGTTGTTGTGTTGTTACAAAAAAATAAAAATAAAAACCAAGAACAACTTATAGTATTCTTTAGTAGATTTTTAAGAGATGTTGAACTGAGATACAACAATATGAAGAAACAAGCATATTCCCTAGTCAAGGCATTGAAGTCTTTTAGAGATTATATATTGCACTAAAAAAATGTTTTCTTATGTACCCACTATTGCAATAAAAGATATCCTTACACATCCTGACAGTGAAGGGAAAAGGGAAAAATGGACAAGGAATTTCCTAACTACTAGTTGAATCTAACTGCAGAGCTCTTGACATAAATTCTCTATCAGCAAACATCATAGTAGCAGAGTCGGAAGAACATGACACAAAAGAACCATATTTGAAGGTAAACCCTAAATTTGCTCAATCTAATTGGTACAAGGATGTAATTTTTTACCTACATAACTTGAGTTGTCAACCAGCATAGGACAAAGCTAAGGAAAGATCTATTAAACTAAAAGCTATAAATTATTCCATTTTGGGAGAAAATTTGTTTTGGAAGGATCCATAAGGGATATTGTTGAATTTCCTTATTGAAGAGGAAATTGAGGACATTATAAATGATTTTCACAAGGGAGTGTGTGGGGGTCATTATGCCTAGAGAGCCACTGCATACAATATCCTCAGGAATGGCTATTACTAGCCATCCATTTTTTCTGATGTGAATTGCATGGTTAGATCATGTGCATAGTTTCAAATGTTTGCAGGAAAGAAAACGTTGCAACCCCTACCTCTCAGACATGTTAAATCATAGGCACCTTTTAAACAATGGGGTTTGGATTTCATTGGTGAAATCAACCCAAATTTCAGTGGGAAACACAAATGGATCCTAAAAGCCATAGATTATTTCACCAAGTGGATAGAATCTATCCCCACAAGAGAAGTGACTGACACGTTCATCATTAAGTTCCTTGAGGAGAACATATTAGCCAGGTTTGGGTGCCCAAGAAAAATCGTAACTGATAATTCCCAAACTTTCAAATTTGTTAAGTGTTGGCAGCCAACCCAATTTTTTTTTATTTCTCTCAAAAAGCTGCCTACACCCCTTGTGGTATTACGACAAATCATTGTCGCATTGTGCTAATGGACATTCGTCTCATTTTTGCGACAATTACAATTCAATTTCGATTCAGTTTTCACAACTGCAAGTGTGAAAACACCACTTTCGTTGCTTAGATTGTCGTCGTTATTTTTATTTGATGAAAGACACTTGACCACTGGTTTACCACATGACTGCTAAAGGTTTTCTCGAACTTATGTCTTGATTACACATTTAGATATGATTTGATTCCTAAACCTTTGGGCATAAAATTTATTGGTTTTGCTTTGATCTTATGAAAATTGTAATGGATTTGGTCTTATTGCTTTTATCCTTATTATGGACTTTCACTCAGTTATTATATGAAGAGTTTTGGATCATAGTGTTCTCAAAATATTGGAATGCAAACATTTCAATGTGCAACGAATACGTTGGTAAGTCATTACAAGAGATAGCAATGGTTTGAAGGCGCATGGGTTAATCATATTGGACTTTACAACTTAATGCTTGGTGTGCTATTTGAAAAGTTGATAATACGTTGAATAATTCATAATCCCAAGCTATGTATTAGCATTAAACCTTGTGGTTGAACGATGGAATTGGCACGATAGATCAATAGTTAATGCTGGGTACTGTGCTTGATTAAACTTAACACTTGGCGCATAACTATCACATGAAGTGTTGGTTCTGACTCGGATGAATGGCACGTAGAGGTGATGATTCACCTATTTGTTGGTCGATACGTTTGTTTTAAATGATTATGGTTTTAACAGCTTTGTACAGGTCATTAATGCAATGCGTGGCGATGGTAATCCCACCACCTTCGCACGCATGGAGTTGTTTCCGGTCTCGTCGAGCATTCAAGCTATTGAAACCCTATCGTTTTCACTCTGTGCATTGTTCATTCAGTGTGAACCCTACCATGTACAGAGGTTATGGCTCCTATCGTAAGGGCCGAACCTAATGGATGCCAAGCACTGTTGACATTTGATGGTGCGTATAGCGACCTAGAAGAGTTCGGGTGGCTTTCGTTTATAAGGAAGTTCGATGGTTTTAACATCTCTGTCGCTCGGCAATTTGCACTGTCATTCGATGGCTGTCGAGCCAAAGTTGGAGATGTCCAGCTTGAAATCACTGAACAATTTCTCAGCTTGGCAACTAACCTACCTGTCAAGGGACAAAAATGGTCCAAAAGTTACAAGGTAAAGGATGTCCCGTGGACATTGTTATTTCGGTCTCGGACAGTGAATNTCATTCGATGGCTGCCGAGCCAAAGTTGGAGATGTCCAGCTTGAAATCACTGAACAATTTCTCAGCTTGGCAACTAACCTACCTGTCAAGGGACAAAAATGGTCCAAAAGTTACAAGGTAAAGGATGTCCCGTGGACATTGTTATTTCGGTCTCGGACAGTGAATTCGTGCAACAGAGGTTTACCTGCGAAGATGTTGAAACCCCGCCGGTATGATCTCTTGATGATTATCAAGCAATTCGTTACTTGTGAAGGCAGGTACGGGTTTGTTTTCTTGTTTCATCTACGTTTATTAATGGTGTTTATGGGTTTCGAGCTTAGTATGCCGCACTATCTGCACCGAAGTTTATTCAAAATGGCTAAGAAGTACAAGTGAAGTCAGGCTGACACTAGCCTCTTCCATGTTGGGTTGATTAAAATGCTTCTTGTTTATGAGTTAGGGTTACGTCGTGGTTCCTGGCACGATTTTCTCAACCGTAATGGCTTTGAGGAATCAAATCCTCCACAGGTCGACAAGCCTATGGTAACCGAGAGTAAGCCTACCCCTGTACCCTACAGTGTTTTGCTACCTAAACCTGAACCCGACTCACCTTTGAATTCGCCTATGGCTGTGACCAAACCGACCGAAGTTACTAATCCCATAACCCAACAGACTAGAGCGAAGACTGCTAGTAATAGAAGCAAGAAAAATGCAAGGTTGATCTCTCGCATGCCGAGAAATAAACCTAAGATTATTGCCAAAACAGAGCCTATCGTGGTCAGTGAGGACTCTGATTCGAGCATTGAGCATTTTCTCACTGAAGAGGGCTTATGTGGTGACAAGCCTCCTTATGATTTCATTGAGAATTTACCTCCCTGTCTGCGGGATAACCCTGACTTTCCTGGTATTAAGCCACCTCATGAAACCCTCGGGGAATCATCAAACCCCCCTTCTGTTCAAAAGGTTGCTTCACCTTGCGATCAGTGTGGACTGTGGTTAGAGAGATACTACTTGGACATCCCAAAATTGCAATCCAAAATTCACGATTTGGAAAACCAAGTTGCAAATCTCACTGGTCAGAATGAAAAGGTGCATCCCAACGTTAAGAATCAATGAATTGCTAGGTCAATCCTRTTCAAAAATGTCGAGTCTTCTACTGCAATTGTCAATTTGAAATTGACATAGCTTCAGCAACTATAATGGTATAGCTTTCCCTCTTTTTTACAGCGTGATCATAAGCTCTGTTTACATGGTTGACTTGCTCTGTCATGCATAAGTTTTGATTATCGATTTCTGGATTGGTTGTGCTTAGATTTAGTTTGATTGACCATAATTTGATTTGAATATGTTGTTATTTGATATCTTTTCTATTCTTGAAATACAAACGATATCTATGTTCGATTTGATTATATCTTGCGCGATACGATGAGCAAACTGGTTAACTGTGCTAATTGTATTTTCTATGTTGGGACCAATTCGTATATCATTTGTTACATAATCAAATTTTGAATAATAGTTGTTACGATGTGAGTTGTATTCCGATGATAACAAATGTGTTATTCGATTGAGATTACAGAGATGGATTGATTGTATCAAATATTTTGATTTGTGTCTATAATTAAATTTAGTTATATGCCTGGCTTGTTGACTCTGTCTAAACCCTGTTTGTCGACTATGGAGTGATCTAACATGAAGACTGTTGAGTCGATATTTGTGGAGATGATCCGATTACAGTGGAAGCAATTCATACATCGTGCTTTTAATTGAATGCCATCAATCTGCTGTTGTGATTATAATTAGTCAATTATAGTTACGAATTTACTTGTGAATTATTTGAAACGAACCGAATGAGAACTGTGGTTGGATTCTATGGATACAGTGATGCGTGAAATTGTAATGGCTTTCTATATTGGCAATGATATGAATCTTATGCTTATCGATAATGATGGTTTGTATTTCATGCGATTTTGTTTGTCATTCATTTCATTCGTGGAACAGTCTTGTTAAGATGTGATGCGGTTTTATACCGATTGGGAAAACAAAGTATCTCTACTCTGTCCCGATTGTATTTTGTTTGATTTGGTTGGATTTAATCATTAGTGATTTATTGATTATTATTAGATGATTATATTCGATTTGATTGTATATCTGGTCATGTTTACTATCTTAGACCAGCTACAGAATCAAACGATTCTGTAGCTAAGTCTGTAAAAACAATTTTTATTTGTTTTTCAAGTAAAACATCCTCCTAACTTGGTTTTTGTGTTCTATTGCAGGGCAATTCGAATTTGCAATGGATATCATGGGCAGTTAGGGGATGATCTACAGATTTCACTTGCATTTTTAGTTACTTAGTTTAAGGGATTTTGGGATTATTCCCAGATTGTGTAAAACTGTTTACTATTATTCACAAGGRWGTTTTACCTTGTGAAAAACCTATTTAAACCTATGATTTTGTAATAATCGATCATCCTCAGTTGGGGAGAACAAGG
Organism: Picea mariana; assembly: GCA_032191745.1. Classification (NCBI taxonomy): domain Eukaryota; kingdom Viridiplantae; phylum Streptophyta; class Pinopsida; order Pinales; family Pinaceae; genus Picea; species Picea mariana. Next base: position 101,028 of record JASDQU010100823.1, on the reverse strand, counting down.
ATATGTGATTTTGATTCAGACTGGAGCAGAATTGGTGTCTTGTCATAGCTTTTGCTTTTCAACATATCAACACTTTGTTCCATGTTTTGTATATCATCTTGTTTATGGTTTAGTATTACTTTGCTATCTAAATCAAATTCAAGTGATATAATTTCTTATTTTTATACATACCTTGTTGCTTCCAATTTGATAAAATACATAACAGTTAAGGATTCAGTTTATGAATGATAGCTTTGTCTTCTTTATGAATTGAATTATCATATATAAGTTTGTTGCATAATAGGTTTCCCTTTTGCACGAATTTGTAATCAGAAAATTGTTATGATTTATTTTATGTCTTGTTTGTCCTGCAACATACTTCAGGAAGCATCATAGTTGATCCTTTGCGAGAAGCTTAAGGGCTAAATGGTGTGAATTTCTTCCTCCAACCAGCTTACGAAGTCATCTTACACAGGGCAGACTTGGAGCATTTCCAGGTCAATTAGTTAGGCATTTACTGTTCATATTAAGTAGTTTAATATAAATGATAGTTTAGTTAGAATTATATTACATCGTTTAATATCAGTAAGATAGATTAGATTGTTTAATTTCAGTAGTTTTTATTTCTTTTTCATAAACATAAAAGATAAAAAATAGATTTTTGGTTGTATCAGGGCAGCGATCACATGAGTTTTGCAGGTTTTAATCAAATCTGTAGGCTGTCCATAGTGTACATTTGTGAATAAGGAATAACGTAGATGATAATTAGGTAGTTGATTTAAGTTATTATAATCATAGTTAGTATATTGTATATATAATAGTTAGAATAGTTTGTAGTTAGTTTTAGTTTATTGAGTAGTTCATAGTTAGATTAGTAAAGTTAGTTCCTTTCTTTATTTTATTAGTTTCTAGTTTCCTCTAATTTAGTTTAATTTCTTTTATTTAGTTAGTTAGTTTGTTTTAGTTTGTTTTATTAGTTTCTAGTTTCCTTAGTTTAGATTATTTAGCTCAGATCCCTTTTCTCTTTGGTTCCCTTAGGAGACCTTAGAGTGGCCAACGGATCCGTTAAACTCATTAGGGTGGTCCATTCCAAATGGCTTGGGTTATTTAGACAACCCCGGACCGGTTCCACTCTCCCAATTGACGGATGGACTGTTTCGCCCGTCAACAAATGGCGCTAGAAGGAGGGCCTAAGCTTAATTAATGGCACAAGGTGGTCGCAAGACTCCTCCCCCACCTAATCGCACACCCATAGTGAATAGAAGTCGTTCACAAGATAATATCCCCCCTCAAACAGCAACTACTTCAACCGAAGATCCTCAGATCACAGTTGAACCAGCAACCCCTAATCCTACAGGCGGTGATATTCAAGAAATTTTTAGACAATCTCTTATTAAATCACATAAATCCTTTGCTAGCCTTAGGCAACCACATCGCCCGTGGAGCCAACCTTTAGACTTCTCCGAAGTCAGAGAACAATTAGGTGATATAGATCCCACTGTGAATCCTACGGATTTGAACACAAATCCTGCTGCAGGAGGATTTGGGATACCTCCTTCTCCTCCTCCTTCACCACCTCCCTCATCTCCTTCCTCTTCAAGGGGAGATTCCTCTTCAGACGAAGGCAATCCACCTTCACATCCTCCTACACCCACTACCCCAATGGCTAATCAGAACAACCCTGCCAGACCATGGTTAGACCAAGATGTTGTAGCTGTACCTGGACTTCAGCATCCTTTGCCTAAGCATCCGGAAAAATGGCTTACTAAGTTTGATCCCGATTCTAAACAGGTAGCAGAAGACCATATTAAGAAATTTATGTTAGACATCAGACTCCGCAGCGTTGAACATGAAGACGTAGTCTGTAGGTTGTTCCCTTACACCTTTGAGGGTAATGCGTCCACTTTGTATTTTTCCCAACAACCTCGCACTATAGCATCTTGGGAAAAGTTTGAGTCAATTTTCTTAGAAAAGTTAGGAGATGGAAAACCTCCGGAAGTCTTAGTCATGGATCTTTCAAACTTAAAAATGAATGCTAAAGAAAAAGTTAAAGATTTTAATCAAATATTTTTGACACTTAAGAATAGAATCCCTGCAGACTCTATGCCTGCTGAGAGTCTTGTAATAGCTTATTACACTAAAGCTCTACATCAAAGTATAGCTATTTGGGTGAAAAGATCCAAAAAGGCAACGTTGTTAGAGGCCTTTGAAGAGGCTACTCAAATTGAAAAAGATATACTTATCCTTAAAGATTCCTCTAGCCACGAGACTGAAACTGTTTCTTCTTCCAAGAAAAAGATTGAAATTCTTCCCAGGCCTACACAAAACAAAACACAACCCGAAAACTCTGAGTTGGAAAATTTAACCAAAGTTGTACAAAAGTTATCTAATCAAGTCATATATTTTAAAAGGTCAACTGAAGAAGCCTCTTCGAGTAAAGGACCCTACAAGCCTCCTTTCCGAAAGACCTTTCAAACAAATCGCCCTAATCCTAACCCTGAAGGCATGAACCTAGAAAGTTTGCAATATGCTCTCCGGTCGATTCTAGGAGCCCAGGATGACTTGATCCCTCCTGATTTCCCTCAAGAGGAAGTCGAGCAGGAAATTACCCAAGAAGAAGAGTCTTCTCCAAATATCTTCTGTCACCTCTCTGATAGTATCTTCCAATCTAACTTTGAGACTGTGCACCCTTACAATACTAGGAGCAATACCGCAAACAAACCCCCTGCCGATAACACTACAACTTTACCTTCAAAGCCATCTAAAGCGGTAGAAACTAAACAGAGTAATGCTAGCCCTAAATTAGATTATGATGTTGTCAAATATATTAAGAAATTAAGGGCTAACATTTCCATTTATGAGTTGTTAAAATTTCCATTTTTGTTACAAAAGATGTTGCAAAATATTTCAGACAATAGCAAGAATGGTAATTCAAATGATAGCAAGGTTGGACAAAGCAAAGTGCCACAGAAGTCTTACACAAAAGATAATTTTGGTTCTCAAGATAAAGGAAGCCTTCCTCTACCAAATGTAAATAACAATGTAAATAGTGTAAATAATTCTGATAAAGTAGTAGTAGAAAATGCGAGTAAGAAACCACAAGCAACAACTCTGAACACTCGCAAGAAAGTTCCTCCTTTTCTTTTAACTTTCAAAATCTTCAACAGAAATGTGCATAATTGCATGGTTGACTCAGGAGCATCATCAAATGTGATTCCTTGGTCAGTCTGCCAAAAGATAAATGCCGAAGTAGAACCATCATCTTTGAAAATAATACAACTTGATCGAACTGATGTAAAAGTTATGGGCGAATAGAAAAATGTATTGATTAGATTATCGTCTAACCCAAAGGTTCATCAGTTTATTGATATAATTGTGGTTGATATTCCAGAAGTGTATGGTATGTTTTTGAGCAGGGACTAGTCGGAGCAGCTGCATGGTTACTTCGCAACAGACTGGTCTCACTTATGGCTTCTAGAGAATGGTAAGCCCAACAAGATCAGGGTGAACCATGAGCGTTACCTTAAGTTCACGGTAACAGACTTGAATGACCCCAATGAGCCATATACACCTCTGGATGACTCACCTGAAGTCCAAGGTATGGACACCTACTTCGGAAATTTCATGGCTGAAGTTTCACCTATCAACAATCCTCAAAAACAATCCGAGATCAAAGCATTTACGCAACCAACAGCTTCTATCCAAAAGTCTTGTGAGCCTAATAAGAATCAAATTTGGTCTTTATACTTCGATGGTTCCAAGTCTAAAGAAGGAGCTGGAGCAGGCTGCATCATCATTGATCCGACAGGTAATAAAACATTATTGGCTTGTAGATTAGAATTTGAATGTACTACCAATGTTGCAGAATATGAGGCTTTGTTACAAGGTCTCAGAAAAGCCTTAGACATGCACATTCAAAATCTAATTGTATTCGGTGACTCTGAGATAGTGGTCAGGTAGGTGAGAAATTCTATACATTGTCTTACCCCGCATCTCAAGTGTTACCAATCTGAGGTATGGAGTTTAATAAACAAATTTTCTGCTTTCAATATAAATTCCATTCCTAGATCTAATAATGTTGAAGCAGATCTACTTGCTAATGTTGCCTCTAAACTTCTTCCTGCAGATGGTTTATCCCCAAGCGCATTCTCCATGGAGCTATTGTTTCGACCATCTATTCCTGACAATATCACCAACTGGAGGGTATTTGATGATGATCAACAGATCATCAACTTTCTGCATATGGAAGAAACCTTCCAAGGAGCTGTGATTGATGAACAAACACATGACGATAATTTGCATCACTTTACGGTAATACCTAATCCGAAACCTCCTGAAGCTCTATCGGACATGGTAAATCCCTTACCCAAATCTGTTGCTAGATTAGAAAAGTTCTATGATTTTGAAGATAAATTCAAAAAAACGGTCAATTGCAAAACTAATAGTTCCTTATTAGCTTACGAAAAGGTCAATCTGGGAACTAGTGAAAACCCTCAGTGTATCAATCTAGGCTTGGGATGTAGTAAACAAGAAAAAGCTTCTTTTATCAAATTATTTAAAGAATTCAAGGATGTATTTGCTTGGACTTATGAAGATCTTAAGACTTTCGATCCTAATATTATACAGCATGTCATCCCAATGAAGCCCCAAACCTTGCCTTTCCAACAAAAACTGAGGAAAATGCATCCAAAGTTAGAACCGACCGTACAAAAAGAATTGAATAAACTCCTTAGTGCTAAAATAATTTTTCCTGTTAGACATACTCAATGGGTATCCAACCTCGTCCCAGTGCGGAAGAAAAACGGGGAAATTCGACTTTGTGTCGATTTCTGGAACCTCAACAAAGCGTCTGACAAAGATAACTATCATGTCCCTCCCATGGAACAGATACTATAACAAGTATCTGGTTCCGAGAGGCTATCCTTGTTGGATGGTTTCTTTGGATACAACCAAGTTTTAATGTCTCCGCCAGACCAGTTGAAAACTACCTTCCGTACCCCGTGGGGCACTTATGCTTATCGCAAAATGCCCTTTGGATTGATTAACGCCGGTGCTACCTTTCAGAGAGCAATGGATATTGCTTTTAGAGGCTTGATCAATCACTCTGTAGTAGTCTACCTAGATGATGTGACTGTTTACTCTAAAAACAAAAACGATCATCTAGCTCACCTACGAGCTGTTCTGCTACGATGTCGTAAATACGACATCTCCCTGAACCCTAAGAAGTCCATTTTCGCAGTAGAATAGGGTAAACTACTGGGTTTCATTTTGTCTAGCGATGGAATAATTATTGAACCCGAGAGGACCCAGGTCATTACCAAACTTCCCCCACCGACCTCCAAGAAATCCATGCAATCCTTCCTAGGCCAGATCAATTTCGTGAGAAGATTTGTCCCCAGTTTCTCTGAAATGGTCAGACCTCTCCAGAACCTGATAAAGAAGGACACCCAATATCACTGGGGACCTACTGAAAACCAAGCTTTCAACGACATAAAGAAGGCCATAATCGATGCTCCGTCTCTCATGAGCCCTGATTTCTCTCAAGACTTCACACTTTATACTTTTTCCTCTGATCGTTCCTATGCCGCAGTCCTTACTCAAAAGAACTCTGAGAACAACGAAGTACCCATCGCCTTTATGAGCTCTGCTTTCAAAGGTGTTGAACTTAACTACCCAGCGGTCGATCGACAAGCCTATGTTGTCTTCAAGGCAGTTAAGCATTTCCGGTCATACCTTTTGAAGTCGAGGACGAAGATCATTGTCCCCTACCCTGCTGTTAGGAACTTGTTAGTGCAAAAGGAGTTAGGAGAGAAAAGAGCCAACTAGGTCACCTCTTTGCAGGAGTTTGACCTAGAGATCACCCCAGCGCAGATCGTGAGAGGCCAAGGGTTATGTAAATTTGTAGTTGATTCAGAAACTGAACAAAAAGAAGATAGTGATACATTAGACCTAGAACAACACGATCAGAATCTGATTTGTTGCACACAAAACTTCGTGAGCCCCTGGTACGACGATATTAGACACTGTCTTCAACATGGATCAGCACCCCGTCATCTTGACCCTGCTAAAAGAAGAGCTTTGAGACTAAAGTCCACCTCCTTTCATCTAGTTAATGGTATACTATTTCGTCAAAATTTTGATGGCGTACTGATGCGTTGTCTTGAAAAGGATGAAGCAGAAAAAGTTTTGCTTGAGTTGCATGCAGGTGAAGCTGGTGGTCACTTCGGTGGCGATACCACCGCTCATAAAGTCTTAAGAGCCGATTATTACTAGCCTACACTCTTTAGAGACGCCCATGCCTTATGCCGAAAATGCATCATTTGTCAGAAAGCATCCGGGCGTTTGCAAAAACCAGCCTTCCCCTTGCAACCCGTCACAGTCGATTCTCCTTTCCAGCAATGGGGCCTTGATATCATTGGTCCTATTAAACCTCCATCCTCACAGCAACACAAGTATATTGTGACAGCCACTAATTACTTTACTCGATGGTCTGAAGCCACAGCACTAAAAACGGTTAATACAAGTCAGGTAATTGCTTTTCTGAACTCGCATATCATTACCTGTTTTGGCATACCTGATTGTCTAGTCTTTGATAACGCTTCATACTTTTCTTCTCTTGAGATGAGTAACTTTTCCTTAGAAAAATGAATAAAGCTAAAGTACCCCGCTAGTTATTACCCCCAGGGCAACAGCCTAGCAGAGTCAACCAACAAGAACTTGATCAAGATTATCAAGAGAATCGTGGCTGAAAATCACAAGAACTGGCACAACGCACTACTTAATGCACTGTGGGATGATAGGGTAACACCCAAAGCCGCTATAGGTAACTCTCCCTTTTTCCTTGTTTATGGCAGAGAGGCCATTTTACCTCCTCGTGTTCTTCTTTCGTCACTCCAATTGTCACAAAAGGTTCAAGAAGAAGAATGCCCCCCTTTAGAAAGCCGTATTAACGCTCTGATGAAGCTAGAAGAAGTAAGAACTCAATCCAAGCATAAGCTAAACCAACATCAACAACTGATTAAAAGCTGGTTTGATTCTAGTTCTGCTTCTGATAGAAATTTTGAAGTAGGCGATCTCGTTCTAAAGTGGGACAAACCGAATGAAGGGAAGGGTGAACACACTAAATTCCAAAATCGGTGGCTTGGGCCATTTCTGATTGCTGAGAAGTTGGGTCCTAGTTCCTTTCGCTTACAGAGTCTTGAAGGGCAGCTTGACACCTACCCGGTGAATGGCCAAGCCCTGAAAAGATACTTTGCCTGATTTTTACCTTTGTATATTATGTAAATATTTCCTTTTGTTTTATTTTTTTTTTGTTTTTATTTTTTTGGTTTTGATTTGATTGATCAGTTTGGTGTGTTTTCTAAAACATATGCATGCTTATACACTGAGCCATTCAGACATAGACCATTGAAATATCTCTTCGTTGAAATAACTTCTGGAAATATTGTACATACACCAATGATATATATTTCTGAGAATGATATTGGAAAATGTTGTTTGAAAGAAGTTTACTAATTTCAATCTTTAAGTGAAGTTCGTCGTGATTATCTTTATCTTTTTACACTGTCCCCTTTCCGTAAAGGAATGACTCAAAAAGGATGTCTCCCTGTCAAAGTAAGTTTTTTTAGAAATAAAACATTTCTGGAGATGAATAAGGATAGTGTTTAAAAAATTCTGATGAGGTCTGAAAATATGAGAAAATATCAAGATTTTCAGTGTCACCCCGCTCAGCCATCTATAAGAATAAAACAAAATAAACAAGAGCTGTGGGAAGTGTTTGTAAACCCACCGGGATACTAAACAGGTCTGCTGGCAGTGGGGCAATGCAAGCATGACGCCAAGACAACTTCGTCGGGGTACTGAACAGGCCTGCTGGCAGCGAAGCAATGTCGGGTAAATGAAAATCTAAAAAATTACATGAAACCTCTTTTAAAAGTCCTTATTCTAATCTAGAGCTTCTTGACAGGATAAAGACGTCTGAGTGGGTTAAATGGAAACCATGTCGAGGCTATGAACCCCTGCTGGCAGCAGTGGCTATGCCAACAGTATTGAAGGTTCTATCATAAAAATCATAACTTACTGATCTTTAAGACTGTTATTGGTTTGCATCTTTTAAAACTTCACTGAAAAAGATAACTGATGATGATGAAGTACGATTTTTCTATTTGTTGTTTAAGTCGAGTTTTTCTTTGTTGTCCTGATTTGAATTCATTGCTTTTCACAGAGATAACTGCTTCGCCCAGTGTGTCGCCATTATTGGCAGCCAACCCAATTTTTTTTTAAAAAGCTGCCTACACCCCTTGTGGTATTACGACAAATCATTGTCTCATTGTGCTAATGGACATTCGTCTCATTTTTGCGACAATTACAATTCAATTTTGATTCAGTTTTCACAACTGCAAGTGTGAAAACACCTCTTTCGTTGCTTAGATTGTCGTCATTTTTTTGATTTGATGAAAGACACTTGACCACTGGTTTACCACATGACTGCTAAAGGTTTTCTCGACCTTATGTCTTGATTACACGTTTAGATATGATTTGATTCCTAAACCTTTGGGCATAAAATTTATTGGTTTTGCTCTGATCTTATGAAAATTGTAATGGATTTGGTCTTATTTCTTTTATCCTTATTATGGACTTTCACTCAGTTATTATATGAAGAGTTTTGGATCATAGTGTTCTCAAAAGATTGGAATGCAAACATTTCAATGTGCAACGAATACGTTGGTAAGTCATTACAAGAGATAGCAATGGTTTGAAGGTGCATGGGTTAATCATATTGGACTTTACAACTTAATGCTTGGTGTGCTATTTGAAAAGTTGATAATACGTTGAATAATTCATAATCCCAAGCTATGTATTACCATTAAACCTTGTGGTTCAACGATGGAATTGGCACGATAGATCGATAGTTAATGCTGGGTACTGTGCTTGATTAAACTTAACACTTGGCGCATAACTATCACATGAAGTGTTGGTTCTGACTCGGATGAATGGCACGTAGAGGTGATGATTCACCTATTTGTTGGTCGATACGTTTGTTTTAAATGATTATGGTTTTAACAACTCTGTACAGGTCATTAATGCAATGCGTGGCGATGGTAATCCCACCACCTTCGCACGCACGGAGTTGTTTCCGGTCTCGTCGAGCATTCAAGCTATTGAAACCCTATCGTTTTCACTCTGTGCATTGTTCATTCAGTGTGACCCCTACCATGTACAGAGGTTATGGCTCCTGTCGTAAGGGCCGAACCTAATGGATGCCAAGCACTGTTGACATTTGATGGTGCGTATAGCGACCTAGAAGAGTTCGGGTGGCTTTCGTTTATAAGGAAGTTCGATGGTTTTAACATCTCTGTCGCTTGGCAATTTGCACTGTCATTCGATGGCTGCCGAGCCAAAGTTGGAGATGTCCAGCTTGAAATCACTAAACAATTTCTCAGCTTGGCAACTAACCTGCCTGTCAAGGGACAAAAATGGTCCAAAAGTTACAAGGTAAAGGATGTCCCGTGGACATTGTTATTTCGGTCTCGGACAGTGAATTCGTGCGACAGAGGTTTACCTGCGAAGATGTTGAAACCCC
>JASDQU010100823.1:68158-91203 GCA_032191745.1 Picea mariana | reverse complement strand
ACGATTTTCTCAACCGTAATGGCTTTGAGGAATCAAATCCTCCACAGGTCGACAAGCCTATGGTAACCGAGAGTAAGCCTACCCCTGTACCCTACAGTGTTTTGCTACCTAAACCTGAACCCGACTCACCTTTGAATTCGCCTATGGCTGTGACCAAACCGACCGAAGTTACTAAGCCCATAACCCAAAAGACTAGAGCGAAGACTGCTAGTAATAGAAGAAAGAAAAATGCAAGGTTGATCTCTCGCATGGCAAGAAATAAACAAAAGCTTCCTGCCAAAACAGAGCCTATCGTGGTCAGCGAGGACTCTGATTCGAGCATTGAGCGTTTTCTTGCCGAAGAGGGCTTCTGTGGTGACCAAACTCCTTATGATTTCATTGAGAATTTACCTCCCTGTCTGCGGGATAACCCTGACTTTCCTGGTATTAAGCCACCTCATGAAACCCTCGGGGAATCATCAAACGCCCCTTCTGTTCAAAAGGTTTCTTCACCTTACAATCAGTGTGGACTGTGGTTAGAGAGATACTACTTGGACGTCCCAAAATTGCAATCCAAATTTCACGATTTGGAAAACCAAGTGGCAAAGCTCACTGGTCAGAATGCAAAGGTGCAGCCCAACGATAAGAATCAACGAACTGCTGGGTCAATCCTGTTTAAAAATTTCGAGTCTGCTACTGCAATTGTCTATTTGAAATTGAGATAGCTTCAGCAACTGTAATGGTATAGCTTTCCCTTTTTTATACAGCGTGATCATAAGCACTGTTTACATGGTTGACTTGCTCTATCATGCATAAGTTTTGATTATCGATTTCTGGATTGGTTGTGATTAGATTTAGTTTGATTGACCATAATTTGATTTGAATATGTTGTTATTTGATATCTTTTCTATGATTGAAATACAAACGATATCTCTGTTCGATTTGATTATATATTGCGCGATACGATGAGCAAATTGGTTAACTGTGCTAATTGTATTTTCTATGTTGGGACCAATTCGTATATCATTTGTTACATAATCAAATTTTGAATAATAGCTATTACGATGTGAGTTGTATTCTGATGATAACAAATGTGTTATTCGATTGAGATTATAGAGATGGATTGATTGTATCAAATCTTTTGATTTGTGTCTATAATTAAATTTAGTTATATGCCTGGCTTGTTGACTCTGTCTAAACCCTGTTTGTCGACTATGGAGTGATCTAACATGAAGACTGTTGAGTCGATATTTGTGGAGATGATCCGATTACATTGGAAGCAATTCATACATCGTGCTTTTAATTGAATGCCATCAATCTGTTGTTGTGATTATAATTAGTCAATTATAGTTACGAATTTACTTGTGAATTATTTGAAACGAACCGAATGAGAACTGTGGTTGGATTCTATGGATACAATGATGCGTGAAATTGTAATGGCTTTCTATATTGTCAATGATATGAATCTTATGCTTATCGATAATGATGGTTTGTATTTCATGCGATTTTGTTTGTCATTCATTTCATTCGTGGAACAGTCTTGTTAAGATGTGATGCGATTTTATACCGATTGGGAAAACAGAGTATCTCTACTCTGTCCCGATTGTATTTTGTTTGATTTGGTTAGATTTAATCATTAGTGATTTATTGATTATTATTAGATGATTAGATTTGATTTGATTGTATATCTAGTCATGTTTACTATCTTAGACCAGCTACAGAATCAAACGATTCTGTAGCTAAGTCTGTAAAAAGAATTTTTATTTGTTTTTCAAGTAAAACATCCTCCTAACTTGGTTTTTGTGTTCTATTGCAGCGCAATTCGAATTTGCAATGGATATCATGGGCAGTTAGGGGATGATCTACAGATTTGACTTGCATTTTTAGTTACTTAGTTTAAGGGATTTTGGGATTATTCCCAGATTGTGTAAAACTGTTTACTATTATTCACAAGGGAGTTTTACCTTGTGAAAAACCTATTTAAACCTATGATTTTGTAATAATCGATCATCCTCAGTTGGGGAGAACAAGGATATGTGATTTTGATTCAGACTGGAGCAGAATTGGTGTCTTGTCATAGCTTTTGCTTTTCAACATATCAACACTTTGTTCCATGTTTTGTATATCATCTTGTTTATGGTTTAGTATTACTTTGCTATCTAAATCAAATTCAAGTGATATAATTTCTTATTGTTATACATACCTTGTTTCTTCCAATTTCATAAAAGACATAACAGTTAAGGATTCTTTTTATGAATGATAGCTTTGTCTTCTTTGTGAATTGAATTATCATATATAAGTTTGCTACATAATAGGTTTCCCTTTTGCACGAATTTGTAATCAGAAAATTGTTATGATTTCTTTTATGTCTTGTTTGTCCTGCAACATACTTCAGGAAGCATCATAGCTGATCCTTTGCGAGAAGCTTAAGGGCTAAATGGTGTGAATTTCTTCCTCCAACTAGCTTACGAAGTCATCTTACACAGGGCAGACTTGGAGCATTTCCAGGTCAATTAGTTAGGCGTTTACTGTTCATATTAAGTAGTTTAATATAAATGATAGTTTAGTTAGAATTATATTACATCGTTTAATATCAGTAAGATAGATTAGATTGTTTAATTTCAGTAGTTTTTATTTCTTTTTCATAAACATAAAAGATAAAAAATAGATTCTTGGCTGTCTCAAGGCAGCGATCACATGAGTTTTGCAGGTTTTAATCAAATCTGTAGACTGTCCATAGTGTACATTTGTGAATAAGGAATAACGTAGCTGATAATTAGGTAGTTGATTTAAGTTATTAATCATAGTTAGTATATTGTATATATAATAGTTAGAATAGTTTGTAGTTAGTTTTAGTTTATTGAGTAGTTCATAGTTAGATTAGTAAAGTTAGTTCCTTTCTTTGTTTTATTAGTTTCTAGTTTCCTCTAATTTAGTTTAATTTCTTTTATTTAGTTAGTTAGTTTGTTTTAGTTTGTTTTATTAGTTTCTAGTTTCCTTAGTTTAGATTATTTAGCTCAAATCACTTTTCTCTTTGGTTCCCTTAGGAGACCTTAGAGCGGCCAACGGAGCCGTTAAACTCGTCAGGGTGGTCCATTCCAAACGGCTTGGGTTATTTAGACAACCCCGGACCGGTTCCACTCTCCCAGTTGACGGATGGACTGTTTCGCCCGTCAACATTAAGTTGCTGCAATTTTTCCAAAATTACAACGTAGATATTGGGCACTCTAATGCTTATTATCCCCAAGGAAATGGCTTGGAAGATTCCTCAAATAAAAATATTATCAATATCATTGTGAATATGTTGTCCCAAAACAAGAAAGCATGGGATTCTCACCTAAAATATGCAGCTTGGGAAGATAGAATGAGCATAAAGAGGTCTATCAGGAATTCTCCTTTTCATATGGTGTATGGAATTGAGGCCATTTTTCCTATCCAACTTACTCTCGCTATGATGAGGATTCTATAAGAGGAGAAGGAAGAACCTGGTGACATGGAAATGAGAACCAACTAGCTGATTGAAATCCAACAGGTAAGAGAGTAGGTCCAGATAAAGTCCCAAGCTCACTAAGCAAAAATGAAAGAATTTTTTGACAAGAGGACCAAGGAAAGAAATTTCATGGTAGGTTACCTGGTACTAAAGTGGGATGCTAGAAGATAAGAAAAAGGGAAACATGGAAATTTTGACAACCTCTGGCTTGGACCCTTCCAAGTTGTAGTAGCTCAAGAGAATAATACATATGAATTGGATGAACCAGATGGATAGTTTTTTGGGGCTCCTATAAATGGGAGGTTCCATAAGAATTTCTTGCAACATTGAATGCTACCAAGCTTCTCACTTTGTACATAAATAAATATTTTATGTTTCCTTCCATGTATTTTTTAATTTTACTTCATTCACCACTTATTACACAAGCAAATAATTAAGATTGTAATAGTGTAAGTTGTTGAGTAATTTTGTGTCACCTATTAGATCAATTTTCAGGTGCATGGGGGGGCTATCGTTTCAAAGAAGACTCCATAATCCCAATAGAATAAGGAAGTTGGCCTACAATTCTTATCAAACCACAGGGGTATGATTTCCCCACTGGAGTCGATGCTAGTAACATATTTGACCCTAGCTCCAATATGCATGTTGGTTGAGGTTTGAAGGTCGAGATTGGGTGAAATGGAATTTGAAGGTGAGCTTACAGAGATCCTAGATAAAAAGAACCAATATAACTGCAAGAAAGCTAGATAAATCAGCATAAAAATCATGCTCTAAGGGCCCAGTGCTAAATTTCAAGCACCTTGGTGCTTATCGGGAGCTAAAGAAGAGTTAATTTAACCCTTGAAAGGCTTAATCCATTCTTGAGCAAAAACTCTATCACAATACCATGGCCTAAGAATCAATCACTATAAAGGGTGCGGGGTCAATCATCCAATGGTTAAAAGTGAGCCTGATCTATGATGCACGACTTATGTCGCATCATGAAAGTGCACAAGAAATTACATGCATATGGGGTGTGATGACGGTTTTCAGAGCCAGGTGTTGAAGAGTGAAAAGTGTCTCCTGAAAATAATACAGAAGGTTAAACAATTATCGTTGGGTCATGATAGTGATATTCTGGTTTCACATAATCACTTTCCCAATCATTATCACTGCACATCCTTCTACCCATTCAACGACACCTGGATCTTATACAGTAATCCACCTGTAACACTTGGGAGAGTCAAGGATAACTTGGCATGCCAACAAGATACTCATAAAAACCAGTCTGAGACTACCACCTGTATGGTGAGGGCCCACTGGGAACTCTGGTAAGCATATGAAGATCAAGTACACATGGACTGAATCCAGAGCCACATTAACGCTGACATGGACCAATATGGATCTGCCACATGTCTATCATACAATGGTGACATCAGCATGACATCACTCAAAATTTCACACCTTCGCCTACACTTTCAAAAAAATCAAACCATTGGGAAGGGGATGTGTGTTCATACAAAGGCATGAGAAATAATATTTCAATCAGGTGATGGATAAATTAATGGCATGCCAAATCAGTTGGAGATGATACAATTTATAACAAGACATTTGGCATCATGTCTACACCCTTTCACCAATCATCATGCCATTAACTACAACTAACAGAGGATAGTAATCATTATCTGTGCATGCACACCCACACAAGCCCCCTATCTCAACATGTCAATCCGGGTGTGATGAATCATTTCACCTCATCAGTTGTCTCCATAATAACGTGTCTAATTTCTATAAGAGAAATCCAAATAATCAAAGGGAAACCAATCTACGAGTAATTTCCTTTCTAAAGGTGATTTACTCATATGTCAGGTGTCACTAATGATGACCCACCTACTCAGTCTCTCCACTCTGAAAAAATATATAAACCATCTTGGCTACAGACATCGAGAGAATGTGCTCTGCATTTCACAAAGGAGAGAATGTCCTTCTCTGGTATCACTATCCAATATTTGAGAACTGAAGGGAATTCAGGAATCGATCCTAAGGTGTAGTTGTATCAATTGACCATCTCTTTATACAATATTGAGGCAAAGGATACAAAGAGTTGGCCAATGGTACTTTGCATTGATTAGTGATGGGTGCTGAGAGAAAATGGGTAGATGTCCTTTCAGTAAACCAACAACCTCAATTGTCCATAGGTTGTATAGGTCCAGTGCAGCAGACAGAGGTCCAATTGAGTTAGCCAGAAGAATCCAGATAGAATCTCAATTGGCAAAGAGAACACACCCCAAAGAAACATCAATAGGTCATCTTTGGGGGTAAATTTAATTTTTTACCTAGTAAAAATCAGTTGGAAAAATCAAAGCAATATCAAGATTCTGAAAAGAAGTATTCATTTTCAAGAAGCAGTATTGGATTAGATGAGTAGTTTTCTCATAAATGAAGATGCCTATAAATAAATACAAGGACCTCATTTCTCGAGTCAGAAATTTTGGGAATTTAAGAGTTTCTTACAACCAAAGTTGTTTCATCACAATTCTCAGGAACATACATATAGTGAAGGCTGTGGGCTTTATGAGATTCATCCCCTGTGTTATGTTTGAATATGTCATTTCTCTTTTTGTGCATGTGCTCTTTTAAAACATACCCCTCTCATTTTTGGCTTCTTGTATAAGATCTCCATTAATAAAATCTCAAGCAACAAGTTATAGAGCATATTTGGTGTTACTGTGTGTTGTATTCTTATGATATTGAAGTGATTTCATCTTAACAATGACTGCTTCTTGTTATTTCTTCATATTTTTAATGATGTACAGAGGGTACCTCCATGGATTTAAATATTTGAAGATGTAATCGTTTGATGCATGTATAAGCGATCTGTTATATGTGTTAGAACTGCTGAATTTTTAATTACTCAACACGTTATTCTATTTCCATGAGATCTAAGATTCATTCTTTGCAGTGCCTTATATTCTTATCTTGTATGTCTTCTAATTCACCATTTCCCCACTCTTAAAATCAAATTGTCTAAAACACTCATGGACAAATGCCTTAGGGAGTTGAAGGTTGTAAATATTTGGACTGAGATTGTTTGAGGACCAAGAGTTTTATAAGAGAGGGATAAAAACTTACCCAATTTTTGCATAATTTTACTTACCGCAAGCATGGCTTTAAGGTTCATTTTGTGTCTTAGCTCCTGGGGTGCCTCAAAATCGTTCCATTGACAATCTGAAACATATCGAGGGATAAAAATCTTAAAGGATCAAATATGTTCTCCAATATTGACTTGAGGTTAGGCTATCATCAAGTGAGAATCAGAGAAGAAGACACTAATAAGACAACCTTTAGGACAACGTATGGACACTATGAATTTGTGGTGGTACCTTTTGGGTTGAAAAACACACCAACTACATTTATGTGTCTGATGAATGGGGTGTTAAGAGATTTATTGGACAAGTTTGTCATTGTATTCTTGGATGATATTCTTATCTATTCCAAGATAGATGAGGAGAATGAGAAACATTTGAGGATGGTGCTACAAGTGTTGAAGGAGCACCAATTGTATGTCAAATTGAGTAAATGCAATTTTTATCAAAAGTAGATCCATTATTTGGGTCATGTTCTTTCATAAAATGGTATACTAGTGGATCCAAAAAACATTGAAGCAATCAAGAGTTTGTCAATGCAAAAAAACATTTCATAGGTTAGATCATTTATGGGAATAGTCGGTTACTATAGGAGAATTATCGCGGGTTTCTCGAATATTTCACACCCAATCATGGATGATTTTAGGGGCTAAATTTTGCTAATGGGCTAATTTTCCATGGTTTTTCCAAAAATGAGATTCGTTATTTTAAAAATGATTCACCCAAATTCTATAGGATAAAATTATTTTACCTTAAAAATCGTCAAAATTTTATAAAAACTATATAAAATCCTTAGAAATTTCAATATTTTTACAAAAATATCGCCAAACATTTATATTTGGTATATGAAGGATTAGTAAGATTCCCCAAGGTTTCTACATTTTAAAATAAATTTTCATCCTTAAAATCATCCCTGCACCTAATAAAATCTTTGCAAAAGAAAGGAGTAAAGTTTGAATGGAGTGCTAAGTGTGAAGAAAAATTCCAGAGCTTAAAGGATTTCCTAACTAGTGCACCTATTTTAAAGGTTTCATATCTAGATGAGAATTTCTTTGTGTGCACAGATTCAAAGAAGGGCTCAGTGGATTCTTTATGCAAAATGTACATGTAATTTTTTATGAGTCTAGAATTTGAAGGAGAATGAAATAAATTATGCTACACATGACTTAGGGTTGGAAACCATAATACATGCCTTAAGGATGTGGAATCATTACATCATGGGTAGAAAATTTGAACTAAGGAAAAAACATAGTGGTCTGAAATAGTTGTTATAACAACCAACATTAAATGCTAGACAAACTAGGTGGCTGGAATTTTTGAGCGAATATGACTTTGACATAAGGCACATAAAGGGAAAAGAGAACAAGGTAGTTACTGCACTCACCAGAGGGGTGCATAAAATGCATGCTACAACTATTAGTATGTAATGAAAGATTTAAAAGATAAACTTCAAGAGAATGTAACACCAAACTAACATTATGTGCAAGTCAAAGAACGATTATAGCAGAATAATGTACAAAACAAATATAAGGATTACTAGCTAGAAGAGGATGGAATCCTCTTATTCCAAAACAAAGTTGAGGTTCCCAATTCCTAGGAATTGAGAAATTTTGTTTTAAAGGAGATGCATAATGTGCCCTATGATGGACAACCAGGATATCAAAAAACTATTACAGTTGTAAGAGGCCAATATTTTTGGTTTGGTATGAAGAAATATGTCACTGATTATTTGGCTAGATGCATGGAATGTCAGAAGATAAAGGTAAACACATACATCTAGCAAGATTGTTGTAGTCATTCCCCATTTCTGTATGGAAATGGGAAATTGTTAATATCGATTTAGCTACCAAATTACCCAAAACAATAAGGAAACATGATTCCATCATGGTAGTGGTGGACAAGCATACAAAGGATGCACATATCATTCTGGTACCATAAAATTAACTCAAAAGGTAGCCAATATTGCAGAAATTTACATGAGAGAAATTGCTAGGCTACATGGTGTGCCTAAGGAAATAATGTCGGATAGAGATCCCAACTTCACCTCCAATTTTTGGAAGAGTTTATCTAAAGGATTCAGTACCAATTTGAATTTCAATACGACATATCACCCAGAGTCAGATGGGAAAACAGAAAGGATTAATCGGATAATTGAAGATACGTTGAGAATGTATGTAATGGAAAATCCTTCTATATGGGAGGACTTTATCAATTTAGTTGAGTTTGATTACAATAATGGTTATCAAGAATCATTAAAGATGAGCATGTTTGAAGCACTATATGGAATAAAATGCAACACACTAGTACGTTGAGATAACCTAGCAGACAGAGTTGTGATTGGGCCATAATTGTTAATGGAAATGGAATAACAAATGGTAAAGATCAAGAAGAATTTGAAAGTTGCACAGGATTGGTATAATATCTATGCTAACAAAAAAATAACACATAGAGAATTCAAAGTAGGATAGCATGTTTTTTTAAATGTTAAATCCAAGAGAAACTCGTTGAAATTAGGAAGTTTCCCAAAGTTGGCAATGAGATATGGTGAGCCTTTTGATATCTTAAAAATGATAGGTCTAGTTGCATACATGCTAGCATTACCTACATCCATGAGAATTCATAATGCGTTCCATGTGTCTTTATTTAAAAAATATTTACTTTATCTTAATCATCTGATTGATTGGAATGTGATCCAAGTGGAACACGAAGGGGATTTTTGAGTGGAACAAAGCTCAAGAACAAAGCCATCGACTTGGTAAAGGTTAAATGGACCTGTTACGGTCCTAAACTCTTTACATGGGAGCACGAAGAATTCATGCGAGAAGCATACCTGCAAATTTTTGAAAATTTTGAAGAAAAATGAGTGTACAATTGTACATAAGCGAATGAAGACTCCATTTTGGCAGCTGAATTTCCTGGAGCCACAACTCTGATATTCTTGTCCAACCAATGTGGTGGTTGAGGGGAAAAGGGAGTTGTTGGTTGGAATTGATGCACAAGTCATTAAGTTATGGAATTATCAATTATTCTAATGTAATGTTTTTATATATGTTAATATTTAAACTGTATGGTTATGTGCACCGAGGAAAGTGCAATTTGTAGGGGGAGAGGAATGTAACATCATTGTTTTCAAACCCAAAACTAGTGATGCATATTGTAAACATAATGTATGGTCAAGAAATAAATGTAATATGTAAATGATGTAAATTGAATATAATGAATAGAATGTATCGCTAACTGTAGATAGACAATGATGAAGATTTGGGGGCTAAGTATCCACAAGAGAGGGAAGGGGTCCAAGGGGGGGAGTTTACCCATGTTTATTAAATGCAAACCATTTATTTCTAAATTATCCTTACCATGAACCTTCCATTAGTTGTTGAGTGTTCTAGAGCCCAATCATTGAATTAATGTAAGAGGGTTGATGTGAGAGTCATTTCCCATAGTTATTGATAGCATGGGGGTTGAGTACAACCAGCTTCGGGAAGCATGTAAGTCACAAAAGAAGGAGAAAAAGAGTAAATTCATATGGGTAGGAGACTGATGCAGGAGCATCACAAGGCGTGCAAGCATAGCCAGCACCGAGACAACGTGGAGATAAGAGACAGCTGGAAAAGCTCCGAGCACATTTTTTGAAAATGTTTTGAAATATTAATGAAGTCATTAAGTGGAGGCATGCTTGTATTATTGTAAAAGGACCTTGAGCAATCCACTCTCATCCATAGTAGATAGGAGCCTTTATGTGTAATGAATGTAGGTAGATAGAATTTAATTCTAGATTAGACAGTTTTAGAGCGGAAGAGGGAAACAGGATATAGACACCCTCATTGTATAGTTGTAAGAGGATTGTCAAGATAGAGCATAGAGCATAGAGAAGAGAGCAGAGAGATGTAGTTGAAAACACCCATGTACATAGATTTGAATTAGTAGAAAGAGCTTCGATTCAAATTCATGGTGTCGTATTTGTTCTCTGTGTATGCATGTTGAATGTTATGCTCATGGATGTTTACTTTATGTTATACATTTGCTTTATATGATGTGCATATGATTTCATGATTTGCGTTTGAAGTCTAAGAGAGAGTAAGGAATGAGTTTCAATTGTTTCTCTGCCTGAGTGAGTAAAATTCCTGCAAGGAGTGCAGTGAAGTTTGTCTGCAAGGAGTGCGTTGACAGAAGTTAGAGTTCATCTCTGAAAGCTCAGGAGGGATAACAATTGTTCTTATTCTCGCAAAAGTGCAAGTTGAGAACAGGAGCTGTGCAAGGTGTGCGCAGGCCGAGTAAAGTCTTAGAGTTTGTGAACCTGAGAAATTGTTGAAGGACTACTGCTGCAAATAGTGTGCAGAGTCAAAGGACTTCAATTCTTTGAAGTAATTGAAGGATTCGCCGCAAGGAGTGCGTGCAGGAGTCTTCTTTAAGACTCAAAGTTGGAGAAAGCTCAGGAAGGATAGGGTCTTCGCAGTTGTTGAATAAAAGAACAGAAGGTTGGTGACTTGAGGCATTGAAACGAGGCGTAGCAAGTTTGCGTTGCAGGCAGGTAAGTTCCACGGAGAAATATTTGTTTAAATTCGCAGGAATTGTCCAGGAAGAAACAGATGGTCAGAATTCTTTGAGAAGAATTCGCAAAGTCACAAGAGCTATCAGATCTTGTAGAGAAGCAGGTACGTTACGACGAGATTTCCTCAAGCATAATCTCATAAGAAATCAGGGCCGTAGGATCCAAGTCATCCAGGGCCATTGGATCGCTCATGAAATCTCATTTCAAGGTTTCGTGAGTTGAAGGGTCGAAGGTTTTGCATCAAGGTTCATGAAATAATGAAAGGCGAGTAGCGAAGTGGCGAGTGTATTAGAGTCATCCATCTGGGGAGGATAGGTGGCAGAGATCTAGAGATCTCACGAACTTGGAGGTTCGCAAGGTGAGAGCCCAAAGGTTGGGTACTCTAGGTTGCGAAAGGCGAAGTCCCGAAAGGGAGAGAAGTTTCGTTGTGGGACCGCGTAGACGACGTGTCAAAATTCAATAGTTCGGCACTTAGGTACATCAAGGAGTTTGGGATCTCGGCATTTTGGGTGTCGTCATACAAAGGAGACAGCACTTCGTGGAGTGTAAGGAACATGTGGCAGAAATGCAAGGTGGGCCTGTGGAATAAACAAGAGGACACGCGTTGTTCATTGAAGGGAGTCAACACCCCGTTGACTTTTCATGTCTTGGGGGTTCATAAGATAAGGGGACGGACGTCCAACCTTTCAACTTGCAAAGTGGCGAAAGGCGAGAAGCACTAGTGGGAAGCCTAGCCAGCGGTCACACGCGGAGGGCGCTGACAGCAGGGAGCTATACCCGTATCGACATTTCGGTTATCGTGAGCTTGGGAAGGAAGTGTCGAGAGTCTCAACTCATAAACTCATGAGTGGCGAGTTGTGACAAGCGCCTCTCAGTTTAGGCCTTGGTCATAGCCGGTGGTCACGTGGAGAAGGGGGAGCTTGCACCTAGTGTCATTCGCGCCAAGGAAGCTTCTGAAAGGACCTGTGGATCAAAAGAAAGAAGATTTAAGCAGGGAACTGAAAGAGTCAATCTGGATCAAAGGGAAAAGAAGAAAGATCATGTAAGTAGATCCTCTACCTGAGGGCCGAGTGGTTCTGCACCATCTGGTATCAGAGCCTGATTCTTGTTTGTATATTTCAGGCAGGAAAAGTGAGAAGGAATTTTAGCCATGTCGTCGAGGAGAAGAGACAGGTAAACACCTGATCCACCAGAGGAAAGGGAAATGCCAGAAGGAATGGGTAGGCAGGTGCAGAATCCAGAAGTGGAAAGAGATTTGCATGACATTCACGCCAGACTCATGGATGTGGAAATAAAACAAAGGCGCACAACTGATATTGGAGATGTCAGTGAGTCTGAAAGCGAAGATGACACTGGACATGAAGAAGAAGAAATTGCAGTAGAAGATGCAGCAAATGAACGCTTGATTAGAGCTGTTGCAAGAATGAGTGCAAGAGCCAAAATGGACATTCCAGTTTATGAGGGAAACTTGGATGCTGAAGAGCTTCTAGATTGGATTAGAGCTCTAGACACATATTTTGACTATGAAGATGTCGAAGAAGACAAGAAGGTCAAACATGATGTCACGAGACTTAAAGGACATGCATCATTGTGGTGGGATGAATTGCAAGTTGACAGACGCTGCCAAGGTAAGTAGAAAATCAAGAGTTGGGATAGGATGATCACAAAGATGAAGGTGAAATTCATTCCCAGGGATTACCAGATTACTCTGTTTCAAAGAATGCAAAATTTGAGACAGAAGCTGATGTCAGTGAAGGAATATGCTGAAGAGTTCTACAGGCTGAACATAAGAGTAGGTCATCGTGAAAGTAATGATGAAAAGGTTGTCAGGTTTATGAATGGCCTGAGATACGAAATTCAGGATGAGATGAGCATGATGACCATCCAAACGGTGGAAGATGCTTATCAAATGGCTCTAAAGGCGGAAGATAAGCTGAGCCGAAAACAAGGTCAAAGAGGTCGAGGCAGAAGTCAAGCCAGGGGCAAATCAGTCGTCCAAGATAGAAATCAGAAGCCTAAGGAAGAATGGAAGAAACCTCATATTGAGAGAGGTGGAATCTCACAGAAATGGAAATATGCTGGACAAAGAAGGAAATATGTTGATCAGAGAGGAGAGTATGCTGATAACAACATTTTTCCTCGTACTAGAGGTAGAGGAAGAGGAAGAGGTGGAGTGATAAAATGCTTCACATGCGGAAAGGTCGGACACAAGTCTTATGAATGTCCAGACAAGAAGAAAGAGGAAGGAGAGACTCACATTGCCGAAGGATAGAGGCGAAATGTTGAGGCAGAGGATGTTGAAGGCGGAAGATCGTTGATGATGCGAAAAGTTCTTTTGACACTAGAGAAGGAGGTGGAGAGTTCGGTCCAAAGGAACAGAATTTTTCGGAATGCTTTCAAGACCAAGGATAGGGTATGCAAGGTCATTGTGGACATTGGTAGCACAAACAATCTCATTTCAACGGAGATGGTAGAAAAACTGGAGCTGGAGACGATTGATCATCCAAGCCCATACAAAGTTTCATGGTTGCAAAAAGGACATCAGGTAAATGTCACTAAGCAATGTTTAGTTGAGTTTAAAATAGGAGGGTATAAAGATGAAATACTCTGTGATATTATTGCTATGGATGTTTTTCATCTATTGCTGGGTAGACCGTGGAAATATGACAAGAATGTGATTCATGATGGGAGAATGAACACATACACCCTAGAGAAAAATGGGAGAACTCACATGTTGTTGCCGATCAAAGATAAAGAAATAAAACCAAAGGTGAGCAACAGTGTACTTCTCATGAGTGGGAAGGAAATTGTTACAGAGGTTAAGAAGAAGGAGGAACCTCAATTCATTGTGGTCAGGAAGCCAAAGATTGTTTTAACCAGCACAAGGGTAGATGATTTACCAGAAGAGGTTCAGGAACTGCTGGAAGAGTTCACTGACATAGTAATGGATGAACTACCTCGTTCGTTGCCACCAATCAGAAGTGTAAGTCATCATATTGATCTCATACCTAGAGCTAGTTTTCCAAACAAAGCAGTGTACAGATTGATGCCACAGGAGAATGAAGAGGTCAAAGGACAAGTCCAGGATTTGTTGGACAAAGGTTTGGTTAGAGAAAGCTTGAGTCCATGTGTTGTTCCAACAGTTCTCAGTCCAAAGAAAGAAGGACGCTAGAGTATGTGTACTGACTAGAGGGCAATCAACAAAATAACCATCAGGTACAGATTTCCATTGCCAAGTATGGATGATTTGATGGATTGTTTGAGTGGAGCCAAAAAAATTTCGAAGATTGATTTGAAAAGTGGATATCACCAGATTCGTATGAGAGAAGGTGATGAATGGAAGACAGCCTTCAAGACTAACGAAGGGTTGTATGAATGGATTTTTATGTCGTTTGGTTTAATGAATGCGTCGAGTACTTTCATGAGATTGATGAATGAAGTCCTGAAGGATTTCATCGGAAAATTTGTCATTGTGTATCTTGATGACATACTGATTTTCAGTAAAACAAAGGCAGAACATCTAAAACATTTGACTACAGTGATGAAGAGGTTACAACAAGAGAAATTGTTGATAAAGATGAAGAAATCCTCATTCATGAAGACAGAGCTCATTTATTTGGGGTTTGTTATTTCTGCAGATAAGTTGAGGATGGATCCAGATAATGTGGAGGTAATCAATAATTGGTCGTCACCAAGGAATATCTTTGAAGTTCGAAGTTTTCACGGATTGGCTAGTTTCTACCGAAAATTCATTAGGAATTTTAGTGGAATTAGTGCACCGATGATGGACATAGTGAAGAAGAGACAAAAATCTTTTCACTGGATGGAAGAGGCTGAGAAAAGCTTCAATTTACTGAAAAGGAAAATCATGAAACAACCAATTCTGGTGTTGCCTGATTTCCAAAAGACATTTCAAGTAAAATGTGATGCAAGTGGATTTGCAATAGGGGCAGTCTTGATTCAAGAAGACAGGCCGATAGCATATTTCAGTGAGAAGATGAATGAAGCTAAGATAAAATACTCCACGTATGATAAGGAATTATATGCTATTATTTAGGCATTGAAAAAATGGAGACAATACTTAATTCCTAAGGAGTTTGTCTTGTATAGTGATAATCATGCATTGAAATTTGTGACTCAATAGGAGAAGTTGAATCAAAGACATGTTAAATGGGTTGAATATATGCAAATTTTCACTTTTGTGATTAAACATATTTATGGAACTGCTAACAAAGTTGTTGATGCTTTGAGCAGGAAATGTTTGCTATTGCAGGAGTTCAGAATCAAAACATTGGGTTTTGATGATCTCAGGGACATGTACAGAGATGATCCAGATTTTAAAGAGGCGTATGAAGTAGCTGAGAATCCAATTCTTAGGAACAGAAGCCAATGGGCAGAATACATGATCCAGGAAGGATTATTGTTTAAAGGTAATCAGCTTTGTATTTCAAAATGCTTCATGAGGGAGAATTTGTTGAAGGAGAAACATAGTGGAGGATTGGCCAGACATTTCGGTCATGAAAAGACATTCGCAAAGTTGAATGAGTCATATTTTTGGCCAGGAATGTGAGCAGATGTCAAAAGATTCATGGACAGATGTAGAATTTGTCAGCATTCAAAAGGAAAGAGGCAAAATGCAGGTTTTTATCAACCATTACCCATACCTGATAGGCCGTGGGATGCAGTCAGCATGGACTTCATATTGGGGTTGCCAAGAACACAAAGAGGGTTTGACTCAAACTTTTTGGTAGTGGATAGATTTTCCAAAATGGCACATTTCATTCCATGTCAGAAAACCAGTGATGCAACTCACATTGCGAACTTGTTTTTCAAAGAAGTCATTCGACTTCACGGCTTACCAAGGAGCATAGTTTCAGATTGAGACACTAAGTTCGTAGGACACTTCTGGAGAACCTTATGGAAGAAGCTGGGAACAAACTTGTCATTTAGTTCAATTTATCATCCTCGGATGGATGGATAGATAGAAGTCGTGAACAGAAGTTTGGGAGACTTGCCGAGGAGCTTGGTGACAGAACACCACTGTCAGTGGGACAACATATTACCACATGCGGAGTTTGCTTATAACGACTCACTTAATAGGAGTACAGGATAGAGTCCATTTCAAATTGTTTATGGCATGCAACCGAGAGGAATTTCTGAGCTAAGGGATTTAGAATAGATTGTGACTAGGAGCAATAGTGCAGAAGATTTCACAGAGGCGATGAAGGAACTTCACAGCCAGGTGAAGGAACGATTGTAGAGTTCGAGCCAAGAATATAAGCGGAGAGTAGATCAACACAGGAGACAAATTCAGTTCGAAGTTGGTGATTTGATCCTTGCACATTTGATAAAGGAAAGGTTCTCGAGTGGAACATATAATAAACTTAAGATGAAGAAAATCGGACCATGTAAGGTCTTGAAGAAATTTGGGGCGAATGCATATGAGATTGAATTACCCGATGGGATCGGAATTTCTCCGATATTCAATGTCTCGGATTTGTACCCTTATAAATCTAAGGAAGTAGAAGCATGTAGTGAACAGCCAAAGATTCAGTGGACAAAACAAATGCCAGTTGCAGAAAATCCATAGATGGAGCGCATACTGGACAAACGAGTTGGTAAGAGGACCAGGCGAAAGAAATACTTTGAATACTTGGTGAAGTGGAAGGGCCATCCAGTTGAAGAAGCCAGCTGGGAGAACGAAGCAGAAATCCAGAAGCATGGACAGACCGTGCGCGAGCTCATGAATAGGAGCCCATGAAAATTTTCAAGCGAGGGAGTATGAAGCAGGAGCATCGCAAGGCATGCAAGCATAGCCAGCGGCGAGACAACGTAGAGATAAGAGACAACTGGAAAAGCATCGAGAACATTTTTTGAAAATGTTTTGAAATATTAATGAAGTCATTAAGTGGAGGCACGCTTGTATTATTGTAAAAGGACCTTGAGAAATCCGCTATCATCCATAGTAGATAGGAGCATTTATATGTAATGAATGTAGGTAGATAGAATTTAATTCTACATTAGACAGTTTTAGAGCGCAAGAGGGAAACGAGATATAGACACCCTCATTGTATAGTTGTAAGAGGATTGTCAAGATAGAGCATAGAGCATAGAGAAGAGAGCAGAGAGCTGTAGTTGAAAACACCCATGTACAGAGATTTGAATTAATAGAAAGAGCTTCTATTCAAATTCATGGTGTCGTATTTTTCTTTGTGTATGCATGTTGAATGTTATGCTCATGGATGTTTACTTTCTGTTATACATTTGCTTTATATGCTCTGTATATGATTTCATTCTTTGTGTTTGAAGTCTGAGAGAGAGTAAGGAATGAGTTTCAATTGTTTCTCTGCCTGAGTGAGTAAAATTCCTGCAAGGAGTGCATTGAAGTTTGTCCACAAGGAGTGCATTGACAGAAGTCAGAGTTCATCTCTGAAAGCTCAGGAGGGATAACAACTGTTCTCATTCTCGTAGAAGTGCAAGTTGAGCACAGGAGTTGTGCAAGGTGTGCGTAGGCCGAGTAAAGTCTTAGAGTTTGTGAACCTGAGAAATTGTTGAAGGACTATTGCTGCAGGGAGTGCGCAGAGTCGAAGGACTTCAATTCTTTGAAGTAATTGAAGGATTTTCCGCAAGGAGTGCATGCGGGAGTATTCTTTAAGACTTGGATTTGGAGAAAGATCAGGAAGGATAGGGTCTTCGCAGTTGTCGAAGAAAAGCACAGAAGGTCGGTGCCTTGAGGCATTGAAAGGAGGCGTAGCAAGTTTGCGTTGCAGGCGGGTAAGTTCCACGGAGAAATATTTGGTTAAATTCACAGGAATTGTCCAGGAAGAAACGGACGGTCGGAATTCTTTGAGAAGAATTCGCGAAGTCACAAGAGTCGTCAGATCTTGTAGAGAGGCATGTACGTTACGATGAGCTTTCCTCAAGCGTAAACTCAGAAGAAATCAGGGCCGTAGGATCCAAGACATCCAAGGTCGTTGGATCACTCACGAAATCTCATTTCGAGGTTTCGTGAGTTGAAGGGTCGAAGGTTTTGCATCAAGGTTCGCGAAGTTGTGAAAGGCGAGTAGCGAAGTGGCGAGTGGATCAGATCCGTCCATCCAGGGAGGAAAGGTGGCAGAGATCTAGAGATCTCATGAACTCAGAGGTTCGCGAGGTGAGAGCCCAAAGGTTGGGTACTCTAGGTTGTGAAAGGCGAAGTCCTGAAAGGGCGAGAAGTTTCGTTGTGGGACCGCGTAGACGACGTGTCAAAATTTGGCAGTTCGGCACTTAAGTACATCAAGGAGTTTGGGATCTCGGCACTTCGGGTGTCGTGATACAAAGGAGACAGCACTTCGTGGATTGAAGTGGCAAAGTGCGAAATGGAGCGTAAGGAACACGTGGAAGAAACGCAAGGTGGGCCCGTGGAATAGACAGGCAGACATGCATTGTTCATTGAAGGGAGTCAACACCCCGTTGACTTTTTGTGTCTTGGGGGTTCGTAAGATAAGGGGACGAAAGTCCAACCTTTTGACTTGTGAAGTGGCGAAAGGCGAGAAGTGCTACTGGGAAACCTGGCCGGTGTTCACGCACGGAGGGCGCTGACAGCAGGGAGCTATACCCGTATCAACATTTCGGTTATCGTGAGCTTGGGAAGGAAGAGTCGAGAGTCTCGACTCACGAACTTGTGAGTGGAAAGTTGTGACAAGCGCTTCTCAGTTTAGGCCTTGGTCATAGCCGGTGGTCATGCGGAGAAGGGGGAGCTTGAACCTAGTGTCGTTCGCGCCAAGGAAGCTTCTGAAAGGACCTATGGATCAAAATAAAGAAGATTCAAGCAGGGAATTGAAAGAGCCGATCGGACTCAAAGGGAAAAGAAGAACGATCCTGTAAGAGGATCCTTGACCTGAGGGCCGAGTGGGTCTGCACCAAAGACCATAATTACAGATTCACATTTTTTCATGGAGAGTTGTTTTTACATGGAGTTTTCTGGTCAAAAAATAAGTTATGAGTGTTGAATCTTAAAGGTAGTTGTTGTGGGAAAGTTCGATCATTGTTAGGAGATGAAAATTTGGGGAGAAAGAGGTTGCATTCCTAGGAGTAACATGTTGTTCAAAATTCACCAAGGAAACATGTGTTTTGTTGCTGAGCGAATCTGCGGTTGCAACTATAGAATTCCTGAGGTCCCAGCAAGTAGTTTTCTTGTCCAACCTGTGTTGGAAGCCCTAGAGAGGAGTGGAAAAGGCCTAAGGGAATCTAAGCATTGAAGGGGGATTCCATCCCTTGGGTTGTGTGGGTTGAGGGGAATAGAGCTGGTGGACTGGAATTAGCTATGAGTTTGATTTTTTAGAGGGGGACATTATCCAACATTAGGGACCATCATCTCTTGTGGATTATAGCCCCAACTCGGGGGTGAATTTCTATTGAGAACTGGAACAACAGGTCTACGGTTGGGAGGAACATTCATCCTCTACAATGGGTTGCATATTTCATAAGATAAGTGTTCTTATCTATTGTGTTGATTTGTGTTATATATATATATATATATATATATTGTATATATTGTTGTGCATTCTGCTCTGAGTTATCTTAGTTGTCGTTGCTTGCTGTGAGAAAAATGATGAATTTAAATACTTATTTATGTGGTTGAATGTTGTTGTATGTTATTTAGTTGTTTCTATGCATATTTAAGCAATTGCAATTACATTTTAATTAGTATGGATAGTTTCATGAGTTTGAATGTCATGTTGTGTGTTATTTCTTCATATAGATTTGGTATAAGAAAGTTTTATTGAGTCGTTTTAGTAGGTGACGTGACCCAGTTGGGGGTTGGGTATGTTACAACTCAGTAGCCCATTAGAAAGGTCTAGCCAAGAAGTACACATTTTGAATGATCTAATATTTTCCTCCATGTATATATTGAGTGTTGTCACGCCAAAAAAACGTCGTTTATGGCCTCAAAACGACCCTAGAAGTTTGGAACAAAAAAAATGTAGAAAAATTGTCAAGATGTGAAACCATTCTAAATTAGTAGAACAAGTGGGTGGCCACCAGTATCCACCTATATCATTCCTCCCCCCTTAGGAATAAATGGTTCTCATTGCATCAAGTTCCTCCATCACATGGGGAAAACCTCTATTAAATTTGACTCTTGGTGAGCCACTTTCCCTAGTGAAGAAGTTGCCATGTTTTGACGACCTGATAGAGTTGGATGTTTTGCTAGTGGGTTTCCTTCATCTTGGTGTTCATGATCTGATCAATTATATCATGTTCAATGGAGTCATTATTGAGTTCTTTAGGGGCCAAATGCTTGGCCACATCCGAAGAGTCAAGGAGAGGTGGAAAATATGGTCGAAGCAATTCCACATTAAATACGGGGTGCAAGCCAAGGAAAGGGGGAATACTTGATTCAAAATCATTCTCACCCACAACCTTGGTGATGGTGTAAGGCCCATATCACAATGGGTAGATATTTCGATGGGGTCCTATGAGGTGCTCTTTCTACAAATGTAGTCATACCTTATCTCCTACCTGAAACTTGTGTGGTACCCGATGTTGACAATGGTGCTACTTGTACTTGGCATTGGTTTTCTACAAAATATCATGAACTTGTTGTTGGATGTGATGGATTCGTTCAACATATTTGGTTGCTCAATGAACATGGGTCTGAGCATGAGAGGACTCCTCCTATGCAGCTACAATGGGAAGAGATACATCAATTGGGGGCAATGTCTGGAACCCCAAGCACACCTAAAAAGGGTTGTGGCCAATAGAGTTGTGGAGGTCTCTATTGTAGCTATGTTGAACATAAGGAAGGCTCTCATCCCATGTGTCTGAATGTTTGGAATTTTACATCCTTGGGATGTGAGCAATCATCCTGTTGACTAGATTTGTTTCTCCATCAGTCTATGGGTGGAAGGTAGTTTATTTGGTTAGCTTGGTGTCCATCATCGACCATAGGATGGACCAGAAAGTACTCAAGAACCTATTGTCTCGATCTAAAATAATGGTGTGTGGGAGCCCAAAATGAACCCAAACATGCTCAAAGAAGAGCTTAGCAGTGGACTTGGTTGTGATACTCTTCTTGTAGGGTGTCAAAACTGTCATCTTAGAGAATCAATCAACCATCACGAAGAAACACTCATTACCATGCTTGGTTGAAGGTAGGCCAGACATGTAATCCATGGAGATGGAATCTGAAGGCCTATTAAGAGTAGGCAAAGGGGTGTATAGCCTATGTTCCTTAATGGTGGGTTTGGAAACAGAAAAGGAAATGTAGGATCTGATATACTTCCTAAAATATTATCGAATCATCGGCCAATAAAAATGATTTGACAATAATGTCAATGTTTTTTCCACACCAAAGTGTTCTGCCACCCGACTATAATGAGCTTCCCAAATCAGCTTTGCACACTCTCTTAAAGGAACACAGAGATGGCTCAGATGTCATAGCAGTCCATCCTAGAGATGAAAGTCCAGAACTGGTTTTCCCGCGCTCAATGTCTGATAGGTAGTAGGAAATTCAAAGTCATTATTGTATAGTTGTGGCCACCCAGATGTCTCATGCCCATAGGAGTTAAGAATTGTGGTTAGCGCCACAACCGGAGGTCGACTAATGCAGTCTACAACATGGTCGGTGCTTCCATTCTTTTACTTGATGTTCAAGTGAAATTGTTGCAGGTACATGGACCACTTTTGATGGCGGTCATTCTGTAACTTTCCTTGTGTCTAGATGAATTGCAAAGGCCTGTGATCAGTGTGGATGATCATTTCCTTTCCTAGAATGTAATGCTTCCACTGTGACGATTGATTATCTATAAATATGTATCTCATGACGTCCATCACATCCTCCCACAATACATCCATTAATGCTTACTCTACTAGAAGCTTATTATAATCAGTTATTCATGGACCATGTTCAGTGGATCCTCTATTACTTATTCATTAACAATACAAAAATAAATTTATCCTATCTTTGAGCAACATAACCACCCCAATATACTTCAACATTAATTTCCCTAGCTTCAAAAGTATGCTAGTATATAATATATGAATATTATAAATTGTCAAATTGCATACCCACTTTTCTTACATGAGAGAGGTAACAATCAAACTTCAATAACAATGGAGTTTATGATTACAGATACAAGAAAACAAAGTGCTAATTTATGAAGTTAAGAAGTAAACAAACTCAATCCTTTTAGGATGAAATTTCTCTCCTAAATTTAATAGAAATTTTATTAAAAATCAATCTCACATGAAACTATAACTAATGATTTTGACTAATTTTAAAATTGCTTACAATTTGAAAAAATAAATAAATATAAACAAAATTTTCAAAAATATTGATTTTATTCACTTATTAAAAACTTATATCATCACCATACACATGACTACTGATCATAAAAAAAAAAATAGCTATATAATGCTTGCTTACAATTTATTTGAGTTTAATAATTAGTTAAAGTACCTTTAATGCATTTGAAAGTGATATGATATGGGAGCCAATGAAACCTCTATCCACATAAAGTATACTATTGTTTTCCTTTGTTATCATTATATTTCTAATATAAGATCCTTTTCAGTTTGAAAAAAAATTATTGTGCTGATTGCACGGAATTGCATTTTTTTTAAAGTGATATCAACGTGGCAAAATTATTTTATAATTTTATTTCAGAGCCCAATCACTTCAAACTAAGAACTTGCGAACACTTCCGACGCGAAAGGGCAGGTAGTGCGGTTCGATGAATTATGAACCGATATTCATGATGATGTCAGAGTATAGTTCGGAGAGATATTTTATTTATTTTATTATATAATACTAGAAAAATATAATAAATTATTATGATTAAAAGAGTTTAAAACGTAAAAACATCCACAGTAATAATTAGGACAATCTTAATCCCGTACCTTAAGTTTTTTT
>JASDQU010100823.1:40528-67457 GCA_032191745.1 Picea mariana | reverse complement strand
ACAGAATAATGATTGACCAAAGTCATCATGAAAAATTAGATAAGTTGGGTAATGGCAATGCTCAATACATCCATTCGAGAAGCAGTAAAAAATAAGTTATTTGTGTATTATCTTGAAAGAACAATGATTGACCAGAGTCATCATGAAAAATTAGATAAGTTGGGTGATGCACTGTTCAATACATCCATTCCAATTTAATAGTAATGCTTAGAATTATATTTTGGGTCAACAAAATGTTTCTATGGCTTAGATAGATAACTGCTTAGTGATTGATAATTGGTTAAATTTGTTTGTGTTGGATATTTTACATTTGGATGTAGAAAAGTATGTCAATAACATTAAGTATATTGGAATACTTAAAATGATGTGATGTACATCCCTTTTAAATCTCGGATTTATTATGAATTTAGAGGAATCAAATCTATTGAACTATAAATTATATCATTTTTTTTAATTATTTAAGATAGATTTATATTAAGATGAAGAAAAAAAAATAATATTTATAGTAAAATATTATATTTATAAAATCTTTGTTTTTTCTCTCTTCTTTTATATATTTTTATATGAATTCTTTTATGTATTTTTATATGAGTTTTTTTTATTATGTGTACATATCAAATTTCTCTTTTCCATTTATATAGATATTTTGTTTTTATTTATATCTACATTTTAGTGATATATATATATATATATATATATATATATATATAACATGTAAGTGTTACCAAGTATGTAACCATATCTCCAACAAACCTAGTTACCTTGTTATTCTTAATACATTATGGTTTTTAAATATATAACTTACAAAATTTTCTAGTATCTACTTTGGAAAATCAAGAGGACTTTCGAATACATAAGAGAATGTGGAGAATCCCATCTCCTTTTAGAAAAGATAGAGAATAACCATGGTGACTCTCCCAAGCCTACTCATGACTTTGGAATACATAAGAAAATTTGGGCAATCCCATGTCCTCTAGACAAGGTACAAAGAACCATGGCGATTCTCCAAATCCCACGCACTTTGTCAATTATACGTGTATGTTGCACAACACCTTGTTACTCTTAATACACTATGGTTTTTAAATATATAACTTACAAAATTTTCTAGTATCTACTTTGGAAAATCAAGATGACTTTGGAATACATAAGAGATCTGGACAATCCCATCTCCTTTTAGACAACACAAAGAAGAACCATGGTGACTCTCCCAAGCACACTCATGACTTTGGAATACATAAGAAAATTTGGGCAATCCTGTGTCCTTTAGACAAGATAAAAAGAACCATGGTGATTCTCCAAAGCCCACACACTTTGTCAATTACACTTGTATGTTGCACAATACCTTGTTACTCTTAATACATTATGGTTTTTAAATATATAACTTAAAAAAATTGCTAATATCTACTT
Source organism: Picea mariana (assembly GCA_032191745.1). Classification (NCBI taxonomy): domain Eukaryota; kingdom Viridiplantae; phylum Streptophyta; class Pinopsida; order Pinales; family Pinaceae; genus Picea; species Picea mariana. Next base: position 66,050 of record JASDQU010100823.1, on the reverse strand, counting down.
TGCAAAATCAACATGACTTTGGAATACATAAGAGAATGTGGACAATCCCATCTCCTTTTAGACAATATAGAGAAGAACCATGGTGACTCTCCCAAGCCCACTCATGACTTTGGAATACATAAGAAAATTTTGGCAATCCCATGTCTTTTAGACAAGATACAAAGAACCATGATGGTCCACGAAAGCCCACACACTTCATCAATTACACTTGTATCTTATCTTCGTTTTCCTTTATTGTATTCTCTGCCTTAGGATGCCTACTTTGTCCATTACAAGTGTATTGTACCTTTACAAAAGATAAGAAACTTTGAAACTTAGTACTGACATATGTATGTATAATTGCTATTAGTGATTAACATAGTTCCCATCGCCACACTCATTGTATAAGTGGATTAAGGAAATTTCATGTCAATTTTTTAGCATTTGGTAATTCATGTTTATGAATGAATAGCTCACACTCACATAGGTAACTTGCTATAGCATTTTTCATGTATAGTCACATTCTAAATACGCAATTATAGCATAATTGTTATGGCCTTTAAAATTGGTACTAAATACATAATTATAGCATAATTGCTATGGCCTTTAAAATTGGTATGTTGCAAGTTTATGTTATTATTTAACAATATAAAGAAAGAGGTATTTATGTGAGAGAAACAATTGCGAATTATATATATAAGACACAATTATCATTAATTATCACAAAGTAGTTTAGTTGATAGATTAGGGAGGAATGATAATAGAGGATAGCTATCATTATTTTTTGTTAAAGGTAAAAGGCCAATCTATGTGAGAAGTAAAAACTATAGAAAGTGGACTTCATATAGACAAATCTCAAGGACTTGTTGGAATGTTGTTGCCAATACTTTATGAGGCATTGGCAACAAACAAAATCCCAAATAGAAGCTAATAGAAGTGGAATCATGGATCAAAATGTCACATCATCCAACTATAGAGGTCAAGATGGTCTAAATTTGAACTAGGAGGTCATATAAGTCCCACTTCTCTAGGGTCTATTGGGCTTGGGTGCATAATAATCCACGACAAAAGGTCTTATGAACTAAAAATTTCAAGTTGACCAAGTCAAAAAACAAAGGCTTGGGTGGTCTCCCGAAATCCCTAGTACATTGACTTATTACATTGCATAGATGTTAGCATTCATAAAGTCAATGTTTTTACTAAGGTGTTCACTCCATTGCTCTTAGTGCACTAATTTTATTGTTTGTAGAGTGGATAAAGTTATTATGTTTCATGCATTAATTTCAATGATTGTATAGTGGATAAAGTTGATTATTTTGTTTCATGCATTAATTTATGTTTTTGCATAGTGGATAAAGGCTACATGCAAAACTTTTTCTCACTATTTTGAAACTATTGATTAGATAGAATTGTAGGGAAATCATTACACCCAATAAATGAATTTAGTAGTGATGCAATGAATAAATGATCAATTAAATGGCTTAAGACCATAATCACAAAAAAAGAAATAAAGACAAAATATCAAACTAGCTCCAAATCACAAGTTGATAGAACTAGAATCACAAAGCAAAAGGTCACATGATCTCAACATCTCCAATTGTAGAGGCCTAGATGGTGGGGATCCAAACCATGAGATCACGTAAGTCCCACTTCTCTAGCTTCTAGTGTGCCTAGGTGCCTAAGAATTTATAGCAAAAGGTCACGTAAACTTGAAACTCCAAGATAATCAAGTCAAAACCAAAGGATAGGGTAGACTATGGGAATCCCAAGTATTAATTTCATTATATTACATATATTTTAGTGTATGTAAAGTTGATAATTAATTCAACTAAGTTCTTCACTCCATTTATCTTATAGTGCATTGATTTAATTGTTTATACAATGGATAAATTTGATTATTCTATTTTGTGCAATGATTTTAGTGTTTGTATAGTGGATGAAGGTAACATGAAAAGTATTTTCTCACTATTTTAAAATGATTGAATAGATAAACTTGTCTAGAAATCATTATGCTTGGTAAAATAATCTAGTATTGAGGAAAAAAATAATTAATCAATTAGGTGGTATGAGATCATGATCGTAGAAAAATAATTAAAGGAAAAGGCTCACATGAGCTCTAAATCACAAGTTGATAGAACTAGAATCATGAAGTAAAAGGTCACATCATTCCAACATCTCCAACTATAGAGGTCGAGATGGTGTGAATCTAAATTGGGATGTCATATAAATCTCACTTCTCCATCTTCTACTAAGATTGGGTGCATAATAATATATAGCATAAAGTCACATGAACTCAAAATTCCAAGTCAATCAAGTTAGACCTAAATGCTATGGAAATCTCCTAGAATTTAAAGTACACCCTTGGGTGCTAGAGTTCTCATTGGTTGATATTTCCTTAGTTTATATAAGTATTCTTTATGTTGGCCACCTTATGTCAGTTTAATGAGTTGGTTCCTTGTTGAGGCTTTAAGAAGTCACAATGATTGACATTGGATAAATCAACTATTAAAGTTGGAAAGAAAGAGATACAAGGTATGATCTTTATTGCAATATCTTGAGTTAAAGGTTTGAATGGTCTTCGATTTCAACCTCATTTCTCATATGATTAATATGAAAATATGGGAAAGCTAACAAGTATGACTATTAAAAAAGGTTGAATAAGATATATTGAGAACATCAATACACAGTCTATCTATTATTTATTATATGCATCCTATTACTTTGTTATTATTCGCTTTATTCATCATTTAACTTTAGAAGTGTCCTTTTTGTTACTACTTTCTAGATTATAGATGATACTTAGTAAATTTCAAAATGATCAAATTCATGTAAACCATATATGTACACATAATGACTATCATCTAATGTTTTTATGTAGCCACCCATGACTTAAATTGGCCTAGATTGATCTTGATTTCATATCTGTCAAGCTCCAAGAGGGATCAAATCCTACAAGGTACAAACATTTCCTCAAGTTTTTCACTCAAAAAAATGTTTCCCCTCAAGGGATTTGATCCCTCTTGATGCTTGATAGATCTGAAGTTAATATGGATCTAGGTTGGACCTATAGAAACAATGCTAACATTTTCAATGCCACCATGAAGAGAGTGCATGATATATTCATTATTTTTTGTAAATTCCATGTGAAAGATAATGCCAAATATCTTTAGATAGCATATCATTGAAGTTGGGGAAGAGGATCATAGACGAGAATCAAAGTGGATATGTTTGGTGAATATAGGAAGGATTTGTTTGAATCACTACAAGGAAAACACCTTGTAGCGAAGGTTTTTAGCGTTACAAGAGTTAACAAAATTTTCAAAAAACCCTCTGCTACAACCTCCTCTTTTCAAAGTGGAGGTTTTAACGGATGTTCCATATAACTAAAATAAATTGGGTTGGTGGAGGTTCTGGTGGAGGTTTTTTTCTAGTGCTTTTATTGTCAAAATGAACTAGTGTGTTCTTAATCAACCTGCCTCGTTGCGTACATAAAACCAAAAAGAATCGATGCACTTATAATTATTATGCATTGTTTTCACCTTTTTTGTTGTATGCATCACCGATGCTCTTCTAATTTCTACTCAGTGGCTCTGTATTGTTTGTGTATGAAGCACTGGTGCTTTTTAGTTTATGTATGTCCCATTGCATTTAAGTTAGCGTGTTCCCTGATGCTTGTATAATTCGTACATATCAGTGCCCATATTACCATGTGCACTAATGGGTAGTGAAATTTGAAATATTCAAGGTGAGATGTTAGCGCCATTATTTTTACTAAGCACTGGTGTGTATATTATACTTACATAAATGATGGGTACATTTTATTTAGAGCCCCAATGTGTATTGTAAACATGGACTCCGTAAAATTTTGAAACGATAAATATAATTGTAAGTTGTTTCATTTACGAAACTATATCTTTTATCAATAGTTTGCATCATTGCTTTAGTATAATTAATGGGAACTGGTGCATATGACTCCTCAAAATGCACTTCTTTCTATATTATCGCATGCATCATCTACTGAGTTCATAAGAATATAGTGCATTGATATGTATATATTTTAACTAATGTTTTTTTTACAAAATTTGAATTAATCATCTCAAACAAATATTTTTCTATAATAATATTTTCTTTTATATTTTGTTATTTATTTTGATATAATGATTGCATTAACGTGTTATCCAACTAATTACACCTATGTTATTCATAACAATGTAAATCATCCAAATATTAATTATTCAACAATGCAACATTCGATAATGCAGTATAGTAAGAAATTCATTTTATTATATATGAATAAGAGAACCGTTATCATACACAATGGGACAACATAAAGGTCCACAATAATAAAATTGCAACAAATATGCAATTGGGACAATATGTTGAGTACATTAAATAAAATCATTGATTTTCATAGACAAATATTCCAAAACATACAACTTATAGTAGCATTCAATTAAACTGATTGTCATTCATCACTTGAACTATTGTCATCGCTCATGTTGCATGCATGCCCAATTTCTTCATCATTTGTAGGCAATATTGTACTTTGGTTATTTAACCTAACGTTTTCTTGATTGGCTTGTTTTTTATGTTCCGCCTCTTCATTTTCCATCTACAAACATAGAAATAAAGTGTAATAAGTATATCTACATTTATATATATAGTAGAATATACATGATTGTGTAAATAAAAAAAGATGCTTCATGCCTTCTCTCAAAATATCTTATGTTGGCTACATTTCATACTTTATTTCCTACAATTTTAATACACCATGACAAAGCACAATGGATATAATTAATATAAATGTTTTTTTTTTTGTTTCATTAATTATAAAACAAGGGAAGTTAAATAACATAGCTACTTACAAATTGTTCAATTACACCTTCATATTCCAACATATAATCATAATCCATACTTAACCCAATGTTTATCATTTCATGGGTTAGCTCCTATTTGTATGTTAGCACCTATTAGAAGACATCCATGTACAAGTGTAAATTAATTATTTAAATATAAATATCAAAACAAACATAAAACATTAAGTCCAAAAATGTACTCACAAAGTTTGCAATCAACCCTTTTATTCCTCATCATCCCATCTTATGTGTTGAATGGGTTATGTTTCTTTTTCTTTTCTGCAACAAAACAATTGAAAATTAGTATTTCACGCAATAATTAAATTTGATGTGCATAAAATAATAAATGAATGATTACATACATATGATGCACATTGTTTTTGGTATGGATCCCCTTGCAATGCAATTATGTTCATTCCTTTTACCATCTCTTTCTTCATTTTTTTGGACATCCCTACTGGAATTTATTGGTTTTCCCCTCATTTGTCTCTTGGAATTTTTAAAGTCTCCCTGAAAAAAGAAAATCTAGGAACCATCAGATATAAAATATTACATGGTCTTTTTACAAAATAAGATACTGGTGTGTATAGTAACTCCGTACACACCAATGCGTCAACAATAAGTATACACATCGGTATATGATAACAATGTCGTTGCAAAATCGAAAATGTTTTACAAATTGTTGCATTCATTCAGTTCTTTATAAATTAATAAAATCACCGGTACCTAAGTATTGTTTACTAAGCACCATTGACTTGTGAAAAAATATAAGACATGTCGATTTCCATATAAAAAACAAAATTATTTCCATTTTAAACTAAACAATGATCTTTATAAGACAATGTTCCTTGGTGCTTATATACCTACAATGTGTGTCTCCTACCATGAAAGGTGTTTTTTTAATATTATTTATAATTTAAATTAAATGGTGTTGTCGACATGAAAATACGCATTGGTGCTTTGTCTCTGTATAGTGTGCATTGCTAACTGCGAAGGCCTTAAAAAAAATGACAACAACATGTCGGTTTGGGATCCAATGCAATGAGTCGTTCCATTGCAACAGATAGGAAATGCCCCATATATAAATAAACAACCCTTATAAAAATCATTTTCTTAAAAAATATTATCGTTGTGAAATATAGAAAGGGAAAGAAAGAAAAACAGTAAAGAAATTAGGGCTTCCAGTTCCAAAGGTAACTACGAAACCATTATTTTTTGTTTGGGAATACACTAAAAATTACTTGAATCAAATAGGGGAAAGATTAATATGATCAATAGAATGAAATCATATACTTGAAATTTCTCCTCTACAAATTTGTATGTGACCTACGATAGTGAACTGGGGCTTCATATTCAGCGACATTATTTGTTGTTTCAAAATTCAACTTATAAGAGAGAGGAATAGACTCACACGTAGGGCATACGAAGAGAATCCCTACTCCATAACCTATTAAAGGGGATTTAGTAAAGGATACAGACCTCATAGTAGCTGTGAATTTGCATATTTATTCCATAGTGATTTTTCCACTACTAATAATTCAATGGTTCAAGATTTATCCTCATCAACAATAATACTACAAAGCTACCCTAAAATGAACATATAAAATCAACCCTAAATCCATATAAGTGGATCACTCAGTGCCTTATATTCAAATACAATTTACATATAAATTTTCAAATACAATTCTCTTTATAATGGTCGGGAAGAGACCAGTTCTAGCACCTTTCTTGTAAATTTTCATTTAATTGAATATCCCTCCCTATAAGGTTAATTCATATGAACAAAATTCAATTAAGAATTCATAAAATAGTTATTTTCTTCAAAATTAATCAACATTCTATATCATATTTGTTGGGACAAGATAATAATAGTAGAGAAGAACATGAATCTGAAAGCGGTGGTGGTGTCTAGAGACACCATTGCACTGAAGAACAATAAGCATGCTCCATGAGAGCATGAATAATAGCTTGCGATGATGATAGAATGATCCACAAAGATCATCTATGGATAGGTTTGGTCAAGGACCAAACCAACAATCAAAATATCATGTCAATTGTAACTATCCATAAAATGTGAATCTGGAATCCAAAGTAGACATGGTCAATCATTAGTTTAGCCAATGGTTGGACCCAAGAATGGTCAACTCCCTTGATCTGACAAGGTGAGGTTTACCAAGGAACCCAATGTTCCATCACCCCCCTGTGAACTCATCTTGGAGAAAAACAAATTACATAGCACACATCTTTTCCCCTTTAATTTGTGATGGCCACAAAAGCTTATCAAACATAGTATAGAAGCACTCCTAAAGAAGTTTGAACATTGTCACCATCAACATTGATCAATGCAAAAAGGTGTTCATCAAATGAAAAAAATCCAATCCAAAACAAAGTCCAAGACGATTAGTTGACTAGACAACAAGACAACATAGGTCAGCCGATCAGTCGACTAGACAAGAAATGCACCAATATAATCAGTGTTTGTGAATCCAACAATATTTGTCAATCCATACAGTCTCTGTATCTAAACAGTCTCTCTATAAGGTATAATAAGTAGTAGTACATAACCCAACAACACAATCGAACATGATTTGATCGGTCTTATCAAAGTCAAGTCGAAAAAATATTCGAGTCAATAAGAATATATCAGTTGGGTTTACACATCAACAACTTCAAGTACTCCCCCTTTAAACACAACTAAAGGATCTATAAGTATCAACAATATGTCTCATCGAAAAATACCAATCGAAAAAAAATAGCTTGTCGAAAATATAGTCAATAAATACTAGACGAAAACACTGTTGAGGAAATCTTAGTTGAAACTCTAGTTGACTAATTCCCCAGTCGAAACGCAGTCAACTATCATGTCTAGTCGAACTGCAATTAACCACTCAATAACATGAAAGTGGAACATTGTATGTTTGTACAATTTATGATACAAATCTGTATGAAGTCATCAAGAATATTTTTAGATCCTCCCATGACCATTCATCAATCCAACCATAGTATATTTGGGTAGGTAACACTGGTCCATGTTTTTATATTTCATGTCTCTTCTGCAAATATAAAAAAGAATGATTTCTATTCCTTCATTTTTTATGATGAGGATGATGATAGGGCACAAATTTATGTGTTGACTAGTAAAAGGATGTAGGTTCAGGTTTTGGTTCACTTACAAGAGTAGAACAACCTGACATATCAACAACAATTTCATCTATAACATCATTATCAAATTATGGTGTGTTAGGAATAGATAATTCATCAATATATTTAACACAACAAATAAGAGGTTTCTCTTTCAACAACCCAATATGAATTCCACCTACAACAAATAAAACTTCCCTAGTTGTAGCAAAGCCAGGTGTAGGCAAGGAGGCTCGACGGTCAGACCCAAGAACGATCGACTCCCTTGATCCGACAAGGTGAGGTTTACCAATGAACCCAATGTTCCAACAATCTCTAGAATCCAATCAATTTGCAGTAATGAGGCAAGGTTTTAAAGAGATTCAAGTGTATGTATTTACTCAATTACATTTTTTTCTCATTTCAAACATGGTAAGAAGTTACATAATCATAATAGAATTAATATATACTTTATTTAGAACTATATAAATCAATTTCTTTCTTTAGCTTGGAAAATTTCAAGACCCAAAAGGAAAAATTCCCAACGTTTTCTCATGGTGGGGTTTCTTCTCTATCAAATGATGATTTATAGTCAATAAATAATAAGGTTTAATACACTTGATAAGTGATTAAAATACATCCTAAGAAAACATATATTACCTCCTTAATCACAGGGGAAAAACCAAAAACATTCCCCCCTTTAAAGCCCCTCAAATTCAAATTTTACATTGGGAAATCATTCTACGAGATGTATACACACTTTTTATGACGTAAATGAGAGTATGCCTAGATGTATATGCTACTACTCTTTGAGCAAAGTGTGTATGCCTCTATTTTATGAGAAAAAATTGTGAAACTCTCTAAAAGTAGTCTTATAGCTCCTGATTAAGGATGAGGTCTTAGTGAGGTTTTAGAATAACTAGAAATCTATATTCTAACTCCACTATGGTGTTATAAGTCTTCCATTCAAGATTCAATTCATGATTTATCTAAAAAAAAAAACCTTTAAAAAATTCAATTTACAAGTTGCCTATCTATGAATTGAATTTTATAGAATTGCATACCTTTTGTTTAATGGTTGTAGAAGTTCCTCCCTTTATTACTATTTAATTACAAGCTTGTTCCAAGTATCGGCTTCAATTCTCCTTTGCTTAATTTAATTTTCTTAATAGTTTACCACCCTACCAACTCCCAAATGGGTACTCTTCTTCTCAAGGAACCCTTGAGATGTAATGGTTTGTATTAGCATTCAAAATGTGTGGCTCCTCCAAAGCATTGAGGTCCCCACCTTCATGATACTAGGACATTCTTGAGACCAAACTCAACACCATCTCACCAAGGAAAAATCTAAGCATTATGAAACCTATCTAGCATTAGGATGCAAAATAGTAATCTTTCAAAGCCAATCCTCCTTTCGTACAAACCCTTTGAGACTCATGCCATTTGTCCATCTTATGAAAAATACTCATTATTTTGATTACTAAATGCATATTATTCATCCACCCATGTGTCACTCCATGCACACGTAATTCTTTATTTTAAATACAAAATAGAAATTCTTCATCACATCCTAATATCTTCTCCTATTTTTACTCTTAGTTGTTCCCTATATCCTTTTTCTTTTTCCTCATTGAGTGGGTACAGATAAAATTACTATTTTTTATTGAAATAAAAATGATTTTATTTCTATTTATCTCACCCCTCTCCATGTGGATTTCCATTTCCAATTATAAAGTGAATTCTCTTTCCCATTTTTAAAAATATGCATAAGTCAATATGATCAATCCAACCACTCATGCAACTAATTCAATTTCTCATGACAAAATAGAATGCATATGCCAAAGGATACTTTTATTCAAATAATACACAAATCGAACCAAAGTCAATACTAAGGGTGAGATCGAGTTACCTTACATCCTTCAAGTATTCAGTACTAAGAGATATACATAACCTCTACAACCCTTTAAGTACCCTATACCAAGAGCCAGACATAACCCACAAAACTCTTCAAGTTCCTTGCACAAAGATTGAGACACAACCTCTACAACTCTTCAAATGCATGATACCAAGGGTGTCATGCCCCTACATACCCTTCAAGTATTACCTAATGGTATGTACCAAGGGTGCCATGTTCCCCCATGTGTTACGAAGAAAATCTCTCTATGGCATGGGGTAAACCACAACAAACTAAATTACATGCAAAAAAATCAACTATAATCCCATGTATGTTATATAAATGAAATTCTAACAAGACAAGGCCAAGATCCAACCTCGTCTAGATGTTTGATGAAGACCACGGTTGAGCACACAACTCAAAGCTTTATACCTGCAACTTGTCCTCAACAACCAAGATACACAAGCATATGGTGATAATGTATAACATTAACATATATTTATCATAACCCATTAACATTCATGACAAATATGCCCATGGAATAATAATTCAATTATTCACAAGATATCAATTGGATGAGAAAAGAGTATTTCTATTAAAATAATCAATAGAAGTATATAGGTGACAAACTACCATAACAACACAAATCAGAACTGAGAAACTAAGTCCCTCCAGCTGAGCCTCCACTACTTAAATCCTCCACCAAAGGGAAGCTCATATAAAGGAGACATTGAGGTTCTCCATCAAAAATAAGGAAGAACTTGGGGGATGAACAAGGGGTTCAGAATTTCAAGTATAAAGGGATGAAGACTCAATATGAAGTGAAATTTCTCCAGAGTGTCTTTGCTCTCAAAGTTGAATTCTCTTTTTTTTACTTTCAATGCTTGGATATGGCTCAATTTATAGCCTTCAAATGGAACTGAAGGGCTGTTTCAGATTGTTTCCAGTATATGGAAGATCAAGGATCATGGATCTCATGACATGGCATGGAAACCCAACATAATTTTTAATTTTGAGCACCAAACCCGATGTACACGGGCTATAGTGGAGCAACCTGTGTATATGCTTGTTTTCTAACTGATAGGGTGCGTAGAAGTAGAAAAATGTGCTTTTTTTTCTCTGGAAGGTACAAAAAGGGACTTTAAGTCTGCATAGGGAAATGGAAAGGTCATCCAAGAAAGTTTCATGGGGCGAGGCAAAATTTGTTGTAACACCGTGCCCTTCAAGTATCATTTTTGAATTATATGGGGTGGTTCCATGGTTGGACTTAAACTAGCCCAAGTCATTCACCATTTGTGAGAGATGGATGGTCACCAACAAATAAGTATTGGAAAATTATTGTGTGCCCCTCAACAAAACCTTGTAAGTGATCGAATCCATGGCCTACCCTTACAACAATGTGTAACCTCTAGGAAAAAAACATTAAAAAATATATTGTTCAACCCATTACATAGAGGGGATGTTAGTAGGAAAGGATATGTAACCTAGACCTCCTCTCCTTGACGGTACTCATTGTGTCACATCTCATCATACAACCCTTTTCCCATGTTATGCTTATTTGAAAAATGTTTCTATTTCTCTACACACATCCAAAGGAAATATGTCAAAAACCATTGTCTAATGAGCATGAATAAATAATGAGTTATGTCATATACATGTCAATCATACATAACCTTACCCCATCTTGGGTCTGTTATTGCACAGTTTGTAGCTAGGTCAAGTGGCTATGAACTAGAAGGCCAAACTGGCGTAACAGGAACCTATCCCACCCAATGTCACCACAATGGAGAGGTTCTTTCTCTTTAGGGAGGTTAGGCCCAGGGGAGACGTCCCCGGTAACCTGGAGTTTTGAAGAGGCAAAGGTTTAATAGTCAAAGTAAAGTTCCCCCTTCACAGGTCACCACCAAAATAGATAGTCTGGCTAAACAACCAATAATGAAGTGTAGGCCCAAAGAAGAACACCTTCCCGGAACAAAGAAAACCAATATATATATGCAAGATATGATTCAATGGGTTAGTACTTAAATAGACTATCTGATATCAATGTATAAGCAATTGCAACAATAAATATTGATGAAGTCAATGTTTGTTAATATAGAAATGAAATAATGTTACTTCACCAATAAATATCAAGATGTTGTAGCAATCAATGTATCCAATCAATCCCTCATTCAATAAATGCTTAAAACACCATCCAATTGCTTAATATATAAAAATGTTGCGTCAAGATGAAATAACCAAGTGTGATGTCAACTTTTTCAGGGTTAGTAGTTAGTTAGGGTTTCAATTTATAAGAGTTTGAGAGTTGTTTCAATCACGTTCACTTCAATGTTGGAGGCTAAAGATCAGTGCCTAAGGGTTATGGAGTCAAAAGGTGAAGGACGCACAAGTTGAAGGGGATGAGATTCAAAGGACAAGAGGGAAAAGTTTCAATTTGCTGCAATAGCAGGGCCTTAAAGACAGAACCCTAGGGGAGAGAGGCTCACTCTGGTGTTTCTTAAGCAAGGCCTCATGCTCTCTCATCCTTCCCAGCAAACAACTAGCTCAAAGACAAGTAAAATCAAGACAAGAGAGTTTAAAGAGGGAGAGTGTTGCAAAGGCAAGGCTCTTTCATCAAACCCTAAAAAAAAAATGGCCCTAGGTGTAGATAACCTAGGCCTGGGACGTCCTCTTCCTCTTGAAGTTTAAAGGTACGGCTAGCTTAAGGGAAAAAGAAAGAAAGAGTGTAGCAATGGCAAGGCTCTCTTCTCCTTCTTCAATGGCTAAAAGGTTTTTCTATCAGAGGACATGAGACAATGACCTACTTGTGTGTTTGTCCCCTAGGGTTTTGATTTAGCAATATTTATAAATAAATGCAAGAAATTTAAACTACAACCATTCAATCAGGAAGTTTTGCAGAAAAATACTTACAAATCATCAAGAAAATAGCATGCAAACCCTATTTGTAAACCTTCTTTCAAGAAAAAACACCATAAATTGCCAAAAATCTCCTCTCCAAACAAGTGCGCCTTCCTCAAAATAGCTAATAACCCTAATAGGGTGCAAAAATCAGACCTCAATAGGAGAGTGAGTGATGAGTTATGTCAAAATGAGAGTGAAAACCCTCAATATATAGTGTATCAATGACCTTAATTAATTTTAGGTCATAAAAATGGCCGACAAGACCATAATACTATTTTTACATTAAATTGTCAAACTAAAACCCTAACTGAGCTGTAATAAAGGTAAAAGCCTCTTCAAGGGAGGCGCTAGCCCCTTTTAGGGTAGTTGAGACATCCAGGAGCAAAATGTTAGCCCCCTAGGGGCCTCTCCAACATGCCACACATGCCACTGTTGCCTAGTTTGCCTCCAAGAATGACCATGAAGTTGGATGGTGTCATGGAAAGGATGGGGATGCTCTGAGCCTTCCAAGGCCAACGTTCCACTGAAAAGGGGTCATTCCCCCTAGGCCGAGCTCTGCCAAAGTGCCTCTGGTGAAACGTCCTCTTCTTCTCCGGTGAAAAACCTCGGTCAAACATTGTCCTGTCTCTACCCCTCTAACGAGATCTCAACAACCATCTGATGGGCTCTTCAGCCCCATGGAAGTCCGAACTAATCATCTCCCCATGTGTACCGGTCCAAATGGTACCTGTCCTTCGGGCATGGTCCTGCACATCAAAAACTATGCCCTCCATGGGCTCATTAGTCACAGGGATCATAGCAATGTCAATCACATTTCATCATTAATATTATCAAACATATGCATAAAAACCTTGATATATCGTTCAATAGCTCAAAGATATCACAAAAATCAACAATACAAGATCGAAGAAAAGGACAAGACATCCTATTGGGCTGGCATCCATAAGAGAAAGGAAGTTCCCAAGAAGGTTTCATCCAAGCCATGTAAATGAGGTGATGTGGCTAGGGGATGTCCAGACAAATGGGTAGAGTGAAATCTAGGGATGCATAATGTTATCTGTGGGTGCCTTTGTAGAAGGCGAGTTGTACCCATCATGGATGCAATTTTTTCCAAACCCATTCTTGCCTTTATTCTTTCTTTATTTKCTTTTTCTTCTTTTTCTTTTTATTCAAGGTCTAACCGGAGGACACTGCCTTGGCATGGTGACCAGAGCTGACAATGTTACCCACAAGTACTTTCACAAAGATGAGAAGGTTGGCTCATGATGAGATCCCCTTTTCCTTGGCCATGCAACCAAAGGTCACTACCCTGGCGTGGTAACCAGATAATGGCAATGTCATACTATTAGGTACCCATGAACCTAATAGGCTGGCTTGTGATGAGACCCCCTATCCTCTTGGCTAGGTCTTGTTTATTATTTTTTGGGTCCCTCTTGTTTCTTGCTGAGAGTCTTTTTATTGCCTTCTCGGGGATCCCTGGGTGAGGCATATCGAGGTTTTATTTCTAGGCTTTTATCTTTTACCAGTTTCTTTTACCTTCTGGGCCTTTAGCCCCTTCTTCCCACAAGATAAGGTGCAACCCTACAAACAGGTCAATCCAATGCCTGAACAAGGGGAATGGGATAAATGAGCAGGGGATAATATGAAAAAGTGGTAGTATGATGGGAGCGGACGATGGCTCTTCAGAAATCCCCCCGGTGGCAAACCAAAACGCATGGGTACAGGCTTGCTAAGACACCCTGGCAATCTCCCCAATCATGGTCAAGTGGCTTAATGTAAGATCCAAGCAATTGTCAGAGATAAAAGGAGTCAGATGCATATATCCAAAGTTTATAATGATCAAACGTGACACATACCATGATACCTGGACCAATTACCTCATGGAGCAAGAGCCTTCTCCGATACAAGACCAAGCCAATCGTGATGGATGTTGCTGCTGCTGACAAGACGAATATGATGAAAGAAGAAAAGGATGGGCCCTCCAGGGCCATGCTCAGGTCAATCCTGCTCTTGGTACTCCATGTCTAGGACCTGTAGGCCTCGAGACATGATCTCCTAGTTATCCCTAGAAATTAGGGATAATAGGGTCCACATATCTTGACTTAATCCATTGTCCATATGCACCCGCGGTTCTTCTTATCATGCTTGAAAAACCATCAATAACATCATATAACATACTAAATTTCATTATGTAACCATGTGTTCATTTTCAATATTCCATAGCATCATAAGAATATCAAAGCATAAGCTATGAAAAACATATGTCCGCATCAAATAATACTAACAACAAATTAGATCATATGTCTAGATCACATCATCCATATTTAATGTGTTTATCAACCAACTGGGTCATTCTTGTAACCATAATTCCCTCAACTAATAATATCATATGATTCAAATAAAGTCAAAGAAAAAGAGTGCAGTACATGTTAGCTATAAATAAGGATGGAGTCATCCTTATGAGATGTGTGGAGGAATATTATTGTCGAAGCTTAACTCATTGAGTGGTGGCACAACCTTAAGAAGAAAGTGAACATGATTGAATTCCTTCCGTAAAATAATCATTGTAAGTTGTTACTCTACCTTAAGGGTACTTTTATATAATCAAGTAAAGCGGATTTTATATCTTATTCTTGGATATCTTTTGTCTAATAGCATTTTAAGATATAAGGTACTTCACAAGTGGTATAGAACTCTTTCTTGGGCCAAAAAGATTTTTATTTTCTATCTTTCAAATTTTCAAAGGGAAAAAGAGGAACATGATAGTCATATCATTCGTATAGCCTTATGAGAAAATTTTGAAGAAAATACTATAGATTTGTCTTCCTCGTGGATGATTTTAAGCATGGAAATTTATCTTATAATGTAGAAACCTTGGTGAATATTACTAGTCCTTAATATGTAAACTATAAAATGGTTGGCAATGTTTTTGTAAAACTATTCAAATTTGTAAGGATTTTATATATGTTCTTTAAAATTTGGGCTATTTTTAAGGTAAAATAATTTTATTCTATAGAATTTGGGTGAATCACTTTTATTAAAAATGGAAATTGGAGAATCATTTTTTGGAAAAAGCATGGAAAATTAGCCCATGGGCAATGTATAGCCCCTAAAATTTTCCTTGGTCTTCCTCTAAAAAAAAAACCCAAGTTCAAAAACAAAATCGTCCAAATCAGAGGTTGGAAGTGAAGATATCGATGATTTAAAATCATCTATTTTTGTTTTTTGGTGATGGACACATGGATTATAGAGAATATATCTTTTGTCAGGGTGCTTAGACTAATACTAGAACACTGCCATTGGAAATATGGTTTTTGGGTTTTTGATTTGGTATATTATATGATATACTTCTTATCAATATTGAGTGCACTATATCCCTTACACATTTCTACCCTCAATACCCTAGCTTTGATACTTATATCGGTTTATGCCATTTTACAAGGATGTGGAAGAAGCCCCTCCTATAAGTTTTCTTCAAGAGGATATGGATTATAAAGAGCATATCAAAAAATGGTTCCTTAAAGTAGAAGACATTGCAAACCCTAAAGTAGTTTGTATAGTGCAACTCCATATAGAGCATTGTGTACAAAAGCTATAGGAAGCTTACGACGGAATCCAAAGATTAGATCTTTGGATACATATTGAATATTATACAAGGGAAATATATGGGTGGTGTGATTTAAAGAAGGCTTTTGAGGAATGGTCTTAGGATGGATGTCATTTCATGGCTGGAAACTACTTTCACCTTTTATTTGATGACTCTACTCCACCTTGAGTACATAGCATCAATGAGGGAAATCAAAATCCAATTATGATTACCAGTTTCTTTCTTCTCCATTCTCCAATAATCGTATTCCTTCCAAATCCACATCAAGCCTTTCACAGTTATGTGAAATATATCCTGGATATACCGTTAGATCTATATATTTGCATCCACATCATCGTGGTAAGAATTTGGAACACCAATCTTAGCTAAGTATTGATCTCATGTATTTTTAGTTGGGAGTCAACACGAGCACTTGGACATGGGATTCAAGTTTAAGGATGAGCCCCTTAGATTACTTTAGTATTATAGTTATTACTTGCACATGGGACACTAGCTACTTCATCATTGTAGTTAGTAGTTGTACATGGGAGCCAAGTTTATGATGCATCTTCTTGGACTACTTCAATATGGTGGATAACAGATGTACATGGAACCTCAGTTCCTTGGCTTACTTCAGTATTGCAATCAACGCTCGTCCATGGGACCCTATTTTATGGTTGTACCTCCTCACAACAAGATTTGTGGGAAACATGTTTGTAAGGGGGCTAGAGTGTTGGGATCCTCCCTAGGGGTGTAATGGGGGGACGAAAGGCCCATTAGAGTAATAATAGAAGAAATGATTCACTACAAGCTGGACTAGGTCCACTATGTTTGTTATTATTAAATAAATCCCACTATGGTAGTTACTATTGAATAATTGTAATGTGTCCTCATTAAAGAAGGTCCATTAGGTAGTTAGGAGGTTGTTATGATTATGGTTCTCTTGTTATCTATAAGTATGGATGGAGTCCTCCATATGAGATGTGTGGAAGAATATTGTATTTGGAGCTTAGCTCATTGAAAGGTCACCCAATGTCAAGAGGAAAATGATTATGAATGGATTCCTTCCATAAAAGGACCATTGTAAGGTGTTTCCATACATTAAGGATAATTTTATATAATCAAGTAAAGGATATTTTCTATCTTATTCTTGGATATCTTGTGTGTACAAAGATTTTAAATATAAAGCATTTAACAAATATAATGTTGCAATGCACAATGCTAGATCTTTTGAACAATGAACGTTTTTATTTTCATTATAAGTTTTATATTGAACATAAGTACATGGTAGCTTCTCTTATGAAGGCGACACAAGTCTTTTAGGTGAAAAGGTAGAGAAATATAAAACTCATCTCGTAGAGGCATTGTGAGCTAATACATTATTTATTGGGGATTCCATCTATAAATATGGAGTTATCCAATGTCTAGTTTCAATGAATAACATTGTCCATCCATTCAAGGAAATAGTATATACAATGACATAGAGATAGAAATAACTAAGAAACCAAGGCTGTAATTAATAACTCTATAAATTATAATAAATTCTAGGAATTGTATGAACAATAACATAACTAAGAAATCAACTCTATCCATTGTAATAAACTTTGGGAATTGTTTAGACAATAACATAGAGATAAACATAACTAAGGAATCAACACTACAATTGATAATCCTATAAATGGTTATAACCCTGAAAATTATGTAGAAAAGGACACATAGATAGAGATGACTAAGGAGTGAACTCTACAACTAGTAGCCCTATAAATTGCAATAAACCCTATAAATGTTGAAAAACAACGAAATTAACAAGTAATCTTCGATGGATAAAATTCCTAACTCATATTTTAGATACGTATAGGTAGGTAATATTTGAAATACATAATTGATGCCCACCTTAAATCTAAGTTCTATAGTATATGGTCCAAATATTAAAGAACAAACCCTAAATAATAAAACGAAACATTTATAAATTAAGAATCATAATAATAAAATTCCCTTTTTACTTTTAAAAAAATATGGAAATAGTTTCGTATACAAATATCCATCATCCCTTGTCTCTTAGTCAAACGACAAGGGGTTGGTTATAAGTAGGTGGGAATGGAGGATGTCAATTTTGTTTAATTGTGATGCCCATAGAAAGGATCCTCGATGTGGATTTTGTCTCCCAATTCAAAAGTGAAAACATACCCTGCAAAATGTGTCGGTGATGATAAATATATACCTACGGTATGTGATGCAGACTAGTGACGAAGTCCCAAACTATGATGATACCCCTCACAATATATGAAAAAGAGGATACCATGTAGAAATTCAATATAGTTGGAAAAGTTAAAATATTTTAAGACTTAATTCACATAACACATCAAGCAAGACCTATGTTGTAAAATTGTCAAAAGGTAGACATCCACAAAAAAACAACATATTTGTATTTTATGTGTGCATCTTCCTCACTCAATCATCTCCAACTTGTTTGTGAAACAATGGTACGGGATTTATTATACAGAGATTAGGAATAACTAACTCATAAAAGCAATTAACCACCTCATACAGGTGGTCCAGTAACATCATAATAATGGAAATAAATTAATCCACTAAACATTTCGTTAATGAGGATAAGATAGAGATACTTACAATGTGTATTAAGTCAAGCACAATTACAATGTGTATTAAGTCAAGCACAATTACACATATGGACTATTCACATCAATAGTTTATAGTTTATAGGTGTTATCATTAGGAAAATTAAATGTATATATTTTATATAACTTTTATTTAAAGTGTTTTAACATGTGTTTACATATATATATTTTTGTGACTGGCAGAATCAATAATTAGCTGGGCACGTACTCGCATGACACGTGGTTGTGTTATCCAACTTGCTACCACTATATCCTCCAGGCGTGTCCACGATGTCTCATACGCGACACACAAGGTAAGTCGAGGTTTTGAACCAATAACTTCAAATTACAGAGTGCCTTAAAAGTACACTCCATCACCATCTTCCCTACACCTCGGGAGCATGTGTTTACATATATTACATCAATTAATTAGTAATATTATCAAATATATAATAGACTTTTTATATAATAATTAAAAAAAGTTTTCTAACTAACACCATACCATTAGTGAATAATCTAAAAAATAATCCTATACACCAAAAATAAATAAATAAAAATAATAGTTGAAATAAAATTAAAATGAAATAAAGTGCCAAAAATCTCTATCATTAAAAAAAAAAAATAGCTAAGAAACAAGTAACATTCTCATCTATTATAGAGAACATAATAAAGCTAAGAAACAAGTAGCATTCTCATCTATTATAGAGAACATAATAAATTAAGACCAATTGACCTCCACAAATAAAGCACAATGCCATGCTAAATTTAGGATCATGGCTCCTAAGTAGTGGGTCATCTTAATCTTCAGGGAAACCACAATACCTCAATCACTAAATCTAGTTTGATAATGATGAGATATCATCCATCATTGCATTTATCATGAGGATTCTCAACCTAAAAATTGGCCAAATTTAGGGTTGGGTTGGGAACATGCCATTTCGAGGATCAGATGAGGAGGTTCATTGTGATTTCTTTCTCAATGCTCATAGATCACTCTTGTTTAATGATTCCATAGTAAACTAGATAATGATTCCATAAGCAACTAGATTTATACAATTGAGTATATTGAATGCGGGTGTTAATAGGGGATTCTTATTTATTTTTTGCATGGTGCCCTACCTCAATACACAATGAATCAATATATATTTTCCATATGAAATTTCCTACACTAAATAAAAATCCACATGTACAAATTAGCAAAATTAGTTTGCCATCATACCAAGTGAATCTACTATAAGTCTTTTGAATAGATAACCATCTCTTTTTTTCTAAATGAAGAAGATGACTTTATTAATTAATTTTGGGATGACTACATTATATGGATTAATTCTGGAGCCACTATAGTTAAATTTTATATATTTTTAAGAAATCTTTGCATGCAAATGTATTAATGATTAGGTTTGTAATCTTTGACCTATAAAAAGTGTATCAGATAAAGGATGTAGCAGATGTGTCATAACTAAAAAGAAGAAAGAGAAATGTCATAGCTTTATTAATTTTTTAAAAGAGAGAAATACAAAATGTTATGAATTCAATACTCAAAATAGCATGACAAATAAGAATGGATAAGATGTTAATTAAATATGAGTGTGGATCACAATCTTCAAAAAAATAATGATGATGAGTTACATAATAACTTTTAAGAGAAGATCTTCCAAATAACCCAAGTACATCCATATAACCAAAGAATAAGTCCATGTCTACAATAATGACTATATTAATCTCTCTCTCTATATATTTTTAACCATTTATGTTCGAGAAATATGAATTGTAGAAAAGAAGAATAATGATTTCTCAGAATAGGTGGTGTAAATAGACACCAATATAGCACTGAAGCACACGTGAGAATAACTCAATGTATGGAATGAATAAGTTGATCTAAGCTCAGTTGTGCATAACTCAACTTATAGATCATCTATATATAACCAAAAGCATAGCTAACTCTATTAAGATAAGGAATACCTAGTCAACTTTGATCACCGTAGATGCACCCAAATATCCATCTTTTCTACCTACACCTTTGCACATTTGAATTAGTCAAGACCACTGTTGATTTATCTAACTAGTGGATTACCTAATGGACCTTCGATTGTCAACATTATTACATCGATTATCTCCAAAGGATGGACCAGAGATGGGATGAACCTACTCTTACAACACCCTCACATTAATGTAACTCTATGGAGATCTAAGAGGTGAATTTATCTTTGTACACCCCACAGTAAGGACCTTCTTAAAGTCTAAACATAGCCTAAAGGTTCACAACCCATGCTTCTATTATTGGCTTAGTAAAATATCAACAATCTTATCATTTGTTCTACAATAGATAAGAGAAGAAACATTCTCATGTACCAATTTTCTCAAATAATGGGCATGAAGCTCCACATGATTCATCTTATTATGAGTAACATGGTTTTCAATTACTTCTATTGTACTTTAATTATCATAATACACTACAATCAACTCCTTAAAACGAAATCCGAGTGCAACCATTAGGTTTGAAATACACACCACTTCCATGCTAGTGTTAAGTGTTAACTACACTTCCATATTCATCTTATGTGGTTTATAGGGAAACAAAATTCTATTTCTCACAAGACCACACTATCAACCCATATCAATATCAAACACATATCTTCAAGTTGACTTCCTATCATCTTCAACCAAATTGAAATCGGTATAACCAACCAATGGGTTCACATTCTCATTGCAATACTTTATTCCAAGATGATATGTACCCTTGATATAGTGAACAATCCTATTTATGGCCTTGAAGTGGATATATTTCAAATCCTATGTGAACATGGATATTGTTGATATTATGGTAGTTGTGGGAGGTATTAACCTCTACGTGTAACCTTTGACGAGACTAGAATATTCTGGGAAGCAAGAGAAACCCTAAAACATTGAATAATAACCTTAGAAGACAAATAGACTCAAGATAATAATTTATATTAAATTATTATCCTCCAGAAGTAGAAGTCAACCCATTTAAGTCACTTGGAGGAATATAAATAAGAGGGAGTTAGAGCTCATTTTTCACACACACTCTCACAATTGCATAAGGACAAGTGGTGCGCATGACTAGAGGAGAGTTGCAATTTGTTGCAGTGGTGACTTGGTCTTTGGTTATGGTTGGACTTTATGCTTGGTTATGGTTTGGAATTTCTTCTAGGTATGATATCTCTAGAGAGAGGTACACTACCTTAGTTGGCTATCAGTTCTAGGGCTTGCTTCCAGAATTATTCTGTCTGTCAAGGTTAAGGTGCTCCAGGGTGTCATTTTTGGCTATATTGAGATATTGTCTATGGTGAAATGAGCACACTTATTATTCTGACAGGTTATGGGCCCACACTATATTAAGACAATCTAACCACTAGAAGGTAGATTGGGAGGCTTTGCTCAGTTGCAATTGCAGTTGCAGTCAAAGTTTTGTTGCAGCAATGAAATCCTAACCCTCGTGTTAAGGAACCTTAAGTGAAGTGCTTGAGCTAATTCCTGGATAACCTAGTGCACCCTAGCCTAGCGCACCTCCTGATACTCTTAGCAAGCCAAGGCGTCAAGTTGGAGTTTTTGGTCAAAGCCAAAGGTTGACCAAGTCAAAGAAGTCATGATTTACTCTATGAAGTTAGAAAACATGTTAGAAGGGGATTATAACTTCAGAATGTGGAAGCCAAGGATTGACCTCATCCTTGCTAAGAATAAAGTGTTGGATATCTTGAAAGGAAAGATAATGGAACCACAATTTGAAGAAGGAAAAGAGAAGGAACCTTATAACGTTGCAGTTATGGATAAGTTCAAGGACAATGGCATCAATGTTATGAGTATCTTAGTGGAGTCTGTAAAGGACCATTTGATACCCTACATTTCTCATCTTGACTCATCTAAGAAAATGTATGATGCTCTAACTAACCTCTTCTCAGTCAAAAATATTGGACAAGTAATGAGTCTGAAGAATGAGCTCTGTGACCTGAATATGAATGATGATGACACCATAAAATCATACTTTGTAAGAATCTCTCCATTAAGATATCAACTACAAGCTATTGAGGAAATATTTTCAGAAAAGGAATTAGTAAATATCGTACTTAATGGTCTTCCCAAGACATGGGATGCATTTTCCACAAGCATGAACATAAGAATAGAGTATCCCACATTTGAAGAACTTTGGAATTGTTATGAAAAAGAAGAATCAAGGATTAGATCAAAAGAGAAATCCCAAAAGAAAGATGATGATCAAGCCTACAACAACAAAGTTCAAGAAATTAAAGAATAAGAAGAAGTTTGGCTCAAGGAAGAAATCAAATCAAGAAAAAGATATGTCAAAAATACAATGCTTCAACTGTTGAAATTATGGTTGCTACATGAACCATTGTCCTGAGTTAAAGAAAAGGAAGGAAACACACGAAGCCACAGTTTCCAAAGAAAAGGAACCCTCAAAGAAATTCAAGCAGGATGAAGCAGGTTTTTTCTTCTAGTCAAGGTAACAGTATTCTTCTATAACATAGTCCTTGTACATACCATGTGTACATATTTTCTAGACATATCATGTGTATCTATTTATTGAAAGATAATATGATCAATGTCAATGAAAAAAATATGGAAGAAGAACAAGGTAAGTATTTACATTACGATGACTACTAGTAATGTATTTGAAGAGGATGAATTATGTTAACAACTTTTGGTGACAACTCATGTGGAAGCTATTAAAATAGTATATAAGTAACAACTATCGCAATCAAAACCAAACTTGAAGAGTTCCAGAAGGATTCAGACCAGAAAGAAGTCAATAATCAAGAGGAAACTAGAATAGACTTGTGACACTTTACAAAAAGCAAGAAGGATGCAGACAGAAGAATGGACTCTCTTAGATGGAGGGAGATGAATGCATAATTCCTAAAGAAGAGCATGCATATTGGTCATTCAAGAATGACAAAGGGATTAGGAGGGAGCTAATCCATAATGATATGATCCATTGAAGAATCCATGAAATTTATGAAGTATATGTCCATGATCTTCATTGAAAGTAGTAGTCATGATAAGAAACACGTGTTCAATTTGAATCTAGAAGAAGTCTTCTAGAAAATAAGCTTTGAGTATCCTTGGTTTTCCATCTACATTCCTATGATGGAAGGAAGAAGTTGGAATATTCAAGAAGGAAGGGAATGGAATCTATGGAAAAATCTATGGACCCCAAAGTTGAAGAGGAACATAAGGAAGAAGCGTATGTAGAGCAACCTTAAGGTTTTGAGGTATACCAGAAAGAGACCCATGTATGCAGATGGAAGAATACCTTATATGGATTCAAGAAACTTGATGTAGAGCATCTCATATACAACAAAATCATGGTGAAGACTTCCTATGACAAAGGAAGTGCATAAAAATGGTTATTCAATAGTCTGGGATGATGGATTGCAAATCCGTAACAAACTCGCATGATGAAAAATCTGAATAAGTTGAGAGACTCTGATCCAGAAGACTCATCCCTATACCGATAGTTGATTGGATCCTTGAAGTATTTTATGAATGCCAGGTTGAACATTTGATTTGTTGTGAACATGTTGAGCCAGTTCCAGGTGGAACCCAGACATGAGAATTGGATAATTGCAAAGCATGCCTTGAAATTTCTGCATGGGGTGTTTGAATTATGATATACAACTGCATGGATTTATCGATTCATATTGGGTAGGGAGTGAAGATAACAAAATAAGTCCTTCTTGGATATGTTTTAGTTTGATCTTTGTCATGATATCATGGGCTAGAAGGAAACATAAGTCTATTGCACTCAAAACTGCAAAAGAAAAGTATATTGCAGCTTGTGATGCTTGTATGGAAGTAGCGTGGTTCTGTATGCCGATTTATAGAATTTTTTATCATGTTTTGTATTCGACAATGATATATTGAGATAATTTGAGATGCGTGAATCTTTTAGAGAACCCGATGTTCCATGACAAGTCTAAGTACTATGAGATCAATCATTATTTTCTCCATGATAATGTCTAGAGGGGACAAGTGGTTCTCCAATATATCTCCATAGATGAGAAGATAACAAATATTTTGGTAAATCCTCTGTCCAAGATGAAAAGTTTGCATACTTAAGGGACAAGATGGGACTCATGGAGATGACTTCCTTATTGGAAAGGGAAGTAATTACTCCCAGGTTGGAAGGGAGAATTGATATGTTATTGATATATGGGAAGTCATTTTCCAGTTCAAAAAGTGTTCAAGGTTGGGAAGTCACTTTCTAGTATGGAAAGTGGCCCAATCTTTTTGATGGAAAATCATTTTCTAGTTCAGAAAAAGGTCCAGAGCAGACAATAATTTTCATAATAAAAATGGTCCGATAGATTGTTGATGTACCATAGAAGACTATTCCAGTTTTGGCCAGTGTGGGGGTGTTAAGAACCAAACATCAATATAGCATAGAAAAACCTCAGGAAAAGTACTCAATGCCTTGAAAAAGAGATAATTTCAGATAATAAGCCTCTTCAAGGGGGAAACCTCCTTTTACCCCACTTAAATGTTCAAGTACAAGATGATTCAAAATGAAAATGTCTCCTTGGTATAT
>JASDQU010100823.1:25705-38739 GCA_032191745.1 Picea mariana | reverse complement strand
CAAAGTTGGAGTTTCTCCATTCTTGATTCACCTTCCTTGTGTCCTCATCATGAATTTCATGGGATGCATTTTCACTTTCGGGTGTCTTCTCTGTTACAAAATTTTTCAATACTTCCATGATCTCCCCTTTTAAGCCATCCATCTTAGTATCCAACTTAGCTTCCATTGAATCCATCTTCTTTTGTAGTTCATTTATGTCCCTACACATTTCTTCACCTTCATAAAGAGTCCAATTAGGATTTTCTGAAGGCTTATTTGGTGTAGAAGGTCCCTTTTTTGGTGGCATGTTGGCCAAGTATCACTTTTGAATCTTGATTTTGAGGCGGTTCTGCTAGACAATATTTATTCTATTCTATATCCCAATTTTTGGCCCTTCTGGGTATGAAAATTTCTTTTAGGTAGTTCTCTGATATTTCTTCTTTGCAATGCCATAGGTCTGATCAAAATTGGATGTGCCAAGTGGAATTTACGGTAACTTCCTCACAACTTGCCGATTTTTGGCCTTTCCAGGAGATCTCACTTGTATAGAATGCCCCACACAACATAATTAATATCAAATTCTGAAACTCACACCCAAAATACTATAGACTGTCCACGATTCAATGAAACCAGTCCCACTCAATTTTGATACTCTAGCAAGAAGTTATGATTGTTTTACCTATAACACCTTCTTGAGACTAGTCAATAGGACTAGTCAGATACCCTATCTCACACAAGGTGTATCTATAAATTTAAGATGACCCAGAAGCTAAAATTTTTACCATGGATACCTTACTAATTTATGTAAATGGCCTTCAAAGTTCAGGGTCTGAAATGATATAAAAAAAATTTTATAGAGAAAATTCCGCAATGACTCATTTCAGGATGATTCTAGAACCCTATCTTGTACAAGCTATATCTCCGAAAGTATAAGGCCTCAGGAGCTGAATTTTGAACCCAATGTACCTTGATCCATCTACTAAATATACTCCAAGATGTTCCTTCTGAAACGTTGTAGAAAAAAAGTTATAGAAAAAATTCCACGGTGTCTCAGATGTAGCAGCGAAACCCCAAGACCTTGAGCTCTGATACCATATGTTAAGAACCAAACATCAATATAGCATAGAAAAACCTTAGAAAAAGTACTCAATGCCTTGAAAAAGAGATAATTTCAGATAATAAGCCTCTTCGAGGGGGCAACCTCCTTTTACCCCACTTAAATGTTCAAGTATAAGATGATTGAAAATGAAAATGTCTCCTTGGTATATATAGGAGACTAGGAGGTATAATTACAACTAATGGCCTAAAGTTGAAATAAATAAAACAAAATTACTAATATAATATGCCCCAATTAAGGGCTAATGAGCCAATATTAGGGCTTAACAGGGGGAATGGTCTAGGAAAATCATTCTTCTGGGAAGTCACTTTGAGTAGTGGTCAAGTAGAATGGTCCGCCTCTTTGGGAATTCATTCTTTCTAAGTTCACATTGTGAGAAGTTTCGAAGAATGGTTTGTTATAGGAGCTTGGTGCAGGGCATTCATTTATATAGGAAATGGTACGGATAGTCATTCTATAGAGAAGAATCATTCTCTCCAGGTTTCATTGTGATTAGTGCTGGAAGAATGGCCCAGTTAGGTGAATGGTCCAGGTTCAACAATCAGGGGCAGTCATTCCCTAGTGTAGACTCATTCTCTCCAGGTTGCACTATGATTAGTTTCAGAATAATGGCCCAGTTAGGTGAATGGTCCAAGTTTTGAAATTAGGGACAATTATTCTTCTATGCTTGAGAACAATAGTCCAGATAGCCCATGGATGATGTTTAACTTTCCTAGGGAAGATGCTCTTCCATATCTCATAGATGTGAGTGGAAGAATGGACCAGATGACTCAGGTTGTATCATGATATTGTTATGCAGGTTGATATCATATGATATGATTGTTGTAGAGACTATGTGTCTCTGGACAGTAGTTGTATTCTACTATGGTGGATGTGATCCATTGGTAGTTATTGTGTGTCACTAGTTAGTAGTAGTGTGCTACTAGGAGTGGTTTTGTACCACTAGATAGTAGTTGTATACTACTATCATTAGACACAATTGTGTTCTATTGGATGACATTGTTCTGATTTCCATGAAGACTATTTAGTTGGATAGTGATGATGGTGCTCACGATTTGTTCATGAGATAGCCTGTGTGGATATGATGGTGCTATCGATTGAATGGTCTATTTGTGCTCAATGCCATTTCCTTTAATATCTCTCTAGATAGGAGGGAGTGTTGATATTATGGTAGCTGCGGGAGGTATTAACCTCTATGTGTAACCTTTGATGATACTATAATATTTCAGGAAGCAAGAGAAATCCTAAAACTTTGGATAATAACCTTGGAAGAAAATTCAACTCAAGATAATAATTTATATTAAATTATTATCCTCAAGAAGTAGAAGTCGTCCTAGTTAGGTCACCTGGAGGACTATAAATAAGATGGCGCTAGAGCTCATTTTTTACACACACTCTCACAATTGCATAAGGACAAGTGTTGCACATGACTAGAGGAGAGTTGCAGTTGTTACAATGGTGACTTGGTATTTGGTTATGGTTGGAATTTCTTCTTGTTTATGGTTTGGACTTTCTGCTAGGTACACTAGCTCTAGAGAGAGGTACTCTACCTTGGTTGGGTATTGGTTCTAGGTTTTGCTTCCTTAATTATTCTGTCTATCAAGGTTAAGGTGCTCGGGGGTGGCATTTGTGCCTATGGTTGGGTGACAATATTGAGATATTGTCTATGGTGAAATGAGAACGACTATTATTCTAACAAAAACCACACTAACAATAAAGGATTTATCAGGTTGATTGTGTGTCAAATAAATGAGGCTACCAATAAGTTTCTTTTAGAGTATGTCATCAATTTTTAGAGCATTTTACTCTAGAGTTAGCTTCACTCTTGACCAAGATGGTGTAGGAAACGGATTAGAGTGTTCCATATTGAACCTCTATAATAGGTCCAAATCATATTTAGTTTAAAAGAGAAAGATATTGTCATCCATCTACAAAACCTGGATGCCTAGAAATAAATGTAATAGAGCAAGGTAAACACTACTTCCAATAATGAATAAATCATCAACATAAAATATAATTATCAAAATATAATCCTTCATATGTAAAACATAAATACTATGATCTTATCCACAATGCTTGAAACTAAAATTAAAAAATAATCTATTGATTTTTCATATCATGTTCTAGCGGTTTATTTCCAACCATATAAGGATTTCTTCATTTGACACACAAGGCTTCCATCCTTTTCAAGTAATGATGATTAATCCATATAAATATCCTTGGTGAAATCACCATGCAAGAAAGTATTCTTGACATTCATCTAGTGTTTATCCTATCCAAAATGAGAAACAAAAGAAATAATAACCTTGACACAATTCAGTTTTGCAACAAGGGAAATGGTCTTGGTGTAATCATTACCTTCGTACCGAGGAAAAATTGTTGCTAATAGTTGAGACTTATGCCTCTCAAAAAAACCTTCTATTGTGAATTTATTCTTACATACCCATCTACATTTCACCACTTTCTTTCCTCATGGTAAATGAAGCAAGTCTCAAGTTTTATTCTTCATCAAGGAATCATACTCTTTACAGATTAAACTATCACATCTAGATCGACCATGTGCATGCATAAGTGTATGTATCAATATCACATGACTCTATCTCATGAGACATTAAAGAAAATATACCACATTTTTTCTATCCTCCAACCTTCAGGATTCATTTAGATTGCTTTCATCAACACCAATGACTTCAATCAATGTCTTATTCACTCATTGGGGAATACTAATTTCCCGTATAGAAGGAGTTTTTGCATCACCTTCATAAGAAGAGTCCTTAGTCAAATGATGAAGGAATCCATTTCTTGTAGTTGACTCTTCTATATAAGGTTGAATACAAGTCAATTTTATCACATGATCCAACTATCCAATCAACAAGTCAATTGACATGTTGTTCAATGTTGTCTAATAGTCAGCGAATATAGAATTCTTAAAAATTTTAAGTGGATCACTCAACAATATATAGGAGGATCTTAATAAAGTAACATATGAAGTTTCTTGATCAAAGGCAAAATCCCTCCTACAAATAACTTCCTATTTGATTGGATTAAACAACTTGTAGGAATTTTGCATATCAATGTAGCACGCCATAATATAAGAATGACTCTTTGCATCCATCTCCCTTTTCTTATCATGTATAATATTATCCCAAGTTATACACCCAAATGTTCTGAGATGTCCACTTGAGGGTTTCCTTCCACTCAATTTCACAATTGGGTTCATTTCCCACATAACTTTGGTTAAAATCATGTTCAAAGGGTAATGTGAGTAGTGGGCAACCTCTACCAAAAATCTAGTAGATATACCTTTGGCTTAAAGTAAACAACATTCCATTTTGACCAAAGTTTGACTCTTCTTTTCAACAACAATTTTTTTTAAAGGTTTGTAAAGTACACATATTTTCCCAATAGATACCATGTTGTGAAAAGTAATTATCAAATTTCTATCTTACATATTCTCCTCTATTTTAAAATATTAGACATTTTATAGCTTGATTGCATTTCTTTTAGCAAATGTCCTAAATACCTTGAGCTAGTTTTCAAAAACACAATCCCTACTCTTCAAGAAATATACCCAAGTGTACATAGAAAAATCATCAATGGAGATAAAACATGTCTTGCACCCACTCATGATGGTTTTTTTGTTGTATAAAGGTCACTATGGACAAGTTCCAATTTGGTCACTAATCTCCAAGACATTCCAATATCAAATGTAGTCTAGGGATTTCTTCCAAGAAGAAACCATTTACATACACCATCAGCGGGCACTACCTTCAATAGTCAATTAAGCATATTAAACTTCTACATCAATTTCATACTTCAAAAATTTAGATGTCCGAGTTTCTCATGCCAAATTCTACTCTATTTGTCAGTCCTAGCTATGAATATATCTACTCCTAGATCCTACTCAAGGAAATCACTAAACTTATATATTTTTTCTTTAGGTGTAAGAATACCCTCAATAGTAACAACAAAGTTCATTGCTAATATTCTTCACAACAAACCTTTTAGGGAATAATTCAACCTTAATACTAATCTAGGTTAATTGGGGTATAAACAACAAATTTATGGTCAAATTTGGTACATAATACACATTAGTGATCACACCATTTTGACATTCAATCCTACCACAACCAAAAACTGTAGCTATATACTCATATGCAACCAATATTTGTTCTTATGTAGCTTTATTTAATGAAGAATAGAGAGAACCATCTTTCTCCATATTATAGGTATAACCATAATCAATCGTTCTCTCACTTTTAGAAGTGTGAGAATGAAATTCCTAAGAAGTGCTAAAGGAAAAAGTATATTTATCTTTCTTTCCTTCTCAATTCAATGTGGAAGTAATTTAGTTAGTCAATTAGTTGAAACCTCAATCAATCGATTAGTTGACACCTCACCTTCAAGCTTCTTTACCTTATCCTCAATATATTTGGTCTTCTTCTAGCAAACATTATCAAAATTCTCTATATTTCCATGCTATCAATAGTACTAGAGATGTATTCTTTCTATTCTTCTTCTTCTTAACTTTTTTAGTCAACGGTTGATTGTCATGACTCTTCTTGTCAGTTTGGTTGACATAGTCCTTATCAAGGTAATCTCTATGATATTTCGCTTAATTGTAAAATTGATCTCTTTATATGTATATATGTTTTCCTTTTCCTATATGAATACGAGAATGTTACTTATTCTCAAGTTCACCTTCATTAAGAAACTTTTCTTTTACCCTAATTAGTGAAATACAAAAACAATCAAGGGTGTAGTTCTTACCATGTTTTTTTCTAGAATCCCAACTAGCACATAATGTTGAACAAAAAACTTCATAGTCAAATTCATTAATACCATTTATATAAGTTGATTAATTTTCTTCTACAAAATCCTTTCCACATTCACCTAATTTTAACTAAAGCTACTTTGCATGGGTGAAATAGTCATCAATCGTACCAAAAGAGGGGATTAAGAAAGGTCAACCCTTTCTCAATATACATTACCTAACTCTCATTGATATTATTGAACAGAGTCTTCAAATTCTTCTTGACCTTATTTAATCACCTTAGAGATGTAGTTCATTATGAATCCAACAACCTTATTCTTCTTTTCATTAATGATGAGCTTCTCATGTTCATTCTTAGGGTTTAGAAGTGAAAAGTTTGTAAAATTCCCAAGATATTTACTCTTTAATAACATATTAATATCTTGTGCATACCATAGTTATGGCCATTAAGAGCCATAGGTTCTTACTTAGAACTCATAATCACTCTACAAAATCCTAATCCAATTTTCAAGTCAAAACCTAAGCCAATCCAGTAGAGAGATTCGGCTGAACTAGAGCACATATACATGTGCTAGTCTCCAAAGTGTCTACTAAATAGTAGGTGGGTCTCAAGCCAACACATTTGATGCCATGTTAGAGAACTAATAAATTGTTGACATGAAGAAGAATGAATTCCAAGAAGAGGTGGTGTCAATAAATTCCATTATAGTATGAAAATACAAATATAAGTCAATATATGGAACAAACAATTAACACATTATGTCATGATAGACTAGTCATGATAGACATTATGAATTATTGATTGATTGAATTAACCAACAGTTGTCCAATCATGTTGATTAGTGCATAGGTCATGGTATAAATCGTAGATATTTGGTTGTGCCTAAGGGGATCAAAGTTGACTATGTCTTCCATATTTTATGGAAATTAGTTATGCTTTGGGTTATATATATATAACCCAAAGCATAACTAATTTCCATAAAATATGGAAGACATAGTCAACTTTGATCCCCTTAGGCACAACCAAATATCTATGATTTCTACCATGACCTATGCACTAATCAACATGATTGGACAACTGTTGGTTAATTCAATCAATCAACTATTCACTTGGCTACTTAGTTAACTTTTGATTGTGGACATGATTACACTAACTATTTCGAAAGGATCTAAAGATGGGATGAACATGGTGTTCCAATAATTACACACATAAAAATCATATTAGTTCAAGCCTTATCACATATACATTTATCCCCATTACATATACTTTCAATCCCATATATACACCCCATTATATTCATAAAATAAATCATGTTTCAACATCCTAATGAATAGAGAAGAGATCAATAAAACAAATATTTATCATAATGTGGTGTTGTGGGTGGGAAATCCCTCCTACGGACTAGCACTAAGGGTTTTATCATGCATGCATAAATGACCTAAAGATTCTTACTGTTTACCATCATCCCATGCCTAAACCCCCATTACTCATATGTAAATACAAGGCTCAAGAGATTAAGTTGATGTACCTTATTTTTCGTGTTTGATGTCAATCCCTTTTCGCGCTTGGTTGTTCTTTGACTGCAACTCTCCTCCCAATGCTGACCTGTAGTCACTAAATACAAATAAAGAACTCCACATGCATTTGATCTATGAACTACTGGGTTAGATATTTAATCAATCATACAATTAGTATTCCAATAATGACAATCTCATATGGTGGGACGGGAAAAGAAATTCTTTTATTAACTTCACAATGATACCTTACAATGATAAAGTCAGCTACTGCTCCTCGATCCTAGTCCTATGATCTTCTTCCACTGTCTTCCAACTGATTTTCTCTATACTTCTCTTTGCACAAGGATGGCTAAAGGTTGGGACAAAGGGAATGCTTAATCGGGTATAGTTTCTTTACTATGATTCTCCTCCTTTCAAATGGGACACCTATTCCTTTTTTTATAGACTAGAAGAAGCTAGGTATTCGGTCGAGTGACTGGCTATGCATGGCCGAAAGGTTTAGTTAACTTACCCAAAGCTGTGTGTTCCATCAACAACTTTCCTTTTTCCATGCTTTTGTAGGTACATGTGGATTGTCTTGGGTTAGCTAGCATGTACACAAGTGCAGTAATGAAGCAAGGCACGCAGGGATTTATAAAAGGGGTTTTTAAGAAGAGTTGTTTAGTAGTGTTTTGGAAAAGAAGAAATCTGAGATAGCCTGAGGCTAGGTAAGCATGTCTGGTGAAAATTAGGGTTATAACAAATGCCCCCTAATGTGTGAGGTCAGAAGAGCATCTGGTGGCCGAAATACATTAACAATCTTCACCAATGTTCCAAACAAGCGAGCGCAGAGACCAGAAATTAGGAGGTGCCTTCTGCAAAATAATAATTGTCTCACCAAGGCGGGAATACCCATGCTCGAGATGAAATAAAATCATGGCTACCAATCAAATACACTGTAGATCCATGTCATATAACTATATAAAGTGTAGCTGTGAGTAATACACATCGGAGCTACATCTCGAAATAAAAAAGATATACATGTAGAGTATCCATCTTCTAGAAGCTGATAAGGCCCAATGGCTGGAGATAAGGTCTTCAGAGCTTGAGCAACAACTTCAAAATATTCAAAACTCAGGTAGGAGTGTAATATGAGTGTACGAATTCACTACCTATAGGTCTTCGACGATTCATCGGTCATGGAATAGAGAATCTTGATGATCAGACTGAAGGCTTCATTGATTTTGAACAAAGACTTGATTGGAGTTTGAGGATGGTTGGGCATGAGGGAAAGAGACAAACTGCAGAGGGACTGACTTAGGCTTAGAAAAAATTCCCTTGGATAATAGCACGACAAAAGATGAGACTCATGCAACATGGAATTAACATAATTTTACGAGTTAGGAGGCAACACAAACTCTCCATATGTTTGGAAGAATAACCAAACGGAGGAGGACACAACTCAATGTAGCAGGAAAAAATTCCTAAGGTCATATTAAATCCCAGGGTTTGACGAACAAACTGAAAGATGTGCTTTATCCAAGGGAAACTCATTGTGCTGCCAATACAAAGAAAATGATTTTCCCTTCCTCTTTTCGGGGTATATTTGATTTTTTTGTCTTTTTCAATAATTTTGGAAAAAGAATAAAATAATGCTATGTTACAAAGGAGGAATCGAGTATCTCAAACATACTAGTTCCAAGCGCACGGAACATAGGGATGCTCAGGGCAAAGGGACATATGCAAGTAAAAGACAATCGGGAAAAATCCTCCAGGGGCCAAAGGTGTCAAGACACAGAGGCAAAGTGCTACAGGTCTTGCGTATAAGGCATTATTCAAATGGTTCAGTTGAGAGCAACATGGAGCCAACATTAGGCCAAAGATGCAGGTATGCAAATGCGATTAATAAGACACACAATGGTAATGTCCTTCGATGTAATTTTACGAGCCCAGAGAAGGTAATCTCGACGGTTTTTCATATTTAGAGAGTCTGAAAAAACATAAAAGGAGACTTCACTGGGGCACCTTTTTCGAAGGTAGTTTAGTCGGTTCAAAAAAGGGGTAAACTAGCACCGACAAGACATCTATTCAAAACCATTTTAACAAGTGTGATAAAGACAAGATCACTTGGCCATTTTTTCATTTTTAAGGAATCTGAAAAAAGCTTAACTATGGAATCCGTCAAGAATGTTTTTCTGGACCATTTTAATGAGTGTGAAAGAATATGGTCACTCTAAATCTTTTCAATCTTAGGGAGTCTGAAAAGAGCTTAACTATGGTCTCCGTGGGGGTTCCTTTTTCGTAAATTCAGTCCCTCAGGCCCGAAAAAGGGGTAAAATTATACCTGAGGGTAATCTTCTTGAGATCAGAGGCCTCTAGAGTATACCTTTGTTCGTACAGTTGACCATCTAGACTGAAAAAGGGGTAAACTACCACTGGATAGATGTGACTTCAAATTGCAGTTTAACGAGCATGAAAGGCCACAAGATCACTCGACAATATTTTCATGTTTAGAGGGTCTGAAAAGGGATTAAAAGAAGACCTGTGTAAGGAACGTTCTTTTGGACCAATTTAACGAGTGTGAAGAAACAAGGTCACTCGACAATCTTTTCATCTTTAGGAAGTTTGAAAAGGGCTTAAAGGAGACTCCATGGGGGTTGCAACTCATGTATGAAACTGGTTCAGGTAGAGCCCACTGCTAGGATCAGACCAGGAGTCTCTTCGATAGTCAACTTGGGAAGTCGCCCAAAAGGGAAGAAAACATAAACCACGGTGTAAGTCCCCCTGCGGTATAGAAACCATAGTCATGGCTTCAAGGACAGCCTTATCTTAAGGCAATTCAAAATCTGAGAAATCACGCAAATGAGGGTCGACAGTCCCAAAGGGTCAAGTAAACTGACCATACTCCATATGATGATGGAGGTTCTGGCCAGGACTGGCAGAGTCTATCAGCGAAGAGTCAAGAGCATGAGGGCTTGAGGATCTATAAACAACGAGATCAGACTCGGAAGGATACTCAAGCCTACTTGGACCAAGAGGGGGAATCAAGGGCTCCCATGCCCCCATTGGATACACCAATGGATCAGTTGTTGATTCCAAGTCTCGAGGAGGAAAACATGATTGCACAGGTTCCTGCTTAGAAGCAATTAAACACTGAGGATAAGATGCCACATAATTAACCCTTGGTGGGGTGGAGTCTACACAAACACTAGGAATATATAAAGGGGAAGCCTGAACTAACGTTGAATTAGGATGGTGATTATCATATGCTATCTAGTCAATAGTGACAATGCTTCCATTGTGAGGGAAATGCATCACCCGGAAGAGCATAGATACCATAGCTTTCATAGCATATACATAATCACGCCCGAGAAGCATATTGAAATCTAATGGGCCTTGCACCACTATAACATTGACACAGACAGTCTTCCCACCTAACAATATAGGCAACTGAGGAAGAACCCCCAAATCTTCACTAGGATGTCTGTCAAAAGCCAACAAATCATGCAAAGAAGACACAAGATCAGGAGATCCCAAGACTTTCCAAACTAAGAAGGATAAAATAATTGCAGAGGATCCTTCATCCATGATACATCGATAAATGTTTGTTGAATTAACTTCAACCCTTATTTGAAAGGGTGTAGAAGAAGGAAGACGAGGCTCAACAAGGTCATTCCAATCAAACGAAACCATCCGAGGGCTTGGAGGGGGTGTACTCGAAACGAGGGGAATGCCCCCTTGTTCTGAAAGTACTGAACTGGAAATGATAAAAATATAGTCGGTAGATTCATCACTCCCCAAGAGAAGAGTGGGATCAGCTGAAGACTACAATGATGTGACCACTTTCTCAACCAATGGATGAATAGGCTGAGAGACTAGGTGGTCTAAAGGCACCTCACCCCCCAAACGAGGAGTGGGATCAGCCAATGAATTCATCGACATGACCACTTTCTCAACCAATGGATGAATAAGATGAGATACTACATGGTCTAAAGGCATCTCACCCCCCCAAAAGAGGAGTGGGTTCAGCCGATGACTGCATTTACATGACCACTTTCTCAACCAATGGTTCAATAGACTGTGAGGAAACCTCAAAAGACTCAGAATCAGAAGATCTTGCAGATAGGGACCACAATATTTGTACCTCTAGAATGCCAGGGCACAAATGAGTAAGGTGATCTCCCTTGCAAATCTTATAAGGGAACTTAGGCTTACGTCCTATCCATCTAGGTTTCTCAACAGAATTAATTCCCCCAGCATGACTAGCAGTGGTTGGTTGCACATCTCCAACATGACTTGCAGAGGCTGGTGATTTCTTCTTTCTATTCTTCCTCTTTCTATTTCATTTAGACTTCTAGTTACTTGTAACTATACTTTCACCACAGGTGGGAGAAGGAGGAGGAGAAGAATTTGCTGATGAAGAAACATCAACAGGGTGCCCATGACATAAAGTACTTAACTGAGATGTGTCAAGATCATTTGGGACATTTGGAATGGTACCCAACCAAACCGATAGTCCCACATTCAACCTAGGAATGTACAAAGTGGCCATCAAAGGGACACCAATGTTTCTGAAGAAGGAAAAAACACAAGAATCCCCTTGCGAAGGGGTTCCTTTGGTTGGTATGGTCTGGAAAATTATCCATGAATATCCTATGCATAGTTTCTCCCCTTGCAGGATCATTCAAGTCCGTAAAAGTCTCACGCACTGACTCTGGAAAACCAATGGTATCAAAGCAACACCTATAAAGAGGTGGCTCCACGTTTCTAAGTAGAAGACCAAAAAGTGCTCATGACCGATGGAGTGGGCGGTCTATGACCCTAGGTCAGAGGCCCAAAGCCATGACTGACTAACTCACTATGGAAAACTAGGGAGCACAAAGAACACACTAAAATTTCCTAAAGGTAAATCAAGCAAACAACTAACTAGTTGGAAGAATAGTTACACCAACCAACACTAGAGAAACTTACCTGTGTAAGTGCAACTCGAAAATGGAAGCACCCTCTGGGTATACTCTACAAAGAGTGGCCCGATGTTTGTCCTAGGTACTACGATATACCCCCGTAGTCACCTGTGTATGTCACTAGAAAGATAGGCAACTAGGTTGCCAGTGCGCGAACAGTCACCAGGCGGGTACAGTCGACAGTCGGGTAGACCATAATGAGTAGGGTATCAAGCCCGAAACCTGCCAAGGGTATCGAAAGAAAGTGGTTCGGAGGACAACTGAGGACCTCGAATAGATTCGGCACCCATGAAGCTCCGTGGAAAATGCAATCGACGGAATCCCAAGACAAGCCCTCTTTATGTTTTCTCCACTATGATTGGTCTGACTTCGGAGAGGTTATCTCTGCTACCTTTCCACATGCAACCTCATGTTTAGCCCCTATGGTAGAGGGGGGTCCCAGATAACTTTCACGATACTGGACTTCTACACTTCTTAGCACAGACTTGTATGCTTGTTTTATAGCCTTGAAGAGTTTCCTCTCCAACCTAAATCAAGGCTTTAGCCTAATCTAGTTGATGGACCCTACAAACATAAAGTCTAGTAATTTTTAATTAGCGTTCTTTTTAAGGCTTTATTTACTCAAAAGGGGTACAGTAGTGCAACTGATGTTGTTAAGAATCTTTTTGAAAAATGATGAAACTTACATGAACACTGGCAAAGA
>JASDQU010100823.1:0-25567 GCA_032191745.1 Picea mariana | reverse complement strand
TTTAAAATTAGAAGAAAACACAACGCTATGCTAATTTCTTTTTCTTTTTCAAATAACAAATGCAAGGAAAATGCGAGGAAAGAAAGAGATCTAACAAACTAAGTTTTTTTTTATATTTTCTTCCAATCAAAGAAGAAATAACAAAAGAT
Organism: Picea mariana; assembly: GCA_032191745.1. Classification (NCBI taxonomy): domain Eukaryota; kingdom Viridiplantae; phylum Streptophyta; class Pinopsida; order Pinales; family Pinaceae; genus Picea; species Picea mariana. The sequence goes on along the minus strand of JASDQU010100823.1, from coordinate 25,418 downwards.
CCTAAAAGAAACTGATGAATGCAACTCATTTTTCTTAAAATTTCAAGCTAAAAATAAGTTAAAAAAGCTAGGAAACAGAAAAAATCTTTTAAATGAAAAAGAAAGCTATGCTGGAATACAACCTAGGCTAAAACTGCTTATGACAGAGACCAGAAAGAAACAAGAAAAACCTGGGAAGTAAAAACTTGGCAGGGAAGAGGACGATTGCCTCCTCAAAATTTTCTAGACAGACACGCGACTGTCACTTCAACAGCCAGTGTATGCACGCGGGCTGCCCAAATACAGGATGCACACGTGTAGGCCCACTATAGGCCATGTGTGCTTCTATTTCTCCTCAAAAGAAGCAAGACAATAAACTAAGCTCAGGAAGGGAGTACTGGTATTGAGAACCAGGATCCCTTGAAGACACAAAAACTTACTTTGACAGAAAAAGATGCAAGGAAAAATCTAATCTGAGGTTTTTACTTGAATATGGATTGTTCAATCAGAGACCTAGAAGGACCTAGAAGATCCATGAGAAGGACCACTTCTGTAGGGGAGAGGATAACTGCCTCTTCCTGAGAAGGATTTCCTAGGTTCTCAGACATGTAGCTAGCACTTCATCAGCAGGTGTATGCACGCGGGCTGTGTGAAGGTAGGGCACGTGTACATGCATGCAGGCCTTATACAGGCTGCGTGTACCTTTATGACTTCCTGAAAAGAAAATGCAGCCAAGCAAAGAAAGCAGGGAGTACTGGTATGGAAGACGATAATCCCTACTAGCTCAGACTCTTACAGAAACTTAGAAAAAAGGTGATGAAACCAATTTAAAACTACCAAAAAGTATTCCCATAAAATCTAAGAGATCCCCAGTATGGTCTCCAATTCTGTTGTGGGTAGGAAATCCCTCCTACGGACTAGCACTAAGGGTTTTATCATGCATGTGAAAATGACCTAAAGATTCTTACTTTTTACCATCATCCAATGCCTAAACCCCCATTACTCATATGTAAATACAAGGCTCAAGAGATTAAGTTGACCTACCTTATTTTTCGTGTTTGATGTCGATCCCTTTTCACGCTTGGTCATTCTTTGACTACAACTCTCCTCCCAATGCTGACTTGTAGTCACTAAAGACAAACAAAGAACTCCACATGCATTTGATATATGAACTAATGGGTTAGAGATTTAATCAATCATACAATCAATATTCCAATAATGACAATCTCATATGGCGGGACGGGAAAATAAATTATTTTATTAAATTCACAATGATACTTTACAATGATAAAATCAGCTATTGCTCCTTGATCCTGGTCCTAGGCTCTTATTCCACTGTCTTCCAACTGCTTTTCCAACTGCTTTTCTCTATACTTCTCTTTGCACAAGGATGGCTAAAGGTTGGGACAAAGGGAATGTTTAATCGAGTATATTTTCTTTACTATGATTCTCCTCCTTTAAAATGGGACCCCTAACCCTTCTTTTATAGGCTAGAATAAGATAGCTATTTGGTCGAGTGACAAGCCATGCATGGCTGAAAGGTTTAGTTAACTTACCCAAAGCTGTGTGTTCTGTCAAAAACTTTCCTTTTTCCGTGCTTTTGTAGGTACATGTGGGCTGTCTTGGGTCATCTAGTGTGTACATGCATGCAGTAATGAAGCAGGGCGCGTGGGGCTTTATAAAAGGGGTTTTTAAGAAGAGTTGTTTAGTAGTGTTTTGGAAAAGAAGGAATCTGATATGGCCTGAGGCCAAGTAAGCATGTTTGGTGCAAATTAGGGTTATAACATGTGGCAAACTAGAAAAGGAACTACTTTTGTGGGAGTTTTGAGGTGATGACCGATTCCCTTTCCCTCCCATCTTTCTCTATAATTATTTTATTTCTTCAAATAATGGGGGTCATTCAATTATTTTACTTGAATAAAATGTTGTCCATTTTTTTGTTATGCTTTATTTTTGCAGGAGCATTTTTTAGGGGAATTCAAGGGATAATTCTCTATATTTGTAGATGACATATCTATAAAGAATCATTATAAACTAGTGCATTTCACCAAACAAGATTTTAATTGGACATATTTTTATATAAAACTTGAAAAACATTCATTAATGTTAATGATAACTAGTTGAGCCAATCCATTAATTACTTTAATATTGACTATTTCTGAGTTTATTTCTTTGGATATAATGCATGACCTCATGATGTTATTGCCTAGAATCTAAGTGGGCCTAATGGTTATGAATATGTGTTTAATCCTAAGAAGTCACAAGTTCAAATCCATAGGGGGTAGGATATGCATACCTCGGGTCCCTTGTCCCACACATGTATATAAAAGGAGAAAACTTCATTCATCTCTCATTGTGAAAAGCATATGTTGAATATATGAATGGAGCAAGGCTAGTGAAAAACTTGGCAAATATATTGTTATATGGATTCTCCGCATTATATCATTGTGAATTTGTGGTCGAAAAGATACATTTTCTTGTTGCTTTCAAAGCCCCATATGTTTGATTTATGTTTTCATTAACCCAATAAACCCAACACGGTTTTGGTAATCAAAAATATTCCTTTGAATGAAGGATATGTCTAAGATATTGCATACAATCTACATAGGACAATAAACCCTCAATATTAGGAGACTAACATTGTATAGTTGTTCATGATGCAATTGGACTACCGATACCGACTACAATTAATATCTCACCCCGATTTTGATTCTATTGGTTGGTGGAGTCATTTATTCAATTTTTTTCTTAATGATTGTCTTAGATACTTGATGGAGACAAACATTTCTACTAAAAACACGTTATTCATTAATTGCAGCTCTCACTTTACCGATGTTGTTGTGTAGATATCATGGTTGCTCCAAAGGTCCTAATTATATTCTTAAAACAATTTAGGGGAGCGTAACCCAAAGAACTACCACTCTTGTATATATTGAATTGTTTTAAAAATCCAAAAGAAAATTGTAGAACAAGTAAATTGCAAGAATGAATCTAACTAATCACACAACAAGAAAGCATAAAAATATTAGAAATGAATCACATGACATGAAGTAAATTATAGGAAATAAATTGTCGAGCATGAAATGAAAAAATGTTGGAAATAATTGTAAATGGTGGCTTCATGTTGTAAGAGTGGGCCCTTACTTTGCATCTCACTGGATGGCCTCCTAAGAACTAACTCAATAGTAAAGAAAAAATATCAAATGTTGGAATTTGAATGATTTACTATTCTATTCAAACTCATAACAAACCCAAAATGGTTCTCAAGGTTGTTTATTTATATAGATTCTTCAAAGGAGGTTCATGGGAAATTTCCCTATTTTAGAACATAACTAATATCTATTAATGGAAATATCCCTATATTTTGGAAATCTTCTTTAGAAAATGGAAGAAATAAACATGGAGAGATTCTCTCCCCCGAAAATGATAGCAATCCAATATATTTTGTGCTAGTTCAAAGGCTCCCTAAATTTTCTATTATTGAATATTGTAAATGTGATTTCATGATTATTGGAGAACATATATGACATAAACAATAAAAAAATTGGAATGCATATTGTTATCACTCCAAGAAACTCTTTAGGGTTGTAGGCTAAAGATGCTTGGTAACTTAAGAATATGATATGTAGGTGTTCTTGGAACAATGGGATAACTCAATGATTAATGTAATAGACAAATCATCATACATTCAAATGAAACAGTGCTTTTAGAAAACAATAATCAAACAAGATATTTTAAAGAGGGTGTGAGGAACACTAATTTTGATTGCCAAATACAACTAGGTGTAGGGCTAATACAAGGTAGTAATAAATCCTTCACTTCAAGTTTATGAGCTTAATAAAGAGATGATAGTCCTTAAAAGCTAAAACAAACTGAAATAAAGTACAGAAACAAGATGCATGAGCAATTCTGATATTGAAAGCAAAAGGAGACTATAATTCTATTATCCAATAAGAGTCTATAACAATAGCCAAAAATTTATTCCCAGTTTGAACCCTTATCTCTTAGAAAAGATAGGCATATATAGCCTTTTACAATCGGTTCTTTTTAGATCTTGACAACTTGGATTTGTATCTAAATATAGAAAATAAAACTTAACTAAATACAATTGATAAGCAAAGACTAATTCCTAGAACTCAAACTGTCTTCTATGTTGATCTTGACATATGTACTTCATCACCTTTAGGACTCTGTTGTGTCGTGGAAGGGTAAAGGCACCTGTCTTTTGTAGCTGGACTCTCTTAATAACCATAATCGAAACTTTAGTTGACCAATTTAACATTTGGTCTCAAAATCTCCACAAATCTCTGATGTTGAGTGTTTCTTTATTAGGTGGTTAATCCTTCGATGCTCTCAAACCCTTTTTAAATACTTCAAAATTGCCTCGCTCCAACTTAGCTTTCCTAAAATTTCTTTTTGTACTTTCACCAGCTAATTCACCTTACGATCTATTGGTTAGCTGGTGAAATTTCTGCTTTTCACCAGCTATCTGGTTGTAAATTTACCCTTTGCGCTAGTGAAAGTTCTGCCTTTGGCCAAAAAGGAACCTTTCATCTCCAAAAATGTTGTTTTACCAAAAAATTAGTGTGCCTTTGATTTATCTCCCTGCATATTCACAACAAACTAGGCCAGTACCTGTAGATCTGGATGTGACTTACTCTTCTGCTTCAATTTCTTAATTTTCCTCTTAAGGCGTTTTGCTAACCACCACAAACTGTTATAGTACTTGGTGATTTTCTTCTTTCTCTTTTTGTCTTTGACACTCTCACGAGCCAACTTCTCAAATGCTGCATTTGTCTCTGCAAAATTGTCAGATAGGGATTTGTATCTTTCCTTGATTACTCTTTCCAAAAACTCCTATTATGTAATCACCTCTTTCAGTTCCTTAATTTTTTGTGATTTCTTTGACTTTTTACTCTTTGATGTTTTACCTTCATCAATGGGAGTAAAAGTCTCACAGTCTTGTGCAATTTCCATGGAGTGTTCAGGGCTTTTAATGGTTGGACTTTCATCTTCTTGCTCTGGCTCTGTTTATGAGTTTTTGTATGGAAAATTGAGAATATTTGTCTTTTTTACTGTAGGCTGCTCTGAATTGGTTTCAAAATCTAATTTTTTCTTTGCTCTTTTAGACTTTATGCTAGAAATTCTGTCCTCTGGTGGTCCTGGAAGAGCTCTCCTCCTCCTTGAGTTGCTCTGAGGAGTTAACTTCTTTTTTCCAGCTTTCTTCTGCTCATTCATGGGTTGCGTTTGGGTCTCAAAGCCTTCCCAAAAAAGAAAATGTTGCCAAGTCCTTCTTTTTTGTCTTAGTTCTTCTAGAATTATCAGTTTGATCAAGTCAAAATGACAAAGGGTGTTTTTCATACTTAGAGGTTCAACTATAATCTTTTTACACACTTTGGTTAGGCTTTTGTGAAGGAAGAAAGGTAAATTCAAGAGGGTCTTCCCTGTGAAATGATCTAAAAGTTTGAAATGATATAGATTTAGTTTGTCATACCTGCCTTCTGAGGTGATATAGAGTTTAATGCCTTTAAACAGGTCCTTCTATTCATCTTCCATATGAGAAACTAGCATGCTTTTCTTCCAGGTGATATCTCTGAATTCTGCCTTAAGGTATAACCTAAAATTCAAATTCTTGGTTTCTGTTGTCTTAAACCAGCTCTGGCTTGATCTGGGTAAGCTGGTTGCTGTGGAAATGGTGGCTTCATCGACTATCATTTCTACAGAACCCACACTAGCTCTGTTTCCATCATATAATTTAGCAAATGCTTCAGCTGTTATTTGGTGGCAACTATTTTGTAACCTTTCAACATAACTCATGCAGCCTGCGTTTGAGAAATGTTTTTGCACATCTGGATGCAACTGTAAGAATGATAGGATATCCAATTCTTTCCTCAGCAATAAACCACTTTGTTTCCTTGCCATCTGTGACTCAAACCTCGAACAATTGGTAGACAATGTCATGGTAATTTCCTGATTGAGCCAAGGTCTGGCGCTGGTGAAAACTCTTGGTGTTTCCAATTCAAATATGGAACCATACCATATTACTTGTGAACAGTGCGTATTCAAAATATGAAGTGATGATTTGACGTTGCTAGGTGAGTGGTACTGCTCCTTTACATGTGATGATGAATGTGAATTCGTCATCTCTAATGCTATCATTGCTGAAGCATGCATTCACGAGCACGATCCTCCATAATATCCAATTAAAATGTGCATAACGGTATCCTCATCATCATTCACTTCGACCAGTGCCTCATAATAATTATGTGACGTGTGTCGAGCGTGTCTTCTTTTCAATTTCTGAAATCGTGGAAGAAAAACACGTGTTTTGCGCTTTCACCAGCTAGCCTGTCTGCGAGAAAGTACTCCTTAACCGTTGAAACCCGCTACTTTCACCAGCTAACGTCAACCTTACAACATGCGTTAGCTGTTGAAAAATCTTTTCACGAAATTTTATAAAAACAACTTTTATGGATCAACTTATTTCTAAGGCATGAATTTAAAACCTAAGTTTTGACACTAGAAGAATCTAAAAACAAATAGAGAATCCTACAGATGACCATGCTATCACCTACAAAATGAAACCAAGTGAATGATTCATTTTGGGAGCTAATATTTGGCTCCAACTAGGATGGATACCTCCTTGTGAGGTCACCAAGAACCTAGTTAGACTCAGTAGCCTTTATTACAATTTGAAAATTTGAAAAATGGTTTTGCTCAGTACCATTGGGCATGGAGTTATTCAAGAAATAAGAAAAAAAACAAAACTGAAAAGAATATGTACAAGGAAAACAGGGCTTTAAGAAAAGCCTTATGAAAAATAGGTCTTTAGAAATCACCCGTTGAAAGGGCCACCTGCTACTTCTTCACCTGCAAGATTTTGTAGAACAAAGGTATTGTTCTGCTGAACTGCTGTTATGACAAAAGGACCTGCCCAAAGAGCATCAAATTTTTCGTGTTTCCCTTTTTCTTTCCTTGTTGCATCCCATTTTAAGACCAGTTCCCCTGTTTTGAAAATATTTGTTTTGACTTTCTTGTAAAAAACCTCCTTCATCTTTTCTTGTAGTAATTCTATCTTTTCCAGAAGCTACTCTCTGTCTTGCTGCAACTCTACAAGATTATGGATCCTTCGAGTTAAATCACTTGGTTCAGAGTCAGTTTCTTGTAAAAACTTTGCAATTGGCAGTGCAAGTTGAATAGGAAATATGGCTTCAGTACCATATACCAACTTGAAGGGGGATATGCTAATTGACTTTTTATTTGTAACCTTGTCATCCCACAAAGCAAATTTTAGGTTGGAATCTCAGCCTCTGGTATTTTGTTCAAGCAACTTCTTTATAATTCTGACTAAACTCTTATTCGATGATTCAGCTAAGCCATTTCCTTGTGGATAGTAAGCAGTAGAATGTACTAGCTGAACTCCCAGCTCTTCACATAATTTTACCAAGTGTTTATCTTTAAATGTAGCAACGTTATCAGTGATTATTCTCTTAGGGAAACCAAATCTGGCGAATATATTTTCTTGTAGAAAATTAATGATGACAGTGTGATTGGCGTTCCTGGTAGGAATGGCCTCAATCCATTTTGTAAAATAATCGGTGGCAACAAGGATCCATCTGTGCTGACTGCTAGAAGGCAGGTGAATATCACCTATGAAGTCCATACCCCATTGCTGGAAGGGACCTGTGACCACAATAGGTTTGAGGGGGAGGGATTTTAGTTGCTATTTGCCTGCAAACCTTTGGCACTTGTCACATGTTCTCACAAATTCACACACATATGAAAATAAAGATGGCCAGTAATAACCAGCTCTTAAGATTTTATGTGTGGTAGTCTTCCAATAGTGATGTCCTCCGCATTCACTATTATGGAATTCAGTCATGATCCTAGCTTCTTCCTCTTGGTTTATGCACCTCAATAATAACCCTATTGGATTTTTCCATAACAATAAGTTGCCATTGATGAAGAAATTCATGGCTTTGAGATTTAAATCCCTCCCTTGTGTTCTTGTCAAATCTGAAGGGACTCATAAAGTTTGTAGAAAATGAATGATGTGGTTGTACCATTTACAATTAGCTAGGTGAACTGAGACCTGCATTTCTTCACTTCCTTTATCCTCTGAAGACTGAACATTATCTGCATTTAAACTTACCAAATTTATCTCAAGCAGTTTACAATTTTCTTCTGCAAGAATTTTGGCAAGGCCTTGACCTTTCACAAGTTTTGTCGGTTTGATCTCAACATCAAATTCAATTAACTTTGCTATCGACTTACTCCTTTTTCCATCTATGTCGGGTTGTATAGGCACATCTTTAACTAAACTGGAAGGCACATAAGTTACTACCTTGGCTTGAAGGATGTAAACTCTGAAGGCTTTTAATGACTTGATGAGCATGTATGCTTGTTTCTCCAATAACTCATACTTCACTTCAGCATCCCTTAAGAATTTACTGAAGAAGGCAACTGGCTGCTTCTGATCATCAACATTTCTCTACAATAGTACAACTGCAATTGTGTCTTTTGAAGCAAATGAAAAGATGTAAAACTCCTTGTCAAAGTCAGGGATGATTAAAACAGGGGATGTAGTAATGGCTTCTTTGATAGCATTGAAGGAGTGTTTAGCTTCTTCAGTCCATCTTACTTCTGAGTTCTTTCTTAACATAGAAGTAATATGCTTTGTAAGTTCTACAAAGTTGGCTATAAACCTCCTGATAAAGTTTATAGTTCCGAGGAAAGACTGAATGTCCTTTTTTGATCTAGGAAGAGACAAGGTTTTAATGGCTTCTACTCTTTTTGGGTTCATCCTTACCCCATTAGCTGAAACAATATGTCCAAGTAATTTCCCTTCCTTGAGAGAAAAATCATATTTTTTAGGATTAAGGAAAATGCCATACCTTCGACATTTTAGGAAAGTCTTTCTCAAGTGCTGCAAATGATCTTCATGGCTGCTTGAAAAAAACAGTAATGTCATCGAGATATATCAAGACGAATTTGTCTTTCTCCCGAATGAAAGCAATGTCCATCACCCTTTGGAATGTCGCTCCTGCATTCATCAATCAGAAAGGCATCTTTTCATAGATAAACGTACCCCATGGAGTGGTAAAGGCAGTATTTTCTCTGTCATCCGAATGGACAACAATCTGGTTGTATCTGGAAAACCCATCAATAAAAGACATCACCTTTGATCCTGACACCTTCTGTAAAATATGTTCCATCTTGGGAAGCGAGTAGTTTTCCTTCCTAGAGCACTTATTCAAATTTCTGAAATCCACACAGAGTTTGATCACTCCATTCTTCTTTCTGACAGGTATGAGATTAGCAATCCAATCTGAGTACCTAAGAGGTATAATAATGCGGGCATTTAAAAGCTTCTTGATCTCCTTTTCCATGGTAGGCAGTAACATAGGACTGAAAGATCTGAGTTTCTGCCTAAATGGTTTTGTATCTTTTTTCAAGGGAATCTTGTGTTGAATTACTTCAGTGTCAAAAGTCTTCAAGTCATCATATTGCCAAGTGAAGATGTCAGCAAACTCCTTTAACAGTTTACCGTAATCAACCTTTTTCTTTTCAGTCAAATGTGAAGCTAAGTTGACATATTTAGGATCCTGTTCACTGGCTACATTATACTGAAAATCTTTTGAGTCTTCTTCCCTCTTTTCCAATTTGATAGCCACATCATTATTATCAAAAAGCTTTTCTAAAGGGACCAAACCTTTAGGGATTCTGTTGGTGGACAGTTGTACTATTTAATGTGCTACAATTTTTCTTTTGAACTTTGGCTTCTCAGCTTCCTCATCATGTTCATTTTCCAAATCAATTTGCAAATTTTCAAACTCATCTTTTACTGCAAGAAATCTAGTGAGTTTTGCATCATCCTCGAAAACCTTCCAAAATTTTACATTGTCAGGGAGGGATGACCTATACTTAACTTGAATTTCGTAATTCAATTTATGAGGTAGAGGAGGTATAAAAGCACAGGCTGACACAGCTAATGAATCAACCAATTCATTCATTGCTCTGGGTACTATGAAATTTTGAAATCTATAAAAGTATGGATTTCCCTCAAAACTTCATCCCTATAGGCTTTCAGCCTAACATGTTTGGCCTAAAAAGACTTGTTCACTTGCTGAATGATTGGATCTGCATCTTTGTATACTTGTAATCTCTGAATCTTCATCTCTTTGGCTGCATTTAATTCCAGGAGCAGTGCCTCACATTCTGCAATGTTGTTAGTCACTTTAAAATCAAGCTTAAAGGACAAATAAAAGTTTTCTTTGAAGGAGAAATCAATACCACCCCTGCTCCTGCTGATTCTTTGGTACAAGCACTATCGAAGAACATGGTCCAAAGATCATCTTTTGCTACTTCTGTGGACTGAACTGCGGGCTTCCTAAGCAACAATGCATCTGGTAATGAATCATCAATTTGCAAAATACAAAATCTCATACCTGTGTCGACTGAATAGATAGGATGGTTGGTTGTATTTTGTTTGTCACTGATTACATATGCTATCTGTGATTCCCTGTATAACCTTCTGTCTACTCCTCCAAAAACAGGGATAGTAGCATATGAGAGATCCATTCGAAGAGTTCCACCTAGCCTCTTCATCCACGATCTTGATAACAAACATCCAAATTTAGGTGGGATGTCTACCACTACTATATCCATAATCATAGTTTTGATGGATGCTTGGGTTAAAGTTACAGCCAAGTCCTTAATCATTTCGAGACATTTGAATTTCCGAGAGTCAAAAGAGAAAAGATCGTGGTAAGACTTAGTAATCTCTAACCCAAGCTCATCCATGACCGCCTTTGGCATTAAGTTGCGAGAAGCACCAGAGTCCAACAAACAGTTATATAATGTTTTGTCATGAATGTTTAGAGAGATGTAAAAAGGTGGACAACTTTCATCTCTATCTTCTATCATTTGGCCCAGAGTAATGGTTGGCTTTTCATCATATATATTGAGAATATCAGCAGAAGGGGATATGGATTTGGGGTCCAGCGTTTTGAGGATATCTTTCTTGAATGTTTCATTTTTCGTTAACTCAACCAAAGGGATGGGGATTTTAATTTTCTATATTTCAGCCTCAAAATTGAAAGAATATGAGATTTTATCAGAGACCTTTACCTCATTTAAAGGATATTTTTGAATGCTTTGCTGGTTAGCAGGGGTCTGACTTTTTTGAATTTGTTGTTTGACAGGGGCAACAATCTTCTTGGGAGGAGCTAGAGTATTTGCCTTTAAAGGAACTATTTGTTGATTCTTTGATGTCTGATATTTTTGCTTAATAGGGGCTATTCTCTTTTTGGGAGAGGTTGGTGCATTCTGTTGGGCAGTATCAGAATTTGATCTAAGATTATATCTATTCTTCTCTTCCATTGAAAAAATTCCATCATCAGCAGAATTTTCCTCTGTCTGTTTAGTCATCAATGCCTCTTCATTGTCATGTTGTGTCAGATAAGATTTCCTTTTCTTATCTCCAACACAATGAATATTATCTTCTCCATCTTCTTGATAATCACCTTCATCTTCATCCATCACGACATTTTGAAGAGGAGCCTCTATCCTCTAATCCTCAGTAGGATTCCTTTCTCTTTGCAAAAGTTGCATTGGCTGATTATTTCTTCTGAAGTTGTTGGGATTTTGATTTGGGTTTCTACCTGCATAATCATACGTTCCCCTTCCCTTGACAGGCTTCTTATTTTCAATTTTGAACTTAGATATCTCAGAGGTTAGAGACTCTAACATCTTAGCCATTTTATCTAACTTTGGGTTAGCACTTGATGAAGAAGAAGCTTCATTTCTCGGCCTTCCCCTATTAGAGTTTCCCTTTAGCTTTTGAGCAACCAAAATATTTGATTCCACCTCAAGGGCAACATCTTGCATCAAATATAATGTTGGTGACCTCCTTTCTCTCAACAATAAATAGAACTCTGAGTCAAAAGAATCGAAATATGTGATTTTGGCAGAGGCATCTGAATGTTTTATCTCTTTTGGTATTTTATTTTACATCTGGTTAAACATTTTAGTGAAATCAGAGACCGACTCACCATTTTGTTTCCTTAGATTTCCAAATTCAGTGATATAGTATATAAAATCTCTTCTATCACCCCAGTGTTTTAAGAAGGTTTCATCCAATTGCTCAGTGCTAGCTATTGAGCTAGCAGGGAGTTCTTTGAACCACTTCCTAGCATGGCCATCTAAAATTTGGAGAAAGACTTGTTTCCAAACAACTTCTTCCCCAATATTAAGGTTTTCAGCATAACTATAAAAGGCCTCAATATGTTCTTCAACAGTCACATCGCCCTCACCTGTGAATTTGGGCATATACTTCTGATAGTCTCCTGTCGGCATAGCTGATACTGGGTTTGGCAATATTAGTGGCACATACCTAGCAGCTAAGATTTTTTGCATCTTGGTCAAAGGAGGTGGTGCAGCCATAATGATCAGGGGTGAGAGAGGTGATAGTTTTTTCTTTGATTCCTCAACACTGGGGGAATGTAAAGGAGGTGAATTCTCTAATGGGAAAGAGGTCTGATATGAGGCTCTGTAAAAATTTGCAAGTTGTTCAGCTAAGCTTTCTTCACCTTTAGGAGACAACTCTTGAAGAAGATGTTCTACAACAAGGGGGCTAGTGTAAATGTTTAAATGATCTTCTTTCTGAATGAAAAGACTCAAGAGAGGAAGAACTATGATTTCTTTCTAAGGTCTTAGATGCTTTTTCAACCAATTTTGAATCTATCAATTCATCATCACTAATATTTTCCTGTTGATAAGAAAGACTTGATTCTTCTATAGTAGTTATAGTTGCTTTTTCATCAGCACTCTTGGAAAACAATTCAAATTTTTCTGTAGTAGATTTTCCATAACTAAAGAGAGGATTACCTTCTGTGTCTGATTTTGAGGTTTGACCCTGAAATGTTTTTCCTCTTCTCAGAATTAGTTCTGGATTGGGCACTGGTGTGACAGGTGATTCTTGTGGATTCTCCCTAGTATTGATCCTCTTAGGAGCCTGGATGAACTTGTGGAGTCGCCAGATAGATATTTACAACCAATAAAATGTCTAATCTTTGTTTATCATCAAATATCAACTCTGTGTCGTATCCCAGGAAAGTAGAGCTTAAATTTCGTTTCCCCGGCAACGACGTCAATTTGTTATCACTCCAAGAAACTCTTTAGGGTTGTAGGCTAAAGATTCTTGGTAACTTAAGAATATGATATGTAGGTGTGCTTGGAACAATGGGATAACTCAATGATTAATGTAATAGACAACTCATCATACATTCAAATGAAACAGTGATTTTAGAAAACAATAATCAGACAAGATATTTTAAAGAGGGGGTGAAGAATAGTAATCTTGATTGCCAAATACAACTAGGTGTAGGGCTAATACAAGGTAGTAAGAAATCCTTCACTTCAAGTTTATGAGCTTAATAAAGAGATGATAGTCTTTAAAAGCTAAAACAAACTGAAATAAAGTACAAAAACAAGATGCATGAGCAATTCCGATATTGAAAGCAAAAGGAGACTGTAATTCTATTATCCAATAAGAGTCTATAATAGTAGCCAAAAATGTATTCCCAGTTTGAACCCTTATCTCTTAGAAAAGATAGGCATTTATAGCCTTTTACAATCATTTTTTTTAAGATCCTGAAAACTTGGATCTGTATCTAAATATAGAAAATAAAACTTAACTAAAAACAATTGATAAGCAAAGACTAATTCCTAGAACTCAAACTGTCTTTTATATTGATCTTGACATCTGTACTTCATCACCTTTAGGACTCTGTTTTGTCGTGGAAGGGTAAAGGCACCTATCTTCTGTAGCTGGACTCTGTTAATAACCATAACCGAAACTTTAGTTGACCAATTTAACATTTGGTCTCAAAATCTCCATGAATCTCTGATGCTGAGTGTTTCATGATTAGGTGGTTAATCCTTCAAAGCTCTCAAACCCTTTTTAAATACTTCAAAATTGCCTTGCTCCATCTCATCTTTCCAAAAATTTCTTTCTATACTTTCACCAGCTAATTCACCTTATGATCTGCTGGTTAGCTGGTGAAAGTTCTGCTTTTCACTAGCTAACTGGTTGTAAATTTACCCTTTGTGCTGGTGAAAGTTCTGTGTTTGTCCAAAAAGGAACCTTTCATCTACAAAACTGTTGTTTTACCAAAATCTTAGTGTGCCTTTGATTTATCTCCCTGCATATTCACAACAACCTGGGCCAGTACCTATAGATCTGGATGTGACTTACTCTTCTGCTTCAATTTCTTAATTTTCCTCTTAAGGCATTTTGCTAACCACCACAAACTGTTATATTACTTGGTGATTTTCTTCTTTCTCTTTTTGTCTTTGACACTCTCATGAGCCAACTTCTCAAATGTTGCATTTGTCTCTGCAAAATTGTCAGATAGGGATTTGTATGTTGCCTTGATTACTCTTTCCAAAATCTTCTGTTGTGCAATCACCTCTTTCAGTTCCTTAATTTTTTGTGATTTCTTTGACTTTTTACTCTTTGATGTTTCACCTTCATCAATGGGAGTAAAAGTCTCACAGTCTTGTGCAATTTCCATGGAGTGTTCATGACTTGTAATTGATGGACTTTCATCTTCTTTCTCTATCTCTATTTCTGAGTCCGTGTATGGAAAATTGAAAACATTTGTCTTTTTTACTGTAGGTTTCTCTGAATTGGTTTCAAAATCTAATTTTTTCTATGCTCTTCTAGATTTTATGTTGGAAATCCTGTCCTCTAGTGGTCCTGGAAGAGCTCTCCTCCTTGAGCTACTCTGAGGAGTTAACTGTTTTTTTCCAGCTTTCTTCTATTCATTCATGGGTTGAGTTTTTGTCTCAAAGCCTTCCCAAAAAATAAAATGTTTCCAAGTCCTTCCTCTTTGTCTTAGTTCTTCTAGAATTATCAATTTGATCAAGCCAAAATGACAAAGGGTGTTTTTCATACTTAGAGGTTCAACTCTAATCTTTTTACATACTTTGGTTAGGCTTTTGTGAAGGAAGAAAGGTAAATTTAGGAGGGTCTTCCCTGTGAAATGATCTAAAAGTTTGAAATGATATAACATTAACTTGTCATACCTGCCTTCTGAGGTGATATAGAGTTGAATGCCTTTAAACATGTCCTACCATTCATCTTCCAGATGAAAAATTGGCATGTTTTTCTTCTAGGTGATATCTCTGAATTCTGCCTTAAGGTATACCCTAAAATTCAAATTCTTGGTTGTTGTTGTCTTAAACCAGCTCTGGCCTAATCTGAGTAAGTTGGTTGTTGTGGAAATGGCGGCTTCATCGACTATCATTTCTACAGAACCCACACTAGCTCTGTTTCCATCATATGATTTAGCAAATGCTTCAATTGTTATTTGGTGACAACCATTTTGTAACCTTTCAACATAACTCATGCAGCTTGCATCTCAGAAACTTTTTTGCACATCTGGATGTGACTGTAAGAATGACAGGCTATCCAATTCCTTCCTCAGCAATAAAACACTTCGTTTCCTTGCCATCTGTGACTCGAACCTCGAACAACTGGCATAAAATGTCGTGGTAATTTCCTGATTGAGCCAAGGTTTGGCACTGGTGAAAACTCTCGGTGTTGTGAATTCAAATATGGAACCATACCATATTACCTGTGAACAATGCGTGTTCAAAATATGAAGTGTCGATTTGATGTTGCCGGGTGAGTGGTACTGCTCCTTTAACTGTGATGATGAATGTGAATTCGTCATCTCCAATGATATCATTACTGAAGCATGCATTAACGAGCACGATCCACCATAATATCCGATTAAAACGTGCATAACGATATCCTCATCATCATTCGCCTCGACCAGTGCGTCATAATAATTATGAAACGTGTGCCGAGCGTGTCTTCTTTTCAATTTCTTAAATCGTGGAAGAAAAACATGTGTTTCGCGCTTTCACCAGCTGGCCTATCTGCGGGAAAGTACTCCTTAATCGTTGAAATCCACTGCTTTCACCAGCTAACATCAACCTTGCAACATGCATTAGATGTTGAAAAATCTTTTCACGAAATTTTATAAAAACAACTTTTATGGATCAACTTATTTCTAAAGCATGAATTTAAAACCTAAGTTTTGACACTAGAAGAATCTAAAAACAAATACAAAATCCTACAGATGACCATGCTATCACCTACAAAATGAAATCAAGTGACTGATTCATTTTGGGAGCTAACACATATGAAAAATAATTTAATTTTGAAACTCCTTTTTTATATCAACACAAATCATTAGCAAGTCGTGAACTTGTCAACACTAAATAGAATTCTACAACAACTCATCCTATGAAATGAAAAAAAAATGACTAACAATCCCCAATCTTGAATTCATGCATTATGTTCTTACTTTGAACAAAACTCATCTATTAATCATGAAAACCAAGAATGGATGCATACTATCTGAAAATTGATTTAAAGTGTATGAATTGGTTAGAAGGCTCAAAGGAAAGGTTCAAATGATCAACTTATGAAAAATAAATGATGGGAAAACAGATGAGCAAAATAGGGTAATTACTACACCCATCATTCCCTCCAACTCAATGTATTGCATGTTCCTTGTATAGTTAGTGAAAAGTAAATTTTGGAGGAGGCCTTAGTTCTGTACAAATAACTCTAAAATCATATGGAATCAATTGTTTATTGTCATATACTAAACAAAAACCTCTTGAAGATATAATTAAATTCCATTTCCTCCTAGATATTTCCTTGTCAAGAACAATGTTGTTTTTCCAATGTGGAATAGGAAACAACAATAGTGGAAAAAGGAACCTAAGTACCACCTAATGTAAGCCTAGATCATTAACAATTATAACATACATATGAATATTGTAAAGAGAAGCATGAATGTTTGGCATGGAATGTGGATCCCTTTACTTTCTATGACCCGAGGGGGGAATATATGGGGATAAATGTACATGTAATGTGTAAATATATATGTAATAGTGTTGGCCTAATTGTAAAGGGGCCTCATGTGTAGGTATGAATAGGTATATATAGATATCATGTATTCATTATTGAGGACATGTGAATTGTGATGTATGAATGTATTTGTATATTTGGAGTATACTCTCCTATTATTTAAGGAGTTATTTTGTAACTCGTCTCTATTATCTATATTAGAGTTGTGCTCCATGCTCACATTTCTGTACATGGTGTGTACTTTTGTTCTATTATGATATTTTAAGCATTTGATACATAGCATTTGGTATCAACGCATGGATCCTAGGGTTTTTCTTCTCCAACCAAGTCATCTTATCATTTTCACTATAATTGTTTTCTAGGAAAAATCATATAGAAACACTTGGATTTTATTTAGAAGACATATCAACATATCTGTGGTACAAATTTCAGCTTCTGGGGCATTAAACTTTCGGAGATACAACCTATAGAAGATAGGGTTTTTGGCTAATCTTGAATTCAATTTTAAACAAGTCATATTGGAATTTTATCTCTAATGTTTTTTTTGGGACGCTTTATACATAAAAACTTGGAGGTTATTTAAAATACATATCAATGTATCTGCGGTTTAAATTTTAGCTTATGGGTCATTATAATTTTGGAGATATACCCTATGGAAGATAGAGTTTTTGACTAGTCCTATAACTAGTCTCAAACAGGTAATCTGGGTAAAAAAATCATATTTTATTCAGAGAGGATCCTAATTTAGTGACACTAATGGAATTTGAAAAAGGACAATCCATAATATTTCTATTACAATTTTTAGAATCAGGTATTAAATATTGGACACATGGCATTCTATACAATTTTGATTTCTAGAAAAGGACAAAAATAAGAAAGGTTTGGGAAAGTTACCATAATTTTCATTTGGAATATCAAATTTTGGCCAGACCCATGGCATTATAAAGAAGCTATATCATAGTACTACAAGCTGAAATTTTAGACTCAAAAGGGATGAAATTTCATAATTACATCATAAGGAAGGCCAACTAGAAGGACAAACTCCAAATCAAGGTTTCAAAGGTATGTTCACTTAAAACTATCATAAATTTTGATTGGAATGTCCAATTGAGCTGATTCGAAATCCATTGGAAAAAGAAAACATATAATATTATATTGTAAAAAGGATTATAACTATTTTATAAAAAATTTCTTAATATATTAAGGTTGTAAGTTGAGTGTTGGGGTTAGACCTCAATTAAGAATCAATGACAATGCCTAAGTTTAGTGGATATGAAGATAAAAATTAAATCAATCCCAGAGAATCATTGAGGATGATAAAGAAAAATGATTTGACACATTTTACGATGATAATTTTCTTGACTAGTGAAGATTTCAAGTGGTGGGACAACCTTGATAAAGGTACTAAACTCTCCCCCATATGGGAAAATGTTTGAATCAAGGATACAAAAAACGATTTGTGCTCCACGCTCACATTGTTGTACATGTAATGATATTTGAAGGATAAGTCCATCTATGATATTAGTCCATCTATTCTCATATCACTATACCATGTTTCCAACCAAACAGTATAAAAATTAATGAATTCGAAAACTACTATGGACTAATCCCAAGCTATTACCTCCCTTATATGAGGGTTATATACTACCTAGTTTTTTTTTCTAATTGTGTCAACCATAGAGGTTGTCTCCATTCAAATCCATAGAGGTTAATTTATCTCCTCTTCTCTATATAATTCCATTTACCATGCCTATTGAATCATTTTTTCCAAATAGGAATATAAATCTCTTAAATTAATTCCCCCTGCAAAATGATTGGGGTTCCATAGGGTATTCTTTGGAAACATGAAATGATGCAAGTATAATTCACACAACAAGTTCCTTCTTTCAGGAATGCTTGAGAATTATATTCCACATTATATTTTCCCTATCTCCTTCAAATCAAATGGAAATTCATATATAATCCTTTGTATCTACATCTAAAACCATTGTTTCTTCAAACACATGGTGTACACATAAGATATTGGTTTTCATATTAACACGCTAACAACTAAATCCCTTTCATTTACCACCGTTTGTTTCAAACTTTGAATCTTCTCCTATTCCTACTACAATTCTTCATTACGAGTCTTCTTACTATCTTCCAATTCCTTCTTCAATTTCCCATTATGTTCCCTAGGGACCAAATGATACCCTATTAGTTGTTTTAGTTCTCCAATGCTTCACCTTTCAACTAATATAGTTGTTTATTGTGTGTTTTGAAAGGAATGCATTCTTGATGATGAAATTAAGAGACTTCCTTCCATACATCCCTTTAAATGGTCAATTTCCTCAATTGTGCACTTAGCTGAAGTAATTCTTCAATTAAATTAATAGAAGGAGAGAATGTTTTTTGAGGGGTTTCCTAATAAGTATTATCTAAAGTTCTAACTAAGTATGGTACTTGTTGGACTAAGTAGATATTTTTTGTATTTGAAACTAACTTTGAATTCACCTCTTCTACTCTCTTTCTCTCATATTCCTTATGTTGTAGGGTTACTAGAGAAAAATATATTTCTTTCTCCATGTTACAGGAAGAATAACTTGTTGAGTGCTTCTAATTCAACCTTTTACTTATCCTTATTCCTTCATAGGCCTCTACAATCATGGGTTTAGATTGTTGTTCCAAACTAGGGATATCTAGCATATCTAACCAACACTTTATCATTTTCCTCATATGTAGGTTTGGTAGTGAGTCTACCCACAAAATCATCCCAAATTTCTCCTTGTCGAGCTCGCATAAAAGAATCTTTGGCTAGAAGATGGATCAATCTGTGATGTGAAAGATGTGATTTCCACAAAGTTTGAATCTATTTAACCATGGACTGAAGGGAACACAACCAAAACAAGGGTACATTGATTTGTATGTTCCTTCTTAAATGTGCAATAAAGTAGAAATGGTATTCCATGAAAATAGATGAATTCCCCTAAGTGAAATATTTTACATGATGAAATACTTCAACCTGTGGTTGTGGTAGATAAAGACATTTTATTCCTTCACCATTGTCCTCAAAAAATTCAATAGGTTTTGAGAAACATCCTTTATTCTTCACAGACTCTCCTTTCTCTTTAAAAAATATTTCCCATCTACAAATAGTATTGTAACCTTGACAATTAGTTATTCTAAAACCTATACCTCCACTCCATTTACTCTTGTGATTCCATTTTGCAAATTTAAGGTGAATTCCTCAACTAATGGCATGATAATGTCCTAAATATTCTTAAAAAATTATATCCATCCATCCCACTTGAAAATGTATTTGATTGGTCCATCACGAAGGAATAATTCTAAAATAATGGGTTCATGTCTATTCAAGTTTCCTTCCATCTATGTTCACCCTCAATTTTTATCTTAGTAGCATTATGTTGCAAGATTCTACTACATGGAAGTATGGATGGGGGTGGCACCTTACAATTCAATATTCAAATAGGTTATCATCAATGCCAAAATCTTTTCATTATGGATCCCATTTAATTTTGGAAATATGTGGTTATATCAGTTAATGCATGCAAACATTACCATTACATAGCTATAATTTCCATCATTGGTTCAATTGCCAATTGTGTGAGTGTGCAATGTAGCTTATTAGGGGTAATCATGTTCAAAGTACATTTATTCATGCAATAATAATTATGAGATTATCATGGTTAATGTGATGGATTATGATGATATGTTATTAAATACGATGGGTCATGAGTCATGATTGCATGGAACTATGATGAATCATCTGATTACATAAAAATGGAAAGGTGAAATAAATGTACAATACATGTGAGAATTAGAAAGTGTGGAAGTAGTTCAAAATGGTAATATATGACATTATATCACACACTACATGAAATGTACCCTCCTGTGCCACCAAATCAGGTTGACACTGCCTAAGTGGTAGAAAAGAAAGGAAGGAAATGAGACAATGCAATTCAATACAAGGAAACACATGAACAAAAATGAGTTATCCAAATAAGACATAGATATACCTAAAAATAATATGGAAACTAGAGTAGTGTCAACAATCCATGGAAAGAAGATGAAGAAAATCATCATTAGTGGAATGGATACAAAATAAGGTGGTAACATTAAAAATGACATTGGTTGCAGAGAAAGTTGGTGGTGTTGAAAATGAAATTGGCTATAGAGAAATCAATCGATGCTGAAAATAATAATTGTTGTAGAGTTTTTTTTATCTTTTTAACGTTCCTTAGAGAAACCCACAAAAATGGTTCTTAGTTTTCTGCATGGCCTATGATTCTTGAGGGTTTTCATCCAATTTTTTTTTTTAAAGATGGAGAAAGCACTAACGTGAAGGATAATGTGAAGGATAGAAGGCCTTTAATCATACTTATAGATGATTGATTGTATCAACCAATATTGAATTATTCCTTAGAATGGGGCCTTTGTAGATCTTGAGATGATGTTTATTAACAAGAAGAGATATGTGAACAACATCAATAATGCTTAATCACACAAATCCATTTTATAATATATATCAACTTCATACAGACCAATTCATCATGTGTGTAGTTTAACTTTAACACCTTGGAATTTGGATTCATACAATAAAGGCCAGTCACATCGCCAAAAATATTTGGATTTGATTAATTGATCATGCCAATTAGTTCATTATTGTTGTAGAGTCTTTGTATGTTGCAGAGTTTGTTGATGTAACTCATATAGCTAATTGAGATGGGTGATACATTTCTATTGAGGAATGGGAATACCAATGCCCAATTCAATAACAATTCAAAGAGTTTTGATTTCAAAATCAATTGGTAGAAGAACTATTTTTTCATAGACTAGTTCATAGGGAGTGGATACTAGTTCATATGGAGTGGAGACTAGTTCATAGGGAGTGGAACCTGTAAAAGTCTTCCAAGTTGTATGATAGGCCCAAACATATTTAGGAAGTCGATTGGCCCAATATTGATGATGGAATTGAACAATATTAATTAGGATATTTTCAATCTCCCTATTAGTGACCTCATATTGATCATTATCTTAGGGATGATAGGGATTGGAGCATTGATGTTTATTTGATAGTTGTGCATAATATTGGTAATCAATTTGGAATTGAATTGAACTTGCTTATAAAATATGATCTCTCTGGAGAAAATAAACGTAGTGATGATAGTGTCATATAATAATTATGTAAGTAATTCTTCCTTTATATCATGCAAATGTTGAACTTCGAACCACTTGGTGAGGTAATCTATGAAGGACAAAATGTATTAGAATAGATTGGAAGGAGGATTGATGGGGCTATTGACATCAATACCCCATTTTTCAAATGTCTCTAGGGAAAATTTCATTTGCAAGGGAATTTATACAAATTTGGTAGGATGACCCATGAATTGGTGGGAATCACAATGCATATCATAAGCTCAAGCATCCCTATGAAGTGTATGCCAATAGTAGCTAGTGGAGATGATTTTCCTAGCAATCCTTTTTGTAGTGAAATTACCACCACATGGTTCATCATGGAAGGCCTTCAAAATATCATATACTTTACCTTCTTAGACACAACAATAAAGGATTTGATCTATCCCAAGCTAAAACAAGTACCCATGGATCCAGGTAAAAGGTCAAATTTTATTTACTAGTCTACACCACTCTTAATATGATAAATTCTATGGATATTTCCCCACCACTAAATAATTTTAATGTTCGTAAACCACAATGTATCAAAAGAAATTGCAAATAGGTTCTCACCAAGAAAGGATTTGTCCAAGGGTTCATCATATAGGTTACTGGCGAATCAAGACATAAATTATGCAATAACATTCTATCAAGTATATTCACTTCAAATTATTGAAGAAGTAATAACCAATGAATAATTCTTCCATTAGAAATTGATTTATTTATTAAAAAATTAATGGTGGAGTGATCTGTGTGGACAAATAAACAGTACCAAGTAATGCAATGATACTATTTATGATAGCATAGATCACCACAAAAAAATCCATTTTTCCTGACCATGTAAGTTAACTCATCAATGACTAAATTATTAATAATATAGTAGATAAAACATAATTTTGCACCACCCTTCTATCCCAAAACTGCACCAAAATTTTTGTTAGAGACAATAGCATAGATATGGAAAGTCAATTCCCAATTGAAGCAATGAAAAATAAGGGATCAAAGGTTTGTTGGAAATATGAGGTCCAAAAGGGAATCATATCCTTAGAGAGAAGGCCATACAAAGGAGAAATAAGTTTACTAAAGTTATGGAAATTGCTGGTAATACCCAACATGCCCTAAAAGGTTACAAGCACCATTTTTCTTTCTTGGAATTGGGAGATATTTTATGACATTGATTTTTGTAGGGTCTTCTTGAATTTTTGTGGTAGAGATGTGGTGTCATAAAATGATTCCCTAAGTCATCATCATGAAGCATTTCTCATTACTCAGGGATAGGTTCATAGTCTGATATTGTTTAAGCATTATTACAAGTTTGGTTAATGATTCTTAAAAAGAATATCCAAACATAGTGAAAACACCCATGAAAAATTCAAATTAGTTAGGGATTAAATCAGAAAAGATACTTATTACTACTTGTTGGAAAGTTCCAAGCACATTGCACAATCAAAATGGGAGTATCCAATAAGCAAAAGTTCCTCATGTGTAGGTGAAGGTGGTTTTGTCTTGATCTTCTAAGGCAATTTGGATTTGGTTACATATACTAAAACCATCAATAAAAGAAAAAACATTTCTTTCCAGATAAGGAATCCAATAGTTGATTAATGAATATCAAAGGAAAATGGTCTTTCATGGTGGCCTTATTCAGTTCTATATAGTTTATACAGATTTTCTACTTACCTCATTCTTATGGAACTATGAGGCATACAGATGGTGGGATCATTTCCTTCCATATCCTTGTAGTCCTAGCCAAATTCTAATAAATTATTTTGTAGTAGACTCATCAACAACTACTATTGAGTTGGCTACACATTACTATTTATATTGAGACATTTTATAGGAAATATTTCAATAACCATATATTTAGACTATATTATTGTTGCTATGAAATGGTTTTCTAGGTACATAAAGGGAGTATGGTTACAAATTTGGGGGATGATTGAATATTTTGAATTCATAGAGGAACTTTCCTCTTTCTCAGTTTGGCTAGTATGATCCCTAATTTGAATAATTGAAGTGCTCAAATTTTGCATATTGTTTAAAATTACCCGATTATCAATCAGTTCTTTAAATGTTAAGGATTGATCAATATTGAATATTGGCTACATTATAGTATCATAGGAAGGATCTATTTCTTCTTGGGACACCCACAAAGTTTCTTCTAAGTCTAAAATAGATTTTGAAAGAGGGTACAATGTAATCTTCTTCACTAAGCCACTTGTAATACCCTGGTTTTGAGTCCCCAGATTAATAATGTATTTTTTTTTGTTTACTTGATGGAAGTTATATAATGTTGCCAACACCCAACTAAGCAACATTATTGGTGAAATACACATTAAAAACTAATATTTTCTTCTTATTAATTTCTTGTATCTTACTAGCTATATATCACACACAATTTAACCATTTGACTGATACAATAATTCTAAATGATTCTAATATCATATATTAAAACATTAATGCAACTGATCAATCAAGCAACAAACACATCACATTCATATAAACAATTTACATAGAGGAATATCATAATAAGCATAACAAAAATATTATTTATTAATAACTAACCAACTGGATGCATACGAAGGATGAGCCTCCCAACCATAGGCATTACTGTTTTTTTTCTCTCAACAAAAAGGAACCCTTGAGATGATGCCATGAGTCCACAAGGAGATCTGACCCTCTGGCTATCCACTCTCCACACATAAAAACCTCAAAAATCAGGTTCCTCTATGTTCCCCACAACTTGCAAAACCCAAGGAATGAGATCCCCCTTCACTTCACATAGTCCCTTTGGCCTTCCCACTTCCCTCTATGGATCTAGTGCATATGATTTATCAAGAATACTCCCATATACTCTAGGGGTGCTCGCAATATCCCTCACAAGGATCTTGATTCATTTTCTCAATATAAAAATGTTTCATAGGCTTACAAACCATTTAACATGTACACATGCCTCTTTCTCAACATAAAAGACATCCCAATAATGGATGGTTCTCTTCCCATCACTTAGCTTCTCTCCTTCTGTCCAAAATATGCATGTAAAACTTATCTTTATTTTGCATACAAATTTATTCTTACCCCCTTGCTTGCTTGCTTGAATTGACTTACACTCTTCCCTATGTTGGAAA
The DNA here is from genome assembly GCA_032191745.1 of Picea mariana. Classification (NCBI taxonomy): domain Eukaryota; kingdom Viridiplantae; phylum Streptophyta; class Pinopsida; order Pinales; family Pinaceae; genus Picea; species Picea mariana. The sequence continues at coordinate 188 of JASDQU010100823.1, read as the reverse complement.
TATGGCTACAGCAAAAGATGACATAGATAAAGGTTGTCATTGATGGCAATCGATTGTTTATGAAGAACAGATGCTGAAACACGCTGCAACACAAATGTGAACTGCTGCAACACAAATGCGAACTGCTGCAACACAAATGCAAACACAGACGCTGAAAAACAGTGCTGAAACAGCGCTGGAACACAGAA
>JASDQU010100822.1:435871-448091 GCA_032191745.1 Picea mariana | reverse complement strand
TTCCATATTCTCTTTTGATGTAGCATTTGCTTTTAAAAACTCTCAAGTGCTTCACATTTGTTGTTCTTCCTTTCCACATCTCGTATGGAGTTTTATCAGTGTTGTTTCTGAGCATTACTCTGTTTTGAATGTGAACTGTTGTATGCACTGCCTGTGTCCAAAAAATATCTATCAACTTTGAATCCATTATCATTGTTCAAGCCATTTCTTGTACTGTCCTATTCTTTCTTTCAACAACTCCATTTTGTTGAGGTGTCCTCGCGACGGAGAATCACATTTTTATTCCATGATTGCTGTAGTAGTTCAAAAATTCCTTTGAGGTGAATTCTCCTCCATTATCCAATCTTAAGCATTTGATTCTTGAATCCATCTCATTTTAAACCATTTCCTTGTAGATCTTGAAATTTTCAAAAGCTTCTAATTTGTTCTTGAGAAACAAAACTGTAGTCATTCTTGTATAATCATCAACTAATAACATAAAGTATCTCTCACCTTTTAAGCCTTTTGTTGTAGTTGTTCCAACTAGATCAGTATGCACAATTTCTAGTGGTTTTGTTGTTGAATATTCCTTTGATTTGAACCTGGTCTTTGTTTTCTTTCCTTGTTGGCAATGCTTGCATAAAGTGTTGGTTGGTTTAGTGATCTGGGGAATTTCTCAGACTGCTTCTCTTTTGTTGAATTTGACAAGGTTATCAAAATGCATGTGACCCATTATTCTGTGCCGTAGCCAAATTTCATCTTCATTTCCTAGAAAACACTTTTCATTTCAAATTTCGCTTAACACATATATGTTGCTTGAAGTTCTTGCAACTGTAGCGACCAATTTTCCTGAACCTTCTTTTCTTATCTCACACTTTTGTGAATCGAAGGTAACTTTATGTCCTTGGTCACACATTTGACTCACACTTAAAAGATTATGTTTCATATCTTCCACTAGTAGAACATTTTCTGCCTTTTCATTCTTGTTCCCAATTCAGATTGTGCTTTTTCCAATGATTTTGGATGAATCATCATTTCCAAAGGACACTGATCCATTTCTTTCCTTTCGTAATGTAAGAAACTTGTCTCTATCACCTGTCATGTGTTTTGAACATCCACTGTCAACATAGCAACCACATTTCTTCCATTTAGCTTGTAGAGCGACTGTGCATTCTTCATTGCTATACTAATCTTGCTTTCTTATCCACGTCATTTTCTAAGGTTCTTGATTGTGACTCTGTTGAGGTTCTTTAGGAGGGACTGTCATTCTACAATTTTTGGCCATGTGTCCAAAATTGTTACATTTGTAACATTTCACTTCAGTGCTCAAAGATTCAAACCTGTTGTAACTTCTTTTCTGTATTTCACTAGGTCTTCTTGAATAACCCCTTTGTGTATGGCTCTCAAAGTAGTTAATGTTCCTATTGTTAGCTCTGCAATTTACAGCTTTATGTCCTAAATTATTACATGCATAACATAAACCAAAAAATATAGTTTGATACCTGGTAGTTGAAGATCTTATAAAAGGAGGTTCTCTTATGAATCCTTCTTCTTCTTGAGGCTTGTATATCTATTGTTGATTCTGAAATCTGAATCTTCTCGGTGGAGGAGTGTCCCTGTAATATTCCTTGTATATATTTTTATCCCCTTTGATTGTTTCTGTATAACTTTTTGGATTTTTTCTTGCTCTATTGTTTTGGAGCTTGATCCCTTTTCTGTTTGATTGTATCCAAGTCCAGACTTGTCAAGATAAGATTTTTGACTACTGATAATGTCATCCAGAACTTTTGAGCTATTCTGCATGTTTTTCTTTTGAATATCCTTTCTTAGTGTGACAATCTCTGCTTCCAGGTTTCCAATGATCATGTTCTTTCCTTCTAGATATTCTTTGAGTTCTTCTTCAATTATTTTATCTTTCTCTATTTGAACCTTCAATTTTGTGATCATTTATTCTAGTTCTTGAGTGTCTTTTTTCTTATCTAGTTCTTCTTGTAGTTTCTTGTAGTTTCTTGTTTTTCTTCTTTTCTCTTCTGATAACTTCTATGGCACTCATTAATTCCTCTCGAAAGTCAACTTCTGCATCTTCAATTTCTTCTTCATATGCTTCTTCATATTCTTCTTCGGAGTCTTCTTTATCAGAGTCTTCTACTTCCATGAATAGAACTCTCCCTATTTCACTGTCACTGACTTCATCTTCATCTGATGATGAGATGTCTTCTTTGGCACAAAAGTTTTTCTTGAAAACTTTCTTTGTAGTTCTTTTACCTTTATATGTTTGTCTTCCTTTTGAGTAACCTTCATCCTCTCTCTTTTTATTATGAGGACATTTGTTAGAAAAATGGCCAATACCATCACAATTAAAAAAAAATTAAAGGAATCTTACCTCTGTACCTACCGTTGGTTCCCTTGTTAAGTCTTTTGATGAAGTTGGCCATTTCTTAATCATCTTCCAAGACATCATTGTTGCTATTATATTCTTATTGTTCCTTTTTCTTCTTCTTTGATCTTTTGGATGCTTTAAAGGCTGCTTCTTTTACATCTAGATTTTCTTGTTTAGTTCTCATCTCATATGTTGTGAAGATTCCATGCAGTTCGTCCATGCTTATTGATTTTAGATCCGATATTTCTTCTAGTGTTGATATCTTAGGGTTGAATCTCATAGGAAGAGATCTTAGTACCTTTCAAACAATTACAGATTCTTCGATTTTTTCTCCAAATCCTATGATTTCATTCACTGTTTCATTGACTCGTAAGAAGTAGGCTGTGGCATCTTCATATTCCTTCATTTTTAGTTGTTCGAATTGACCGTTGTAATTTTGAAGCTTTGCTACTTTGACTTTTGAATCTCCTTCATAAATATTTCAAAGCTTGTCCCAAATCTCTTTAGCAAATTTACAATGTGCAACTTTGGTGAATACTGTATCACTAAGACCATTCAAAAGTGCATTTATGGCTTTGGAATTATTCTCACTGAGTTTCACTGCTTTGTCATTTGTTGGTGGAACTATTGGTGTTGTCTATCCATCTACAATTGATTTCCAAACTTGAAATTCCTATGCCTGTATATATGCCTTCGTCCTTATGCTCCAAAAAGCATACTTCTCTCCATCAAACTATGGTATTCCATTTTTATAAGAGTTGGTACTCTCCATGATCTACCTTTTAGTGGTTAAATTGATTTATGAAGGAACCTGCTCTGGGACCAATTGTTGGATTACTAAGAGAGGGGGTGAATCAATAATGGTGTAATTATAATTATTTTTCTTCAAATGTTATATCAATGTAGAATTATTATCCAATAATGAGCAGTAAGAAATAAACAATCACACACATACACAATACACCAATGTTTTACATGGAAATCCAAATCGGGAGAAAGCCACAGAATGATTTTTCTTATATGTATTGAATAATTACATTCATTGGAAGCACCAACTTCTTTTTTTTTCCATCTGCAACTAGATGAGGGTACAACCCCATAGTTTCTCAGGCTACAACCTGAGGGAAGCTCCAACTCCCCAATTCTTTGGCTACAACTAGAAGGAGGGTACAACCCCCAATTTTCTCCAACTACAACCAGGACGTGGCTACAACCACCTGTCCTTGCCCCATCCTGCCACCCTGAAGTATAAGTAGAATGATGGAACCATTGTCACACTATCACTGTGAGATATACCATTGTAAACCTGTACCAATAAATTTGAACCATGCATCAACCTGTACCTCAACCTGTAATCAACCTGTACCATAAATGACGCAACTCACCCCTCAATGGATGGTCGCTCCCACCAGGACCTTCTAAACACACATAGGCCGAATAGTTTACAAAGTACTCTTCCAATCCACTTGGGAGTCTACTACCCACAGTGCTCTTCTCGGCGATCTCCCCTTCGAAATTTCGGGAAATCAGGTTTCTCGGACTCGCGAACCTTGTGCACACCTCTAGTGCTATGTGAAACTTCGAATCCCGATCCCCGAAGTCAACGGTCAACACTTCTGGATATTGGGGGGGGGGTTTCCCTATCGGGAAAATCGACAGACGAAAGGTAGCGACCACTCGCCCTTCAAAACCCCGAACACCGATGCGTGATGCCATGTGTTGGCCTCCACTCCGTCTCCGTGGGACCCGTCGCAACTCGGGACTTCGCTGATCCTTGACGCAACCTTCAACCTTGAAAACACCGAAGTGACGAGGCCCGACTCCTCGAGATTTTGTGCCACCCGTCCCTCCGACGATCGACGGCTCCGATTAATTCGTGAAATTGCAACTCGCGATTTCGACGTGCATGAAATTCTTGCACTCGCCAACCCCGATTTGTCGATATGCAAATAGCCAATGGACTCCTCCACGTGATTGCAAGTCAACTCCCTCGCAACTCCTCCGTGATCTGACGGTCTGTGGGATTTCAAGACTTTCCACAAACAATTCAAGTCGTCGATTCTCTTCCTCTTGAAGAAATCTATGCTTCACCACCTTCGCCCTATATGAACTTTACTGGGGTCTGTTCCCAGAGCGAACCAAAGGAACTATCCCTCCTGAGCTTTGTTCCTATGACTCCTTCAGAGAACCTCGAGCACGATTCCTACGCTCTCCTTTCAACAACTTTTAAAGTGTTGAAGTCTTCCCGGATTCTGCACCTTCACAATCACAACAACTCTGGCCTTCCTTTTCTCAGACTTGCTACTGAGACTCCTGTCCGACCTGCACTCACCTGCACACTCAAATAACTCAATTCACCCTGGACAAAACGAGAACAAAGGTTCAACTGCTTAGCCTCCTCAACACACTCTATGCAGAGGAATTCAACTGCACTCTATGCAGGAATCTCCTGGCTCAAGCAGAGAAACAATTGGAACTCATTATTTCATTCCCTCAGGTTTCGAACCTGATATGCAATCACATACGTAGCATATAAAAGATAAGCATAGAAAGAAGCAAACATGCATAAGCATAATATCAACAACACGCAGAGATCAAACACATCCATGGATTTGAATCAAGACTCTTCCTATTAATTCAATAACTGTACATGGAGGTTCTTCACAAACTCTCTACTCTGCTCCCTTGCTCCCCTATGAATGAGAATGAATTCAGAATGGAATGTTACAATCATACAAGGGAGGGTGTCTATACTCCGTTTTCCCTCTCGAAAGCTAAAACTGTCTAATCTACAGTTAATTCCTATCTACCAGCGTTAAACTATTTAATGCCTTCCTATCTATAATATATTACAAGTGCGCTCGGCTTTGAATGCCTCATTTAAATGGTGGCGCAAAAAATCTTTTCAAAGTACTTCAAAAAGGTACATGCTAGCACTGTCCAGCTGTATGTTCTTTCCTCCACGCGCTGGCTCGCTTGCTGAAGTCGTTGATGCTCCTGCATCATACTCCTCGGCGCAAAATATTTCATGGGCTTCTGCTCATGAGCTCCTGCACAGTCCGCCCATGTCTTTGTATAACTGCCTCTGTCTCCCAGCTGGCATCCTCCACTGGGTGGTTCTTCCATTTTACCAGGTATTCAAAATACTGCTTCTTCCTGGTCTTTCTTCCTACTCTCTTATCCAGTATGCACTCCATCTCAGGTTTCTGTGCAACTGGCAATCGCTTCTGCCATTGGACTACTGGTTCCTCAGTTCCAGTGTCTGCTTCATCAGCTCTGTATGGGTATAAATATGATATATTAAAAATCGGATATATTCCAATGCCCTCTGGCAACTCAAGCTCATACGCGTTCTCGCAAAATTTCTTCAGGATTTTGCATGGCCCGATTTTCTTCATCTTGAGTTTATTATATGTCCCCCTTGGGAACCTTTCTTTTCTCAAGTGTGCCAGAACCATGTCACCAACTTCAAACTGAAGTTGTCTTTTCCTCTGGTCGGCTCTGCGCTTATACTCTTGATTCGTCTTTTGCAGTCACTGCTTCACCTTTGCATGAAGTTCTTGCATAGCTTCAGTGAACTCTTCGACACGAGCGCTGCTCGTCTCAGCCTGTTCTGAATCCCTGAGTTCATAAACTCCTCTTGGCTGCATTCTATACAAAATTTGGAATGGGCTCTTACCTGTACTCCGATTCACCGAATCCTTGTACGCAAACTCGGCCTGTGGTAGGATCTGATCCCAACTGCTGTGATGCTCAGTCACCAGGCTTCTCAACAGATCCCCCAAGATCCTATTAACCACTTGTGTCTGCCCATCTGTCTGTGGATGGTAAGCAGAACTGAATGCTAAGTCAGTCCCCAGCTTCTTCCATAGCGTCCTCCAGAAATGGCCTATGAATTTTGTATCTCAATCCGAGACTATGCTCCTCGGCAATCCATGCAATCGCACTATTTCTTTGAAAAATAAGTTTGCGATGTGGGTCGCATCGCTGGTCTTATGACACGGAATGAAATGTGCCATCTTCGAGAACCGGTCCACCACTACAAAAATGAAATCGACTCCTCGCTGAGTTCTCGGCAATCCCAGAACAAACTCCATACTAATGGCCTCCCATGGCCTCTCAGGTATGGGTAATGGATGATAATATCCTGTGTTCTGCTTTCGACCTTTCACGTGTTGACATATCCTGCATCGGTCAACAAATCTTTTAACATCAGCGCGCATGCCCGGCCAATAATAATATTCGCTCAGCTTGGCGAATGTCTTGCCATGTCCGAAATGACCTGCTAAGCCTCCACTGTGATTTTCCTTCACCAAATTCTCTCTCATAGAGGAATCTGGAATGCACAATTGATTGCCTTTAAATAGCAATCCATCCTGGATCAAGTAGTCAATCCATGGACTCCTATCCCTGAGAACTGGGTTCTCGGCTGCTTCGTATGCTTCAACGAAATCAACATCACCTGCATACATATCCTTTAAGTTTTCAAAACCCAAGGTTTTGACCCTGAACTCCTGCAGCAACAAACATTTTCTGCTCAAGGCGTCAGCTACCTTGTTCGCAGTCCCCAAAATGTGCTTGATCACGAATGTGAAATTCTGCATGTATTCTACCCACCTCGCATGCTTCTGATTCAGCTTCTCCTGCTGAATCACGAACTGCAATGCGTGATTATCGCTGTACAAAACAAATACCTTGGGTATCAAATAATGCCTCCACTTTTTCAATGCCTGGATAATGGCATAGAACTCTTTATCATACATGGAGTACTTTAGTTTCACATCATCCAGCTTCTCGCTGTAATATGCCACAGGTATGTCATCCTGACTCAAGACTCCTCCAACAACATATCCACTAGCATCACACTTCACTTGGAAGGTTTTCTAAAAATCTGGCAGCACCAGAATAGGCTGCTCAGTAATCTTCTGCTTCAACAGATTGAAGCTCTTTTCATCCTTGGCTGTCCACTGAAAAATTTTATGCCACTTTTTCATAGTGTCCATCATTGCGGCATTGATTCCACTAAAATTCTGAATGAATTTTCTGTAGAAGCTTTCCAAACTGTGAAAGCTCCTTACCTCGAAAACATTTCTCGGCGATGGCCAATTCCTGATCACGTTCACCTTCTCAGGATCCATCTTCAATTCGTTTACCAAAATTACAAAACCCAAATATATGAGTTGTGTCTGCATGAAGGAACACTTCTTCAAATTAATCAGCAGCTTCTCCTGCTATAACCTTCTCATCACAATGGTCAAATGCCTCAAGTGTTCAGCTCTAGTCTTGCTGAAAATTAGTATGTCGTCCAAGTATATGACAATGAATTTGCCAATGAATTCCCGTAGGACTTCATTCATCAGCCTCATAAAAGTGCTTGGCGCGTTTTTCAAACCAAATGGCATGACCAACCATTCGTACAAACCCTCATTTGTCTTGAATGATGTCTTCCATTCATCGCCCTCTCTCATCATGATCTGATGATATCCGCTCTTGAGATCTATCTTTGAAAAATAATTTACCCCGCTCAGGCAATCCATCAAGTCGTCCATCCTCGGCAGTGGAAACCTATACCTGATGGTGATCTTATTTATTGCCCTGGAGTCTGTACACATTCTCCAGCCTCCATCCTTCTTCGGACTTAGTACCGTTGGAACGGCACACGGACTTAGACTCTCTCTCACTAGCCCCTTGTCCTGCAGATCCTGTACCTGCCTTTTGACCTCCTCATTCTCCTGAGGTGTCAACCTGTACGCTGCCTTATTTGGAAAACTTGATCTGGGTATGAGGTGAATGTGGTGGATCACACTCCTCATCGGTGGCAACGAACAAGGTAGTTCATCCACGATGATATCAGTGAACTCTCCAAGCAGTTCCTGAATCTCGTCCGGCAAGTCATCCACTCTTGTGCTTGTCAGGACAATTCTCGACTTCCCGACAACAAAGAATTGTGGATTCTCATCCTTCTCCAGCTCTGTGAGAAGTTCTTTCCCACTCATGATAAGTATGGTACTGCTCACTTCCGGCTTCACTTCCTTATCCTTCCCCGGAAGCAGAGTATGTGATTTCCCATCCTTCTCCAAGGTGTATGTGTTCATTCTCCCATCATGAACCACATGTCTATCATACTGCCATGGTCTCCCCAATAAAACATGAGAGACATCCATGGGAATGACATCACACAAAATTTCATCTCTATATTCACCCATTCTAAAATTTACCAAGCATTGTTTTGTAACACATACCTGGTGTCCTTTCTGCAGCCACGTCACTTTGTATGGACTCGGGTGCTTGTTCGTTTTCAGCTCTAGATTCTCCACCATCTCGGTCGAAACGAGATTATTTGTGCTCCCACTGTCCACTACAACCTTGCATTTCCAGCCCTTGGTCTTGCAAGTCGTCCGGAACAGTCTACATCTTTGAGTTGTATCCTCCACCTCTTTCTCGGGTTTCAAGAGAACTTTATGCACTATTAGTGACTTCCCACTTCTAGCATCTTCATCTTCAACATCACGCCTCTGTGCCTCAGCAACATGAGCGTTTCCTCTGTCCATCTTCCTCTCTGGACAATCAACGGATTTATGTCCATCTTTCCCACATGTAAAACATGTGATGACTCCTCCACGACCTCTTCCTCTATCCCGGGTATGAGGAAATGTATTGGCATCAGCGTAATCCCCTTGCTGACCTATTTGTTGTCTCCTCGGCTCAGCAATTTGCTGCCTCTGTTGTGAGGTTCCACCTCTTTCAACTTTTCCCTGAGGTCTCCTCCAATCCTCCTTGGGCTTCTGAGTTCTCTCCTGGGCAACAACTTTACCTCGTGGCTGGCTTCTACCTCGCCCTCACTGTCCCTACTTGCGGCTCAGCTTCTCCTCAGCTTTCAAAGCCATCTGGTCCGCTTCCTCAACGGTGCGGATGGTCAGCATGCTCAGTTCATCCTGAATGTCATACCTGAGACCATTTAGGTATCTTTCCACCTTTTCGTCATCACTCTCCCGATGACCAGCTTTGATGTTGATCCTGTAGAACTCCTCGGTGTACTCCTTCACTGACATCAACATCTGTCTCAGGTTCTGCATACGCCTGAACAGAGTGATCTGGTAGTCCCTCGGAATGAACTTCGCCTTCATCTTGGCGATCATCCGATCCCAGCTTTTGATCTTCTGTTTTCCTTTGGAATGTCTGTCTGCCTGCAGCTCATCCCACCATAAGGCTGCATGTCCCTTCAGCTTTGTGACGGCATGTCTTACTTTCTTTTCCTCTTCGATGTCTTCATAATTGAAGTAGGTGTCGAGTGCTCGGATCCAATCCAGCAACTCCTCAGCATTTAGACTTCCCTCATAGACGAGAATGTCCATCTTTGTCTTCGAGATCATCCTTGAAATAGCTCTAATCAACCTCTCTGTCGAGGCATCTTCTGCTGAGACCTCCTCTTCAGCATGTCCAACTTCCTCTTCAACCTCATAATCGTTGAACCCTACTGCACCAGCTCTGCGCCTCTGTGCAGTCTCCATCTCCTCGATTCTCACTCTGAGATCCCGCATCTGGCGTTCCATCTCAGCATTACCTGCTGGCCTACCCCTTCTTCAGGCATCCCTGTCCTCACAATCAGGTGACTGCCTCTCTCTCCTGGGCGGCATTGTGTATTTGCTTCTCTCTGCTACCTGAACAAAGAGAACCCCAACTCCGGCTCTGATACCACTCTGATGCAACTCGCCCGTCAACGGACGGCCGCTCCCACCAGGACCTTCTAAACACACATAGGTCGAATAGTTTACAAAGTACTCTTCCACTCCACTCGGGAGTCTACTACCCACAGTGCTCTTATCGGCGATCTCCCCTTCGGAATTTCAGGAAATCAGGTTTCGCGGACTCGTGAACATTGTGCACACCTCCCGTGCTATGTGAAACTCCGAATCCTGATCCCCGAAGTTAACGGTCAACCATTTCGGATATTGGGGAGGGGTTTCCCTATCGAGAAAATCGACAGACGAAAGGTAGCGACCACTTGCCTTTCCAAACCCCGAACACCGATGCGTGATGCCATGTGTTGGCCTCCACTCCATCTCCATGGGACCCGTCGCAACTCGGGACTTTGCTGATCCTTGAAACAACCTTTGACCTTGAAAACGCCGAAGTGTCGAGGCCCGACTCCTCAGGATTTTGTGCCACCTGTCCCTCTGATGATCGACGGCTCCGATTAATTCGGGAAATCGCAACTCGTGATTTTGACGTGCATGAAATTATTGCACTCGCCAACCCTGATTTGCCGATATGAAAATAGCCAATGGAATCCTCCGTGCACCTGCGAGTCAACTCCCTCGCAACTCCTCCACAATCTGACGGTCTGTGGGATTTCGAGACTTTCCACAAACAATTCAAGTCATCGATTCTCTTCCTCTTGAAGAAATCTACGCTTCACCACCTTCGCCCTGTATGAAATTTACTGGGGTCTGTTCCCACAGCGAACCAAAGGAACTATCCCTCCTAATATTTGTTCCTCTGACTCCTTCAGAGAACCTCGAGCATGATTCCTACGCTCTCCTTTCAACAACTTTCAAAGTGTTGAAGTCTTCCCGGATTCTGCGCCTTCACAATCACAGCAACTCCGGCCTTCCTTTTCTCAGAATTGCTACTGAGACTCCAGTCCGACCTGCACTCACCTGCACGCTCGAATAACTCAATTCACCCTGGACAAAACGAGAACAAAGGTTCAACTGCTTAGCCTCCTCAACGCACTCTATGCGGAGGAATTCAACTGCACTCTATGCAGGAATCTCCTGGCTCAAGTAGAGAAACAATTGGAACTCATTCTTTCATTCCCTCAAGTTTCGAACCTAATATGCAATCACATACGCAACATATAAAAGATAAGCATAGAAAGAAGCAAACATGCATAAGCATAATATCAACAACACGCAGAGATCAAACACATCCATGGATTTGAATCAAGACTCTTCCTATTAATTCAATAACTGTACATGGAGGTTCTTCACAAACTCTCTGCTCTGCTCCCTTGCTCCCCTATGAATGAGAATGAATTCAGAATGGAATGTTACAATCATACAAGGGAGGGTGTCTATACTCCGTTTTCCCTATCGAAAGCTAAAACTGTCTAATCTACAGTTAATTCCTATCTACTAGCATTAAACTATTTAATGCCTTCCTATCTATAATATATTACAAGTGCGCCCGGCTGTGAATGCCTCATTTAAATGGCGGCGCAAAAAATCTTTTCAAAGTACTTCAAAAAGGTACATGCTGGAACTGTCCAGCTATATATTCTTTCCTCCACGCGCTGGCTTGCTTGTTGAAGTTGTTGATGCTCCTGCATCAATAAACAAGTGCATCAACCATGCACCAACCTGTAATCAACCTGTACCATAAACAAGTGCATCCAACCATGTACCAAGTATGTTCCAATCATGTGTTAACTACTCATCAACTATGACTCATCAATATGTACCAACATCATCAACTATAGACCTCATGTATGTACACCAACTCATCAACTACTTGTCTGAACCATGTAATCAACATGTACCAAAACCAAAATCCCTCATCAATTTCATCATCCAAATATGATTTGTAGCTCTGTAATAGACCTAGTGTATATGATCACATTCCTTATAAAGCACCATCAAAAGAATTTATCCTTCCTTGCATTTCGGCCTTCTTTTCTTCACCTTCACTCAAAATTCTGGTTTAGATATCCTTGTTTAACTCCGACACATATAGTTATTCAATATTCTCAAGTGTGATTCAAATGATAGAGCCTTGCCTCTTATTTATACTCTCCAAGTAGCTTCCTTAAAAACATCTTCTAAGTCACTTGACCCACTTTCCTTATTTTAGGGTTGGGTC
>JASDQU010100822.1:409927-426266 GCA_032191745.1 Picea mariana | reverse complement strand
GTGGAGGCCATTCAATGTAAGGTGGACTAGGTCCACTATATTATTAAATAAGGCCCACTATGGTAGTTAGATATAATAAATGGGTAATTATATATAATAAATGTAAGATGACTTCTTAGAAGGTTCTACTTCTAGAAGATTCTTCCTCTAGAATGTTCTTAGGTGATGGTAGTACTATATAAAGGGGTTCAAGCAATGTAATGGGATATGAAGAGAGTATTGTATTAGAGCTATAGCTCAATAGGAGGATGCCCCCTCGAAGAAGCAAGTGAACAAAAGAGGATCCCTTCCATAATAGGATCCATTGTATGGTGTTTCCCTACCTCAAGGGTTTGGTAATAATAAAGTGTGGTTTCTTCTATCTTTATCTATGGATCTATTGCGTATTCAATATTTGTGGTGATTTTATTTCCAGATTTGGTATAGGTACTTAACATAGTGTTACTTCTATGGAACTAGTGTGTTGAAAATATAAATTTCTCCAACACCCCCCTTGAACATCACTATGGAGTAAAAAATGAGTCCCGGCTACTAGGCCATTTTAGGTACTCATGTACAATGCAACTAATGAACACTAAATAAAAATGAGGAAAGAGGGAAAACCATGTGGGCACAAAACCCCCCCTCAAAAGATAATGTATCAAAAGAAGAAAATGACAGCTGCTAGGCAACTGTGTTATTCAATGCAAGACGATCTTGCAAAGTATGAAACTTCTGCTCTTAAAAGTCTTTGTGAAGATGTAGAAATATTTATGGATATGATGAAGTCCTTTGGCAACCTGTCTAGCCTTGTACCTCTTGATCCCGTGGATCCATCTGCACCTGAAAATATTCCTTTTTGGTGGAAGTGGAACCATATGCGAAGTCTGATTCTATAGGAGTGAGTCATACTCCTTCTACATGGTTGCTTGCCATAATGGATTTCCCACAACCCTATTGTAGTTATGTGGATCAGTAGATTGAACCATATAGCAATGCATGGGCATCGCATCGCAGGTTCTAAAGCTAAAAGTACATGAGAAGGATCCTCATACTGAGATCGAGTCATCCTCGAATCCAGTGGATTCCCTATAAGGTTTCTTCCTTCTTGAAGTGTGGTTTGTGCCTTCTTGGGCATCTGCTAAAGCTTCGGCACTGGCTTCTTATCTGGCTGTACTACCTTATTATTTCCATGTACATAATCTGAGTGTATGGAATCATCGCTAATGTCTGAAACTAATGGAATAACAAGAGTATATGCATGTTTCACTAGAGGTGCATGCAAAGTACTCTCCTTATGTGTAAGTAGAATAGATGAGTCATTGTCAGAAAACTTAGTGAATTTATACAACCTTGACTTCTGATCCACCTCACCAATTGCAATGATAGAATTGTCATGCATGTCCATTAGTGAAACTGAATCTGATGTAAATTCAACCTTTTACCTTTCTGAGTGATCTGATAAACTGAGAGCAGATTCATAGAAATATTTGGAACATGTAAAACATTCTCAAAACTACCACTGTGGAGTTCCACTCTCCCTTCTCCTACTACTGCTACTAGAGTATCATCCCCCATGAGAATAGGGGGTCTTGAGCATGGACTCAAGGAAGAGAAAACTTCCTCTTTTGCTTCCATATGATAGGATGCACCAGAATCTATAATCCATGAATCAGATGAGAAATTAATTGCAATCAGAGCATGATGATTGCCTTTCTTAGGAGCAGGATATTCTTCCTTATGCTTCTTGAATCCCTCTAGAATGAAATTTCCAAGGTTGTTCTACTGAAGTGCATGTGCCATAAGATCGATCGGTTTCTTTATGCATGTGGATTCTTCATGATTCGGTTTATTGCAGTACATGCACTGCTTTCCCTTCTTCTTATTCTTCTTGGAATTTCAAGAGTCTTTGGAACCTAAAGAATCATTAAAGGGTTTGGAATATCCCTCCTTCCCATTCTGTTTGGATGGCCCTTTACCATCATGCATGGTGAGTGCATGTGCTTTGAGATCTTTCACGAGGCCTATCTGTATGAGTTTTGTCAGCTCTTGTGTAAGAGACTCAATGAATTGAGACAACATAGGCATTTTCCAATTTGTTCTAAAAAGACATCTTCCAGAATGGAAATTGGAGACATATACAACGTATTATGGTCCTAGCTTGGCCAAGATTGTTAGAATAAGTTGTTTCTCTTGTGTAGAATTATCAATACCACATTCACCCAAGCTCAAGAGAAAATATTTAAATTTAGTATAAAAGTCTCGTATATTATCAAAACTTTTAGGGTCTAAGGTATTCAACTCTACCTGACGTGTATGACCTCGCATCTCATCCTGCTTTCCAAAGAGTCCTTCCAAGGTGGTCCAGATCTCGTTTGGAGTCTTGCATGCAACAACATGAAACCATAGATTAGTGGAGATTAACTCAAGAAGTAGTCTTGTGGCCTCATCCTTATGGTTTGCCCATATAATCTTCTCAATCACTGATGTAGGTCCTGTTTCTATTGCCATCATCAAATTATATAGTCCTTTCCTTCTGAGTTGGAGTTCTGCCTTGGGATTCCAATCAAAATAATTGTATGGTGTGAGGATTACCACCAAGTTTGACTGTATAATAGTTGTCCTATCCATCTCTCCCACTATTTCTAAGAACCCCTAAAAATTTACTCTCAATCTGCAAGTGAAAAATTAAGAAATCACAACAGAAAGGGCACTTTAAGTGAAAATTCATATCAGTTTCAAGAGATGCTCTTTCGACTTACGTTCTGATCAAATGGTGAGGAATCTCGCCAAATGGTTGAAAACCCACTTGTAGAATGGGTCGATTTACTTCCCATGTGAGTTATTTCCTCAAAAACTTAATATTTTGGGAGCAATCACAATAGAAAGGTACGACCACAGATTCATATCAGTTTCAGGAGGCTATCTTGTGGCTTACATTCTGAGAAAATGGTGAGGAATCTCGCCAAATGGTTGAAAATCCACTTGCAGAACAGGTCGATTTACTTCTCATGCGACCGTTTCCTCAAAAAATTAAAATTTTGGGAGCAATCACTGTAGAAAGGTACGGCCACAGATTCGTATCAGTTTCAGGAGGCTATCTTGCGGCTTACTTTCTGAGCAAATAGTGAAGAATCTCACCAAACGGTTGAAAACCCACTTGCAGAATGAGTCGATTTACTTCCCTCGCGGATCGTTTCCTCAAAATATTAATAATTTTGGAGAAATAACTGTTGAAATGTACGACCATCAATTTATCTCACCGAAGCTCCGATTTTCCTTATTCTTTGGCTTGTCTGGCTTGCTCTAGGAAGCATAGCTCTGATACCATGTCAGTGTTTCATGGAAACCTGCATAAGAGATCTAGCTAAAGCATGCACAAACAAAGCTTATCAAGAAAAGGGAGAGAGATACACAATGAAGAATGAGAATCAATGTATATTATGATCTTATCAATGAGTGAGTGATCTTCACTCATATAGGTATTGACATCCTATAATTAGGAATACTTTCATAATAGTGACGGTCTACGATTAGAAAGTCTAAAATAGAACGAGTCAGTTAACTCCCACTGAACTAGTGTTACTCCTACTGAACTAGTGTGTCGAAAATAGAAATTTCTCCAACACAAGATGTGCCTTTGACTCTTCTTAAGAAACCTTTTAGTGTTATCGGAAAGATAGCTATAGTCTACATAATAGTGGTCATTGATATATTCATATAGACCCTCTTCAACTTTCTTTTAAATCTCTGATAGATCTTCTTCTATTCTATCCATGGGATAGCAATCAATTGATTCTATACAAACTATTTCAAGATTTTCTTCTTCACTTGTAAAGAAGAATTCAACATCATCACATTTTGAATTATTGCAATCAATGGTTTGTAAGATTCTTTACCTTCATTTGAAATGTCTTCAAGATCTTCCTTTTTGCCAACATCATTACATGATTCTTTGCCTTCATTTGAATTGTCTTCAAGATCTTTCTTTTTGCCAACATCATCACATGATTCTTTGACTTCATTTGAATTGTCTTCAAGATCTTCCTTTTTTCCAACATTATCACATGTAGAAATAATTCAATCAAGAGTTTTTGGAGATTCTTTTCCTTTAATAATCTTGATGGAGTGGTCTTCAATATCTTCCTTCTTTCTTTGATATGCCTCCTCTAGCTTTAGCCATATATCTTTGGCGGAAGTGCTTTGTCCCATGCTCTCTTTGATAGGGCTTGAGAGTCCACTAAGAATGGTCTTGAGATCCAATGAATCATTCTTCTTTCCTTCCCTTTGAGCTGCAAACTTTGACTTGTTCTTCAAGTAAACTGATTCATCGATGGTTGCCTTCCAAATACCCACTTCCATTTCCTTCAAATGTACTCTCATCTCTATTCTCCAAGTAGAATAGTTTTCCTCATCAAGGATTGGAACTTCATCATCCATTTGTGTGTCCATGGATATTCTCCAATCTTGTTAAGGCTTATAGTGAAGGCCTGCTTTGATACCAATTGTTTGACTCACCGAGTACATTGAGGGGGGAGGGGGTTGGGGGGGGGCTCTTTTTCCCAAAACTTTCCTTTCACAAAAACTCATTAGTTAGCAATCACCATTTTCTCATTACTTATTGTTGTCATTTATAACCAGTTAAATGTGAACATATATCAACAATATATTGTCAACAAATCATCACCACAAGGAACACAAAGAACACAAGATGTATGTACAATTTCATTTTTATTACGGACTACAATCCTTGGGTTTATCAACAACAAATGAATAGAATACAACTCTACAAGAGAACCAACTCTATAATGCAAGACTCATCTTACACCCTCAACACCAACTGAGATGAGACAACGATCCTCAACATATATAAATCTGTCACAGGTACGCGACCTGTCAGTAGTGCAACACATGTATGTATGTGCCCTACCAATAGTACATATCGCATATGTACATGGTCAGACTGTACTACAACCTATGTATCACTTTTGAGCAATTAGGGTTTTCTTTTCATCACACACTTGGATCCTCTGCAACCTTCAATCACATTCTCTTCTGTCTTTCACTATCCAATATGATCCACAACCAATTACAACACATATAATCTCTCCAACAACTTACTCATGCTTCTCAACCATACAATATGAATGCTACTCAATAATGTGTAAGAAACCAATATACTATAGCAATCACATCAATACTAAATCATAAGAGTGTTGCTCACTCTATCAACCAACACAAATCACATCACAACCACCATATCAAGAATGCATTAAGCATTTACCACACAACAAACAAGAGTATCCATCAAGACAATAATATAACCATGCTAGAGTTTCTATGGCATATCTGAGCCCATAGAATGAAGATCTGGAACTTGCTTCAATCTTCAAGAGCCTGGCACCAACTCACACACAAGTCTTCATGACTTCATCCACTGTATGTGCCCTATCCTCATTCAGCCCGCGTATGTACACACCCTGGCTCACTACAACCCACGTATACCTCAGAAACTAGGGTTTTCTGAACTTCCAAGACTTTTTCCATCATGATCTCCGACTTACCGAAACTTTGATGCGTCCATGAGATCCTCCAGATCTCCTCTCTCTCAGAATAGATCTTCAATACATGCTCAAGAGATGCTCACAAGAGATGCATTTCACAAGAGACCCTTGCCTCTTATTTATACTCTCCAAGTAGCTTCCTTAGAAGCATCTTCTAGGTCACTTAACCTATTTTCCTCATTTTAGGTTTAACCACTTTCCATAATTAGAAAATTCTCCATTACTTTATTATTTAAATATTCCTCCTTGACTTTGTCACCTCACTTTATCATTTAAATAATCTTCTTTGATTTTGTCACTTCACTTTATTATTTAAATAATCCTCCTTGACTTTGTCACTTCAATTTATCATTTAAATAATAATTTTTCTTTGCAAGATCTTTGACTTCTTTGACCTTTTGGGGCTTCAAGCCTTCATATGAGGGTCCTTCATATTTGTAAGGCCGTAAATCTCAAACCATGAGGAGTTATGTGAAATTCCACATACCAACAGAAATGGAATGACAAGCACTATCCATTTAAGATAGTTTCAGTGACAAATTCACTGATATTTATCTCATTATTCCACAATTAAGCATGGGTTCTCCAACCATACTTCAAGAATAACTCAATCGTAAAGCGTCTTCCCGTGAGGGATTTCACCATAAGGGGACCACTTTGGAGTTCACCCATTTGTACACCTTATCAACCATGATAAGACAATAATGGTTCATCATTACATCAATCCAACTATGCATCATATATCAAAGAAACAACATCAATCCATCTTCATATTTGCATCATGTATCAATGACAACCCATTGATCAATCTTCATCTATGCATCATATCAATGACAACTCATTGATCCATCTTCATCTATGCATCATATCAGTGACAACTCATTGATTAATCTTCATCTATCAATTCTCATCAAGGACAATACATGTTACATTAGGATGTTATGACAAGACAATCAATCAATCAATCAATCAATCAATCCTTTGGCATCAATCACTTGGCATCAATCCTTTGACATCAATTAATTAAACTTTTGGCATCAATGACAACATGATCCAACAACAAGTGTGGACACTTTCCTTAGTCGTCTTTGGAGTTGGATGGAGTGACAAAGATGTGGAAATAAAAGACTGAATTCATGCATGGAGATGCACATTTCAAGAACTGGACACGGTGGCTGGGCTAGCTACCCAACTAGTGCAGGACTTGAGGCTAGCATTTTGCAGATGCATGATAGAGTTTGTTGAATTATGGGCACAACAGTAAGTTCACAAAAGTTCAACACTTAGAAATTTTTGAAGTTTTGATTGAGGTTGCAACAATAGTTGAGGCAACGACAATAGTAGTAGAATCGAGATTGATCATCGCAACGAGACAATGAAAGCTTGAGAATTTTAGACAAAGTTAGGGTAATGTGGAGGGTTGCACATGTTGCGTATGATTGCAGTGTGAGTTGGAAACTTGGGGTTTCCACTTTGGTAGAATTTTTGGTTTCCAGCAGACTTAATTGTGATGGAGGCATACGTTCTGGCAGTGACTTGGAGATTGCAGATTTTTTGGATGTTTCTAGTGACGAAAACAAATTGAGGTGGGAGAGGACGTAAGGTATTCGGTTATAAGGGCACAAAGATCCTCAACCAAGTTCTCAAGGAGACAAAACTTGGAGTTTCTCTAGAACATAATTGTTGCACTAGTTTGGAAAGTGGGCACCTTGGGCACACACACACACACCAAGGCGCTGTCCCAACCATGAGGAAAATCACAATACAGGGTGCACTCAAGAGGTTGGGGCACGTCGACATGAGGAACACACCAAGGTTGGGGTGTGATGATCCCAAGGCACACAAAAATTGATGGGCGCACAGGTTCATTTGGGCACACCGGGTCTGTGAACGGGCGTGATGATTCATTTGGGCGTGATGGTTCATGAAGGGCTACAACACACCCAAAGGACACGATGATTCATGATGGTGACCTGTGGAGTCCATATAAGAGAACAAGGGCATGCAACCAAGGAAGTGTTGGTTGTGGAGCTTGATTATCTTCCTAATTCAAAGGTCTTGTTTCAACTATGTTTGGATCCAATTTCCTAACAGGGGGGTGTAGGGACAATTTACCCCCACATATATCATTAGGGGGGTCCGCAGGGGCGTGACAACACATTTTGGAGCCCCCCCTGTGGTGGGGGTTCGAGGGAAGCATCCCCAAAGAGAAAGTTTTTGGAAAATTGTCATGTAAACTATCATAATTTCGTAGTCAATTTGGACAATTCATTATAAGGTCACAGATCCAATGGTAGAAGTTATTTTAGGGTTGTTTTCCCTATAAGGAAACCCTCTTTTATGTACGACATAATTGTATTATGGCTAAGGTATAAGTGCAAATATTTTATTATGAGAGAGGAGTTTGTGAGAGAAAGTAGAGGAAGTTACAACGGGTGTGTTGTAGGTTGTATCCCTTCATTTGCTAGATAATAATAAAGGAAGGACTTGACAATTTCTCCATGGATGTAGCCCATATTGGGTGAACCACGTATATATTTGTATCTCTTATGTTTTATTTCCGCATCTATTTTATTTTATTTCTCTGTGATCCTCTTTTTTCTAACAATTGGTATTAGAGTGAAAGGTAACTTGTAGGAAAAAAGGGTTCTTGGTTTGAGTTTGAGCAATGGTGGAAGATGGAAAGTTTAGGGTCGAGAAATTTGATGGCCAAAACTACCAATTATGGAAGATGCAAATGGAAGGATATCTATATCAGAAGGATCTTTTCCTATCGTTGGGCGGGAAAGCAAAGTAGTTGATGAGTATAAAGGAAGAAGAATGGGAGGTTATTGACAGAAAGGCACTAGGAACGATATGGATGAGCTTGGCAACATTGATGGCTTTCAATATTTCAAAAAAAAATACAATGGAGCATCTAATGAAGACATTGGATAAACTATATGAAAAAACCTCAGCCTCCAACAAGGTATTCTAATGAAGTAATTATTTAATATGAAGATGTTAGAAGGTGGGTCTATTGCCAACTATTTAAATGAATTTAATACGGTTACTAATTAGCTAAGTTTTGTAGGAGTGAACTTTGACGATGAGCTTAGGGATCTTATAATATTGTGCTCATTGCCAGAAAGTTGGAACAAATTGGTCATGGTTGTAGGTAACTTCATCTTCGGTTCAAACACTCTAAAATTTGATGATGTTGTTGGTATTATCCTTAGCGATGAAATATGACGGAAAATCACATGTGAGACATCAGGTAATGCGTTGATCGTGGAGAACATGGGAAGACAAAGGGAAAGAGGAAAGAACCCAAAGAACCGTGGGAATTCTGGGAAGGAAAAATCCAAATCTAGACTAGCAAAGATAGTGTTGGAATTGTGGGAATAAATAACATATGAAGAAAGACTGCAGATCTCCAAAGAAACAAGGAAATGGATAGCAGGAGAAAAATCAAGAAGAAAATGTAGCAGGTGATATGTTACAAGATGATTTGATTCATTTTTTAGATAATATTACTGATTCATAGGTATTAGATTCATGGGATTCATTTCATGCCACACCCCATAGGAAATATTTTCAAGATTATGTTCAAGGTGATTTTGGACCGGTTTATTTGGGTGATGATGAACTATGTAAAATTGTTGAAATAAGTTACAAATAAAGTTAAAAAATGGAAACCAATGGTTGCTGAAAGAGGTGAAACATGTTCCATATTTGAGAAGAAATCTAATTTCAACAGGGCAGTTGGGAAGTGAAGGCTGTATATCTACATTTACAAAAAAGGCATGGAAGGTCACTAAATGATCACTAGTAATGGAAAAAGGAGAGAAGGTATGTACATTGTATTTATGTACTAGTAATGTTGACTCTTATATATATTTGGCTTCTACAGGAGTGGATACAACACTGTGGCATCATGGGCTTGGATACATGACTGAGAAGAGGATGTAGATACTCCACAAAAGGAATTTGTTGTCGGATCTTAAACAAGTTGATTTGGATTTCTGTGAGCATTGTGTTTATGAAAAACATAAGGGAGTCAGATTTCTCAGAGTCAGGAAGGAAAATAAGAGTGAAAATTTAGAGCTTGTGCATACATATGTATGGGCACCAGATTAGGTATTATATCTTGGTATCTCTTGTTATTACGTTACTTTTATTGATGATGCAACTAGGAAAACTTGGGTTTATTGCATTCGACAAAAATGTGATGTTTTTGATACTTTTAAGAAATGGAAAGATTTGGTTGAGAATAAGATAAGAAAAAGGTTGAGGTGTCTTAGATCAGATAATGGAGATGAATATTGCATCAACGAGTTCATACCATGTAATTTGTACAGAGAAGACAATTTCAGGAACACCATAAGAAAATGGTGTGTCAGAAAAGATGAATAGGACAATCATGGAATGTGTAAGGAGTATGAGATGCATGCAGGGTTTTCCTTACAGTTTTGTGAATATGTTGTAGTTAATGTTGTTTACTTAATAAAAAATGTCCTTAAGGCTCCTTGGATGGTGGCATCCTAGAGGAGGCATGGATAGGTAAAAAGGTAAACTACTCATTTATGAATACTTTTGGTTGTGAAGCATTTGTCCATATTGATAAAGAAAATAGAACAAAGCTTGAGGCAAAATCCAAGAAGTGTACCTTTATCATATACAATTTTAATGATTTTGGTTATTGCTTATGGGATTATGGAAATCACAAAATCATTAGGAGTACAGATGTGGTATTCAATGAAAAGGTCATGTACAAAGATCAGTTGCGGGTAAAGAAATGAGAAAATGAAAACACATAATCCATAGTGCTTGATGAAATCAAAGAGAATGAAATTCCAAAGGTACCGGAAAATCAAAATGTACAACAAGAGGATAAATATGTACCTAAAACTCTTGCAAGTGTTGTTAGAAGATATACCAGGTTAAGTAGACCTCCTGAACAATATTTTCCTTAATTGTGCTATTTATTGTTGACTGATTTTGGTGAACCAGAAAGTTATGAAGAGGCAATATAGGTAGACACTAAAAAGAAGTGGGAAAAAGTTATGAACCAAAAAGTTATTAACAGACGACGGACTCCTTGGTAGATAACCATACTTGTTACTTGGTTCAGTTTCCTATAGGGAACAAAGCATTGTAGAATAAATGGGTTTACGGGTTGAAGGAATAAGATGGAGTCAAAAAGAGGTACAAGGCCAAACTTGTTGTAAAGGGATTTGCATAGAAGAAAGGTATATATTTTGATGAAATACTTTTTCCTTTTGTTAAAATGACTTCATATAGGACCATTTTAAGTCTTGTGGCAGTAAAAGATTTGCATCTTGAATAGTTAGATGTCAAAATAGTTTTTCTCTATGGGGATTTGGAGGAAGAGATTTATATGCAGCAACCACAGGGGTATGAGGTCAAAGAGAATGATAGTTTGGTATGTAGGTTGAAGAAGATCTTGTAAGGCCTAAATCAAGATCCAAGGAAGTGGTATTTGAAATTTGACAGGTTTATGACAGACAAGGCTATAGGAGATGTTATTACGATCACTGTGTATATTTTAAGAGGCTATAAAATGGAAGCTATATTATATTTCTATTGTATGTAGATGACATGCTTGTTGCAAGGTCTAACATACAGGATATAAATTTGGTCAAAATAAAATTAGCTAATTCATTTTCGATGAAGGATTTGGGTGTTCCAAATAAAATCGTTGGTATGAGAATAACAAGAGATAAGAAAAATCACAAATTGACATTGTCTCAGGGAGAGTACATAGAGAAGGTGTTGGAGAGGTTTAGAATGTAGAATGAAAAATCAATTAGTACACCTTTGGCCATCCATTTCAAATTAACCAAGGAAATGTGTCCCAAGACACATGAATAGATAGAATACATGTCCAGGGTCCCTTATTCATCATCAATAGGCAACTTGATGTATGCGATGGTGTGCATAAGACTAGATATTTCACATGTAGTGGGAGTAGTGAGGAGGTATATGAACAATACATGTAAATAACATTGGGAGGTAGTAAAGTGGATTTTCAGATATTTGAGAGGTACTACTAATCATGCATTATGTTTAGGAGGTTCAAACATTGTTCTACAAGGATATGTTGATTCAGATATGGCATGTGATAAAGATAGCAGGAGGAGCACCACAGGGTACAATTTTATTGTAGGTGGAACAACATTAAGTTGTATTTCAAAACTGAAAAAGGTTGTTGCATTTTCAACAACGAAAGAAAAGTATGTTGTTGCTACAAAGTTTAGTAAAAAAATGATTTGGTTACAGATTTATATGGAGGAATTGGGAAAGAAGTAGGAGAATAACAGGTTGTATTGTGACAACCAGAGTGCCATTCATATTGCAAAGAACCTAGCATTCCATTCCAATACTAAACATATATAGCTTAGGTACCATTTCATATGATCCTTTTTGGAAGATGGACAATTGAAGTTGGAAAAGATACACACTAGCCAAAATTATACAGACATGTTAATAAAGGTAGTAACCAGGGAGAAACGGAGTTCTTGCTCAATTTCAATTGACCTTCAAGCATTAAGGTGAAGAAGAGAATTTTTATAGGTCCAATTTGGATCATAGTCTAGCATGTACAACAACAATGGAGTTGTCATGATCAGTCTCCAAGTGGGAGATTGTTGGTTATGGAGCTTAATTATCTTCCTGATTCAGAGATCTTATTTCACCCGTGTTTGGATCCCATTTCTTGACGGGTGGGTATGGGGGGATTTCCACCCACATATGTCATTACGGTGGGCGATGAAACATTTTGGAGCCCCTTGGTGGGGGTTCAAGGGTGGCGACCCCAAAGATAATTTTTTAGGAAAATTGCCTTGTAAAATATTGTAATTTCGTAGTCAATCTAGACAGTTCATTATAAGGTTGCAGATATGAAGATAGAAGTTATGTTAGTGTTTTTTTCCCTAGAAGGAGACCCTCTTTTATCTATGAGGGAAGTGTATCACGACTAGGCTATGAGTGTGAATATCATATTCTGGGAGAGGAGACAATGAGACAAATAAGAGGAAGTTATAGCGTGTGTGTTGTAGGTTATATCCCTTCATTTGTTGGATAATAATAAATGAATGACCTATTAATCTCTCCGTGGATGTATCCCATATTGGGTGAACTACGTATATCTGTGTCTCTATTGTATTGTGTGTATTCTATGTTTATTTGTGCATCTATTTTATTTTATTTCTTTGAGATCCTCTTTTTTCTAACAAGAAGGAAGATTTGAACAATAAGGAGAGAAAGATTGTGTTATAACCCTAATTTGCACCATCATGCTTACCTGGCATCAGGTCATCTCATATTCCTTCTTTTCCAAGCTAGTACTGAACAACTCTTGTTAAAAAACACACTTTTTAAAGGTACACACACCCTGCTCCACTACAGCCCGCGTGTACACTCTTGCTGACCCACTACAGCCCGCGTGTACACTCTAGCTGACCCACTACAGCCTGCGTGTACCTACAAAAGCACAAAAAATGAAAAGTTGTCGATGGAACACGCAGTTTTGGGTAAGCTAACTAAACCTTTTGACCATGCATGGCCAGTCACTCGACCAAATACCTAGCTCCTTCTAGCCTATAAAAGAAGGGGTAGGGGTCCCATTTGAAAGGAGAAAAAAGAGTATAGAAACTCTGCCCAAATTTATCCCTCCTTTTCTCCAATTTCCTGCAATTACATTGTGAGATTGAGTAGTTGGTGCATTGTGAAGAGGAGCCCAGGACCAGGTTCGAGGAGCAGTGCTGGCCACATATTGTAAAGTTTACTCTTGTGAAGATTAATACAAAAAGGAATACTTTTCCCGTCTCACCATGTCATGTGTTCATGTTGAATATTTATTTTATGATATTGTCACAAATAACCCAAAAATTAGTATATAAAAAGCATGCTCACAGCTTTTGTTTGTTCATGTGTGAATGGAGGTCAGCTTTGGGAGGAGGCTTACAATCAAAGAGCGAGTGAAAGCAAATGGATCGACATCAAACGAAGGACTTAAGGTAGAGTTATCAAATCTCATTTACACCTTTTTATTGCATGAATGTGGGGTTTTGTGTTAGGAGAATAGGAAAGAGTTGAGGCCTTTGAAATGGTCATTTTCTGCATGCATGATTAGAGCCCTTAAATGATAAGTCCGTAGGAGGGATTCCAACCCACAACATAATTGGCGACCATATCGGGGACTCTCTAGGGTTCTTTGGGGATTTTTTATTGGGTATTTTAAAATTGGTTTTACTACCTTTTTTTAGTTTCTACAAGAAGTCCGAGTGTTAAGGGGTTCCGGTTCTCAATACCAGTCTTCCCTACTCTACTTACCAGACTATTTCTCTTCTATTTTTGAGAGTCTTAAAAGGCATACATGTCCTGTAGTGGGACAACCCACGTATGCATGTGCCCTACCTTTAGTCAGCCCGTGTATGT
This sequence comes from Picea mariana, assembly GCA_032191745.1. Classification (NCBI taxonomy): domain Eukaryota; kingdom Viridiplantae; phylum Streptophyta; class Pinopsida; order Pinales; family Pinaceae; genus Picea; species Picea mariana. The sequence continues at coordinate 412,281 of JASDQU010100822.1, read as the reverse complement.
ACACCTGTTGATGAAGTGCTAGAAGCGTGTCTGAGAACCTAGGAAATCCTTCTTAGGAAGAGGCAGTCATCCTCTCCCCTGCAGAAGTGATCCTTCTTAGGGATCTTCTGGGTCCTTATAGGTCTCTGATTGAACAGTCCATAGTCAGGTAAAAACCCCAGGATTATCTTTTTTTTGCTAAAGTTTTCTTGCCTCTTCTTTGTCAAAGTAAGTTTTTGCACCTTTAAGGGGTTCTGGTTTTCAATACCAGTACTCCCTACCTAAGCTTAGCTACTTGTCCTCCTTTTTTGAGGAAAAACAGAGGCACACGCGGCCTGTAGTGGGCTTGAATGCGTGCATACACATCCTGTCTTTGGGCAGCCCACGTGCATACACTGGCTGTTGAAGTGAGAGTCGCGTGTCTGTCTAGAAAATTTTGAGGAGGTAGTCATCCTCTTCCTTGTCAAGTTTTTACTTCCCAGGTTTTTCTTGTTTCTTTCCGGTCTCTGTCATAAGAAGTTTTATCCTAGGTTGTATTCCAGCATAGCTTGCTTTTTTGTTTAAAATATTTTTTGTGTTTCATAGCTTTTTAAACTTATTTTTAGCTTGAAATTTTAAGAAAAATGAGTTGCATTTAAAAAAAAATTTCCCACTCATGGCCGGGGGGGCCCATGAATCGTGCATTCAACAATTTCTTTTAAAATCTTTTGTTATTTTTGCTTTGATTGGAAGAAAATATAAAAAAAAAAACTTAGTTTGTTAGATCTCTTTCTTTCCTGGCATTTTCTTTGCATTGTTATTTGAAAAAGAAAAACAAATTAGCATAACGTTGTGTTTTCTTCTAATTTTAAAAGAATTTCAAAAAATAAAAATAAAAATATAATCATTCTTTGCCAGTGTTCATGTAAGTTTCATCATTTTTCACAAAGAGTCTTAACAACATCAGTTGCACCACCATACCCCTTTTGAGTAAATCAAGCCTTAAAAAGAACGCTAATTAAAAATTACTAGACTTTATGTTTGTAGGGTCCATCAACTAGATTAGGCTAGAGCCTTGATTTATGTTGGAGAGGAAACTCTTCAAGGCTATAAAACAAACATACAAGTCTGTGCTAAGGAGTGTAGAAGTCCAGTATCGTGAAAGTTATCTGGGATCCCCCTCTAACACAGGGGCTAAACACGAGGTCACGTGCAGAAAGGTAGCGGAGATAACCCCTCCAAAGCTGGAACAATCGTAGTGGAGAACACATATAGAGGGTTTGTCTTGGGATTCCGTCGATTGCATTTTCTACAGAGCTTTGTGGGTCTCGAATCCATTCGAGGTCCTTAGTTGTCTTCCACACCACTTTCTTTCGATACCCTTCACAGGTTTTGGGCTTGATACCCTGCTCATTGTGGTCTACCCGACTGTCGACTGTACCTGCCTGGTGAATGTTCGCGTGTTGGAAACCTAGTTTCCTATCTTTCTAGTGACATACACAGGTGACTACAGGGGCATACCATGGTACGTAGGACAAACATCGGGCCATGCTTTGCAGAGTATACCTGGAGGGTGCTTCCATTTTCAAGTTGCACTTGCACCGGTAAGTTGCTCTAGTGTTGGTTGGTGTAATTGTTCTTCCAACTAGTTAGTCGTTTGCTTGATTTTCCTTTAGGAAATTTTAGGGTGTGCTCTGTGCTCCCTAGTTTTCCATAGTGAGTTAGTCAGTCGTGGCTTTGGGTCTCTGACCTAGGGTGGTAGACCACCCACTCCGCCGGTCGCGAGGACTTTTCGTTCTTCCGGTTAAGAACATGGATCCACCTCTTTATAGGCATCGTTTTGATAACATTAGTTCTTCAGAGTCAGTGTGTAAAACTTTTACGGATTTGAATGATCTCGCAAGGGGAGAACCTGTGCATAAGATCTTCATGGCTAAATTTCCCGATGATACCAACCAAGGAGCCCCTTCACAAGGGGATTATTGTTCTTTTCCCTCCTTCGGAAATGTTGGTGTCCCTTTGATGGCCACTTTGTACATTCCTAGGTTGAATGTGGGATTACCGGTTTGGTTGGGTACCATTCCAAATGTCCCAAATGCTCTTGACGCTTCTCAGTTAAGCACTTTATGTCATGGGCACCCTGTTGATGTTTCTTCGTCAGCAAAGTCTTCTCCTCCTTCTTCTCCCACCTCTGTTGAAAGTACAATTACTAGTAACCGAACGTATAAACAAAATAGAAAGAGGAAGAATAGGAAGAAGAAACCACCAACCTCTGCAAGTCATGTTGGAGATAGGTCGACAACCTCTGCAAGTCACATTGAAGACCAACACCCAGCCTTTGCAAGTTATGCTGGGGGCACACACCCACCCTCTACAAGTCATGCTGGGGGAAAAAG
>JASDQU010100822.1:388908-409372 GCA_032191745.1 Picea mariana | reverse complement strand
TATTGTTGTCATTTATAACCAGTTAAATGTGAACATATATCAACAATATATTGTCAACAAATCATCACCACAAGGAACACAAAGAACATAAGATTTATGTACAATTTTATTTTTATTACGGACTACAATCCTTGGGTTTATCAACAACAACTAAATAGAATACAACTCTACAAGAGCACCAACTCTATAATGCAAGACTCATCTTACACTCTCAACACCAACTGAGATGAGGCAACAATCCTCAACATATATCAATCTGTCACAGGTCGCAACCTGTCGGTAGTGCAACACACGTATGTACATGCCCTACCAATAGTACATATCGCATATGTACATGGTCAGACTGTACTACAACCTATGTATCACTTCTGAGTAATTAGGGTTTTCTTTTCATCACACACTCGGATCCTCTGCAACCTTCAATCACATTCTCTTCTGTCTTTCACTGTCCAATCTGATCCATAACCAATCACAACACATCCAATCTCTCCAACAACTTACTCATGCTTCTCAACCATACAATATGAATTCTACTCAATAATGTGTAAGCAACCAATATACTATAGCAATCACATCAATACTAAATCATAAGAGTGTTTCTCACTCTATCAACCGACACAAACCACATCACAACAACCATACCAAGAATGCATTAAGCATTCACCACACAACAAACAAGAGTATCCATCAAGACAATAATATAACCATACCAAAGTTTCTATGGTAGATCTGAGCCCATAGAATGCATATTTGGAACCTGCTTCAGTCTTCAAGAGCCTGGCACCAACTCACACACAAGTCTTCATGACTTCATCCACTGTACGTGCCCTATCCTCATTTAGCCCGCGTATGTACACACCTTGGCTCACTACAACCCACGTATACCTTAGAAACTAAGGTTTTCTGAACTTCTGAGACTTTTGCCGTCATGATCTCTGACTTACCGAAACTTTGATGCGTCCATGAGATCCTCCAGATCTCCTCTCTCTCAGAATAGATCTTCAATACATGCTCAAGAGATGCATTTCACAAGAGACCCTTGCCTCTTATTTATACTCTCGAAGTAGCTTCCTTAGAAGCATCTTCTAGGTCACTTAACCCATTTCTAGGTCACTTAACCTATTTTCCTCATTTTAGGTTTAACCACTTTCCATAATTAGAAAATTCTCCATTACTTTATTATTTAAATATTCCTCCTTGACTTTGTCGCCTCACTTTATCATTTAAATAATCTTCTTTGATTTTGTCACTTCACTTTATTATTTAAATAATCCTCCTTGACTTTGTCACTTCAATTTATCATTTAAATAATAATTTCTTCTTTGCAAGATCTTTGACTTCTTTGACCTTTTGGGGCTTCAAGCCTTCATATGAGGGTCCTTCATATTTGTAAGGCCATAACTCTCAAACCATGAGGAGTTATGTGACATTCCACATACCAACAGAAATGGAATGACAAGCACTATCCATCTAAGATAGTTTCACTGACAAATTCACTAATATTTATCTCATTATTCCACAATTAAGCATGGGTTCTCCAACCATACTTCAAGGATAACTCAATCGTAAAGCGTCTTCCCGTGAGGGATTTCACCATAAGGGGACCACTTTGGAGTTCACCCATTTGTACACTTTATCAACCATGATAAGACAATAATGGTTCATCATTACATCAATCCAACTATGCATCATATATCAAAGAAACCACATCGATCCATCTTCATCTTTGCATCATGTATCAATGACAACCCATTGATCAATCTTCATCCATGCATCATATCAATGACAACTCATTGATCCATCTTCATCTATGCATCATATCAGTGACAACTCATTGATTAATCTTCATCTATCAATTCTCATCAAGGACAATACATGTTACATTAGTATGTTATGACAAGACAATCAATCAATCAATCAATCCTTTGGCATCAATCACTTGGCATCAATCCTTTGACATCAATTAATTAAACTTTTGGCATCAATGACAACATGATCCAACAACAAGTGTGGACACTTTCCTTAGTCGTCTTTGGAGTTGGATGGAGTGACAAAGATGTGGACATAAAATACTAAGTTCATGCATGGAGATGCACATTTCAAGAACTGGACACGGTGGTTGGGCTAGCTACCCAACTAGTGCAGGACTTGAGGCTAGCATTTTGTAGATACATGATAGAGTTTGTTGAATTATGGGTGCAACAGTAAGTTCACAAAAGTTCAACACTTAGAAATTTTTGAAGTTTTGATTGAGGTTGCAACAATAGTTGAGGCAACAACAATAGTAGTAGAATCGAGATTGATCATCGCAACGAGACAATGACAGCTTGAGAATTGTAGACAAAGTTAGGGTAATGTGGAGGGTTGCACAGGTTGCGTATGATTGCAGTGCGAGTTGGAAACTTGGGGTTTCCACTTTGGTAGAATTTTCGGTTTCCAGCAGACTTAATTGTGATGGAGGCATACGTTCTAGTAGTGACTTGGAGATTGTAGAGTTTTTGGATGTTTCTAGCGACGAAAACAAATTAAGGTGGGAGAGGATGTAAGGTCTTCGGTTATAAGGGCACAAAGACCCTCACCCAAGCTCTCAAGGAGACAAAACTTGGGGTTGCTCTAGAACATAATTGTTGCACTAGTTTGGAAAGTGGGCACCTTGGGCACACACACACACACCAAGGCGCTTTCCCAACCATGAGGAAAATCACAATACAGGGTGCACTCAAGAGGTTGGGTCATGTTGACATGAGGAACGCACCAAGGTTGGGGTGTGATGATCCCAAGGAACACGAAAATTGATGGGCGCACAAGTTCATTTGGGCACACTGGGTCTGTGAACGGGTGCGATGATTCATTTGGGCGTGATGGTTCATGAAGGGGTGCAACACACCCAAAGGACACGATGATTCATGATGGTGACCTGTGGAGTCCATATAAGAGAACAAGGGCATGCAACCAAGGAAGTGTTGGTTGTGGAGCTTGATTATTTTCCTAATTCAAAGGTCTTGTTTCAACTATGTTTGGATCCAATTTCCTGACATGGGGCTGTAGGGGGAATTTACCCCCACATATATCATCAGGGGGGTCCTCAGGGGCATGAAGACACATTTTGGAGCCCCCCCTATGGTGGAGGTTTGTGGGAAGCATCCCCAAAGAGAAAGTTTTGGGAAAATTGTCATGTAAAATATCGTAATTTCATAGTCAATCTGGACAATTCATTATAAGGTCACAGATCCGATGGTAGAAGTTATTTTAGGGTTTTTTTTCCCTATAAGGAAACCCTCTTTTATGTACAACATAATTGTATTATGGCTAAGGTATGAGTGTGAATATTGTATTATGAGAGAGGAGTTTGTGAGAGAAAGTAGAGGAAGTTACAACAGGTGTGTTGTAGGTTGTATCCCTTCATTTGCTAGATAATAATAAAGGAAGGACTTGACAATTTCTCCATGGACGTAGCCCATATTGGGTGAACCACGTATATATTTGTATCTATTGTATTGTGTATCTCGTATGTTTTATTTCCGCATCTATTTTATTTTATTTCTCTGTGATCCTCTTTTTTCTAACAATTGGTATTAGAGTGAAAGGTAACTCGTAGGAAAAAAGGGTTCTTGGTTCGAGTTTGAGCAATGGTGGAAGATGGAAAGTTTAGGGTCGAGAAATTTGATGGACAAAACTACCAATTATGGAATATGAAAATGGAAGGATATCCATATCAGAAGGATCTTTTCCTACCGTTGGGCGGGAAAGCAAAGTAGTTGATGAGTATAAAGGAAGAAGAATGGGAGGTTCTTGACAGAAAGGCACTAGGAACGATATGGATGAGCTTGGCAGCATTGATGGCTTTCAATATTTCAAAAGAAAATACAATGGAGCATCTAATGAAGACATTGGATAAACTATATGAAAAAACCTCAGCCTCCAACAAGGTATTCTAATGAAGTAATTATTTAATATGAAGATGTTAGAAGGTGGGTCTACTGCCAACTATTTAAATGAATTTAATACAGTTACTAATTAGCTAAGTTTTGTAGGAGTGAACTTTGACGATGAGGTTAGGGCTCTTATAATATTGTGCTCATTGCCACAAAGTTGGAACAAATTGGTCATGGTTGTAGGTAACTTCGTCTTCGGTTCAAACACTCTAAAATTTGATGATGTTGTTGGTATTATCCTTAGCGATGAAAATCACATGTGAGACATCAGGTAATGCGTTGATCGTGGAGAACATGGGAAGACAAAGGGAAAGAGGAAAGAACCCAAGGAACCGTGGGAATTCTAGGAAGGAAAAATCCAAATCCAGACTGGCAAAGATAGTGTTGGAATTGTGGGAATAAATAACATATGAAGAAAGACTGCAGATCTCCAAAGAAACAAGGAAATGGATAGCAGGAGAAAAATCAAGAAGCAAATGTAGCAGGTGATATGTTACAAGATGATTTGATTCTTTTTTTAGATAATATTACTGATTCTTAGGTATTAGATTCATGGGATTCATTTCATGCCACACCCCATAGGAAATATTTTCAAGATTATGTTCAAGGTGATTTTGGACAGGTTTATTTGGGTGATGATGAACTATGTAAAATTGTTGGAATGAGTAAGTTACAATTAAAGTTAAAAAATGGAAACCAATGGTTGCTGAAAGAGGTGAGACATGTTCCAGATTTGAGAAGAAATCTAATTTCAATAGGGCAGTTGGGAAGTGAACGCTGTATATCTACATTTACAAAAAAGGCATGGAAGGTCACTAAATGATCACTAGTAATGGAAAAAGGAGAGAAGGTACGTACATTGTATTTGTGTACTAGTAATGTTGACTCTTATATATATTTGGCTTCTACAGGAGTGGATACAACACTGTGGCATCATGGGCTTGGATACATGACTGAGAAGAGGATGTAGATACTCCACAAAAGGAATTTATTGTCGGATCTTAAACAAGTTGATTTGGATTTCTGTGAGCATTGTGTTTATGAAAAACATAAGGGAGTCAGATTTCTCAGAGTCAGGAAGGAAAATAAGAGTGAAAATTTAGAGCTTGTGCATACATATGTATGGACACCAGCTTATGTATCATCTCTTGGTAGCTCTTTTTATTACGTTACTTTTATTGATGATGCAACTAGGAAAACTTGGGTTTATTGCATTCGACAAAAATATGATGTTTTTGATACTTTTAAGAAATGGAAAGATTTGGTTGAGAGTAAGACAAGAAAAAGGTTAAGGTGTCTTAGATCAGATAATGAAGATGAATATTGCATCAAGGAGTTCATACCATGTAATTTGTACAGAGAAGACAATTTCAGGAACACCATAAGAAAATGGCGTGTCAGAAAAGATGAATAGGACAATCATGGAACGTGTAAGGAGTATGAGATGCATGCAGGGTTTCCCTTACAGTTTTGTGAATATGTTGTAGTTAATGTTGTTTACTTAATAAAAAATTTCCTTAAGGCTCCTTGGATGGTGGCATCCTAGAGGAGGCATGGACAGGTAAAAAGGTAAACTACTCATTTATGAAGACTTTCGGTTGTGAAGCATTTGTCCATATTGATAAAGAAAATAGAACAAAGCTTGAGGCAAAATCCAAGAAGTGTACCTTTATCATATACAATTTTAATGATTTTGGTTATCGCTTATGGGATTATGGAAATCACAAAATCATTAGGAGTAGAGATGTGGTATTCAATGAAAAGGTAATGTACAAAGATCAGTTGCGGGTAAAGAAATGAGAAAATGAAAACACATAATCCATAGTGCTTGATGAAATCAAAGAGAATGAAATTCCAAAGGTACTGGAAAATCAAAATGTACAACAAGAGGATAAACATGTACCTAAAACTCTTGCAAGTGTTGTTAGAAGATATATCAGGTTAAGTAGACCTCCTGAACAATATTTTCCTTAATTGTATTATTTATTGTTGACTGATTTTGGTGAACTAGAAAGTTATGAAGAGGCAATGAAGGTAGACACTAAAAAGAAGTGGGAGAAAGTTATGAACCAAAAAGTTATTAACAGACTATGGACTCCTTGGTAGATAATCATACTTGTTACTTGGTTCAGTTTCCTATAGGAAACAAAGCATTGTAGAATAAATGGGTTTACGGGTTGAAGGAATAAGATGGAGTCAAAAAGAGGTACAAGGCCAAACTTGTTGTAAAGGGGTTTGCATAGAAGAAAGGTATATATTTTGATGAAATACTTTCTCCTTTTGTTAAAATGACTTCAAATAGGACCATTTTAAGTCTTGTGGCAGTAAAAGATTTGCATCTTGAATAGTTAGATGTCAAAATAGTTTTTCTCTATGGGGATTTCGAGGAAGAGATTTATATGCAGCAACCATAGGGGTATGAGGTCAAAGAGAATGATAATTTGGTATGCAGGTTGAAGAAGAGCTTGTAAGGCCTAAATCAAGCTCCAAGGAAGTGGTATTTGAAATTTGACAGGTTTATGATAGACAAGGCTATAGTAGATGTTATTACGATCACTATGTATATTTTAAGAGGCTATAAAATGGAAGCTATATTATATTGCTATTGTATGTAGATGACATGCTTGTTGCAAGGTCTAACATACAGGATATAAATTTGGTCAAAATAAAATTAGCTATTTCATTTGCGATGAAGGATTTGGGTGTTCCAAATAAAATCGTTGGTATGAGAATAACAAGAGATAAGAAAAATCACAAATTGACATTATCTCAGGGAGAGTACATAGAGAAGGTGTTGGAGAGGTTTAAAATGTAGAATGAAAAACCAATTAGTACACCTTTGGCCATCCATTTCAAATTAACCAAGGAAATGTGTCCCAAGACACATGAATAGATAGAATACATGTCCAGGGTCCCTTATTCATCATCAATAGGCAGCTTGATGTATGCGATGGTGTGCATAAGACTAGATATTGCACATGTAGTGGGAGTAGTGAGCAGGTATATGAACAATACATGTAAAGAACATTGGGAGGTAGTAAAGTGGATTCTCAGATATTTGAGAGGTACTACTAATCATGCATTATGTTTAGGAGGTTCAAACATCATTCTACAAGGATATGTTGATTCAGATATGGCATGTGATAAAGATAGTAGGAGGAGCACCACAGGGTATGATTTTATTGTAGGTGGAACAACATTAAGTTGTATTTCAAAAATGAAAAAGGTTGTTGCATTTTCAACAACGAAAGAAAAGTATATTGTTGCTACAAAGTTTAGTAAAAAATGATTTGGTTACAGAGTTATATGGAGGAATTGGGAAAGAAGTAGGAGAATAACAGGTTGTACTGTGACAACCAGAGTGCCATTCATATTGCAAAGAACCTAGCCTTCCATTCCAATACTAAACATATATAGCTCAGGTACCATTTCATATGATCCTTTTTGGAAGATGGACAATTGAAGTTGGAAAAGATACACACTAGCAAAAATTCTACAGACATGTTAATAAAGGTAGTAACCAGGGAGAAACTGAGTTCTTGCTCAATTTCAATTGACCTTCAAGCATTAAGGTGAAGAAGAGAATTTTTATAGGTCCAATTTGGATCATATTCTAGCATGTCCAACAACAATGGAGTTGTCATGATCAGTCTCCAAGTGGGAGATTGTTGGTTATGGAGCTTAATTATCTTCTTGATTCAGAGATCTTATTTCAGCCGTGTTTGGATCCCATTTCTTGACGGGTGGGTATGGGGGGATTTTCACCCACATATTTCATTACGGTGGGCGACGAAACATTTTGGAGCCCCCTGGTGGGGGTTCAAGGGCGGTGACCCCAAAGATAATTTTTTGGGAAAATTGCCTTGTAAAATATTGTAATTTCATAGTCAATCTAAACAGTTCATTGTAAGATTGCAGATCTGAAGATAGAAGTTATGTTAGTGTTTTTTTCCCTAGAAGGAGACCCTCTTTTATCTATGAGGGAAGTGTATCATGACTAGGCTATGAGTGTGAATATCATATTCTGGGAGAGGAGACTATGAGACAAATAAGATGAAGTTATAGCGTGTGTGTTGTAGGTTGTATCCCTTCATTTGTTGGATAATAATAAATGAAGGACCTATAAGTCTCTCCGTGGATGTATCCCATATTGGGTGAACTATGTATATCTGTGTCTCTATTGTATTGTGTGTATTCTGTGTTTATTTGTGCATCTATTTTATTTTATTTCTTTGCGATCCTCTTTTTTCTAACAAGAAGGAAGATTTGAACAATAAGGAGAACAAGATTGTGTTATAACCCTAATTTGCACCATACATGCTTACCTGGCATCAGGCTATCTCATATTCCTTCTTTGCCAAGCTAGTACTGAACAACTCTTCTTAAAAAACACCCTTTTTAAAGGTACACACACCCTGCTCCACTATAGCCTGCGTGTACACTCTTGTTGACCCACTACAGCCTGCGTGTACACTCTAGCTAACCCACTACAACTTGCGTGTACCTACAAAAGAACAAAAAATGAAAAGTTGCCGACGGAACACACAGTTTTGGGTAAGATAACTAAACCTTTTGACCATGCATGGCCAGTCACTCGACCAAATACTTAGCTCCTTATAGCCTATAAAAGAAGGGGTAGGGGTCCCATTTGAAAGGGGAAAGAAGAGTATAGAAACTCTGCCCAAATTTATCCCTCCTTTGCTCCAATTTCCTGCAATTGCATTGTGCGGTTGAGTAGTTGGTGCATTATGAAGATGAGCCCAGGACCAGGTTCGAGGAGCAGTGCTGACCACATATTGTAAAGTTTACTCTTGTGAAGATTAATACAAAAAGGAATACTTTTCCCGTCCCGCCATGTCATGTGTTCAAGTTGAATATTTATTTTATGATATTGTCACAAATAACCAAACAATTAGTATATGAAAAGCATGCTCGCAGTTTTTTGTTTGTTCATGTGTGAATGCAGGTCAGCTTTGGGAGGAGGCTTACAATCAAAGAGTGAGTGAAAGCAAATGGATCGACATCAAACGAAGGACTTAAGGTAGAGTTATCGAATCTCATTTACACCTTTGTATTGCATGAATGTGGGGTTTTGTTTTAGGAGAATAGGAAAGAGTTGAGGCCTTTGAAATGGTCATTTTTTGCATGCATGATTAGAGCCCTTAAATGCTAAGTCCGTAGGAGGGATTCCCACCCACAACATAATTGGCGACCATACTGGGGACTCTCTAGGGTTCTTTGGGGATTTTTTTATTGGGTATTTTAAAATTGGTTTTACTACCTTTTTTGAGTTTCTGCAAGAAGTCTGAGTGTTCAGGGGTTCTGGTTCTCAATACCAGTCTTCCCTACTCTACTTACCAGACTATTTCTCTTCTATTTTTGAGAGTCTTAAAAGGCATACATGCCCTGTAGTGGGACAACCCACGTATGCATGCGCCCTACCTTTAGTCAGCCCACGTATGTACGCCTGCTGATGAAGTGCTAGCAGTGTGTCTGAGAACCCAGTAAATCCTTCTTAGGAAGAGGCAGTCATCCTCTCCCCTGCAGAAGTGATCCTTCTCAGGGATCTTCTGGGTCCTTCTAGGTCTCTGATTGAACAGTCCATAGTCAGGTAAAAACCCCAGGATTAGATTTGTTTTGCTAAAGTTTTCTTGCCTCTTCTTTGTCAAAGTAAGTTTTTGCACCTTTAAGGGGTTCTGGTTTTCAATACCAGTACTCCCTGCCTAAGCTTAGCTACTTGTCCTCCTTTTTTGAGGAAAAACGGAGGCACATGCGGCCTGTAGTGGGCCTGAACACGTGCATACACATCCTGTCTTTGGGCAGCCCGCGTGCATACACTGGCTGTTGAAGTGACAGTCGCGTGTCTGTCTAGAAAATTTTGAGGAGGCAGTCATCCTCTTCCCTGTCAAGTTTTTACTTCCCAAGTTTTTCTTATTTCTTTCTGGTCTCTGTCATAAGAAGTTTTATCCTAGGTTGTATTCCATCATAGCTTGCTTTTTTGTTTAAAAGATTTTTTGTGTTTCATAGCTTTTTAAACTTATTTTTAGCTTGAAAATTTAAGAAAATGAGTTGCATTTAAAAAAAAAATTCCCCCTCATGGCTGGGGGGGGCCATGAATCATGCATTCATCAGTTTCTTTTAAAATCTTTTGTTATTTTTGCTTTGATTGGAAGAAAATATAAAAAAAAAAACTTAGTTTGTTAGATCTCTTTCTTTCCTGGCATTTTCATTGCAATTTTATTTGAAAAAGAAAAAGAAATTAGCATAACGTTGTGTTTTCTTCTAATTTTAAAAGAATTTCAAAATAAAAATAAAAAAATATAATCATTCTTTGCCAGTGTTCATGTAAGTTTCATCATTTTTCACAAAGAGTCTTAACAACATCAGTTGCACCACCATACCCCTTTTGAGTAAATCAAGCCTTAAAAAGAACGCTAATTAAAAATTACTAGACTTTATGTTTGTAGGGTCCATCAACTAGATTAGGCTAGAGCCTTGATTTAGGTTGGAGAGGAAACTCTTCAAGGCTATAAAACAAACATACGAGTCTGTGCTAAGGAGTGTAGAAGTCCAGTATCGTGAAAGTTATTCGGGACCCCCCTCTAACACAGGGGCTAAACACGAGGTTGCGTGCGGAAAGGTAGCGGAGATAACCCCTCCAAAGCCGGACCAATCGTAGTGGAGAACACATATAGAGGGCTTGTCTTGGGATTCCGTCGATTGCATTTTCCACAGAGCTTTGTGGGTCTCAAATCCATTCGAGGTCCTTAGTTTTCTTTCACACCACTTTCTTTCGATACCCTTGGCAAGTTTTGGGCTTGATACCCTGCTCATTGTGGTCTACCCGACTGTCGACTGTACCCGCCTGGTGAATGTTTGCGTGCTAGCAACCTAGTTTCCTATCTTTCTAGTGACATACACAGGTGACTACGGGGGCATACCGCGGTACCTAGGATAGACATCGAGCCACGCTTTTCAGAGTATATCTGGAGGGTGCTTCCATTTTCGAGTTGCACTTGCACCGGTAAGTTGCTCTAGTGTTGGTTGGTGTAACTGTTCTTCCAACTAGTTAGTCGTTTGCTTGATTTTCCTTTAGGAAATTTTAGAGTGTGCTCTGTGCTCCCTAGTTTTCCATAGTGAGTTAGTCAGTTGTGACTTTGGGTCTCTAACCTAGGGTGGTAGACCACCCACTCCGCCGGTCGCGAGGACTTTTCGGTCTTCCGCTTAAGAACATGGATCCACCTCTTTATAGGCATTGTTTTGATAACATTGGTTCTTCAGAGTCAGTGTGTGAAACTTTTACGGATTTGAATGATCCCGCAAGGGGAGAACCTGTGCATAAGATCTTCATGGCTAAAGTTCCTGATGATACCAACCAAGGAGCCCCTTCACAAGGGGATTATTGTGCTTTTCCCTCCTTCAGAAACGTTGGTGTCCCTTTGATGGCCACTTTGTACATTCCTAGGTTGAATGTGGGATTACCGGTTTGGTTGGGTACCATTCCAAATGTCCCAAATGCTCTTGACGCTTCTCATTTAAGCACTTTATGTCATGGGCACCATGTTGATGTTTCTTCGTCAGCAAAGTCTTCTCCTCCTTCTTCTCCCGCCTCTGGTGAAAGTGCAATTACTAGTAATCGAAAGTCTAAACAAAATAGAAAGAGGAAGAATAGGAAGAAGAAACCACCAACCTCTGCGAGTCATGTTGGAGATAGGTCGACAACCTCTGCAAGTCACATTGAAGACCAACACCCAGCCTCTGCAAGTTATGCTGGGGGCACACACCCACCCTCTACAAGTCATGTTGGGGGAAAAAGTACAGTCACTGCTAGTCATACTGGTAATAGGTCTATAGCCTCTGCAAGTCATGTTATCGACCCATCACTAACCTTTGCAAGTCATGTTGGAGATGTGCAACCAACCACTGCTAGTCATGCTAGGGGCATTAATTCTGTTGAGAAACCTAGATGGATAGGATGTAAGCCTAAGTTCCCTTGTAAGCCTTGCAAGGGAGATCACCTTATTCATTTGTGCCCTGGCATTCCAGAGGTACAAAGATTGTGGTCCCTGTCTGCAAGATTTTCTGATTCTGAGTCTTTTGAGGTTTCCTCGCATCCTATTCAACCATGGGTTGCGAAAGTGGTCATGCCGATGCAGCCATCGGCTGATCCCACTCCTATTTTGAGGGGTGAGGTGCCTTTAGACCTTGTAGTCTCTCAGCCTATTCAGCCATTGGTTGCGAAAGTGGTCATGTCGATGTGGTCATCGGCTGATCCCACTCCTCTTTTGGGGGGTGAGGTGCCTTTAGACCACGTTTTTAGCATTTATGGTTCAGTATTTTCAGAACAAGGGGGCATTTCGCTCGCTCCGAGAAAACCCCCTCCAAGCCCTAGGATGGTTTCCTTTGATTGGAATGACCTTGTTGAGCCTCGTCTTCCTTCCTCCGCACCCTTTCAAATAAGGGTTGAAGTTAATTCAACAAACATTTATCGATGTATTTATGTTCTAAGGCTTTTGTGACCATTGTTTTGATCAGAAAGTTCTTTTGGATTTATCGCAGAGGTTTTTTGATGTTCGACATTTCAGACCAAACTAGTGTGGTCCATCATCAGGAAAACTTTTTTGTGAGAAATGAAGGAAAAAAGATATAACAAATAAAGAGGAGTCTTTAACAAAGGAGCTAGTATTTATACACATGTTATATATTTTTTCCTTCATTTCTCACAAAAAAGTTTTCCTGATGATGGACCACACTAGTTTGGTCCGAAATGTCGAACATCAAAAAAATTATGCGATTTATCGATGTATTGTGGATGAAGGAGCTTCCACAAGTATTTTATCCTCCTCGGTTTGAAAAGTCTTGGGATATCTCGAGCTTGTGTCTTCTTTGCATGAGTTGTTGGCTTTTGACAGATGTCCTAATGAATATTTGGGGGTTCTTCCTCAGTTACCTATATCTTTAGGTGGTAAGACTGTCCTTGTTGATGTTATGGTGGTGCAAGGCCCGTTAGATTTCAATATGCTTCTCGGGAGTGATTATGTATATGCTATGAACGTTGTGGTATCTACGCTCTTCCGGGTGATGCACTTCCCTCACAATGGAAGCATTGTCACTATTGACCAGTTGGCATCTGATAATCACCATCCTAATTCGACATTATTTCGGACTACCCCTTTATATGTTCCTAGCATTCCTGTAGACTCTACCCTGCCACGGGTTAATTATGTGGCATATTATCCTCGGTGTTCAATTGCTTATGAGTAGGAACCTATGCAATCATGTTTTCCTTCTCGAGACTTGGAATCAACAATTGATCCATTGGTGTATCCAATGGGGGCATGGGAGCCCTTGCTTCCCCCTCTTGGTCCAAGTGGGCTTGAGTATCTTTTTGAGTCCGATCTCGTTGTTAGTAGATCCTCAAGCCCTCATGATCGTGATTCTTCGCTGATAGACTCTACCAGTCCTGGCCAGAACCTCCATCGTCATATGGAGTATGGTCAGTTTACTTCACCCGTTGGGACTGTCGACCCTCGTTTGCGTGATTTCTCAGATTTTGAATTGCCTTCAGATGAGGCTATCCTTGAAGCCATGACTACAATTTCTATCCCGTAGGAGGACTTACACCGTGGTTTGTGTTTTCTTCCCTTTTGGGAGACTTCCCAAGTTGATTATCGAAGAGACTCTTGGTCTGAGCCTAGCAGCAGGCTCTACCTAAACCAGTTTCATACATGAGTCGTAGCCCCCACGGGTCTTCTTTTAATCCCTTTTCAGACCCTCTAAACATGAAAAGATTTTCGAGCGATCTTGTGGCCTTTCACGCTTGTTAAACTAAGATTTGAAGTCACGTCTATCCAGCGGTAGTTTACCCCTTTTTCGGTCCGAACGATCAACTGTACGAACAAAAGTATACTCTAGAGGCTTCGCATCCCTAGAAGAGTACCCTCAGGTATAATTTTACCCCTTTTTCGAGGCTGAGGGACTAAATTTATGAAAAAGGAACCCCCACGGAGTCCATAGTTAAGCTCTTTTCAGACTCCCTAAAATTGAAAAGATCGTCGAGTGACCTTATTCTTTCACACTCGTTAAAATGGTCCAGAATAACATTACTGACGGAGTCCATAGTTAAGCTTTTTTCAGACTCCTTAAAAATGAAAAAATGGTCGAGTAATCTTGTCTTTATCACACTCGTTAAAATGGTTTTGAATAGATGTCTTGTCGGTGCTAGTTTACCCCTTTTTCGAACTGACTAGACTACCTTTGAAAAAGGTACCCCATTGGAGTCTCCTTTTACGTTTTTCAGACTCTCTAAATATAAAAAACCGTCGAGCTTACCTTCTCTGGGCTCGTTAAAATTACATTGAAGTACGTTACCATTGTGTGTCTTATTAATCGCATTTGCATACCTGCGTCTTTGGCCTAATGCCAACTCCATGTTGCTCTCAACTGAACCATCTGAAGCATGCCTTATACACAAGCCCTGTAGCACTTTACCTCTGCGTCTTGACACCTTTGGCCCCTGGAGGATTTTTCCTGAGTGTCCTTTTCTTACATATGTCCCTTTGCCCTGAGCATCCTTGTGTTTCGTGCGCTTGGAACTAGTATGTTTGCGACACTCGATTCCTCCTTTGTAATGTAGCATTCTTTTATTCTTTTTCCAAAATTATTGAAAAAGACAAAAAAAAATCAAATATACCCCAAAAAGAGGAAGGGAAAAGTATTTTCTTTGTATTGGAAGCACAATGAGTCACCCTTGGATAAAGCACATCTTTCAGTTTGTTCGTCAAACCCTGGGATTTAATATGACCTTAGGAAGTTGTTCTTGCTACATTGAGCTATGTCCTCCTCCGTTTGGTTATTCTTCCAAACATATGGAGGGTTTGCGTTGCCTCCTGCCTCATAAACTTATGTTAATTCCATGCTGCCCGAGTCTCATCTTTTGTTGTGCTATTATCCAAGGGAAGTTTTTCTAAGCCTGAGTCAGCCCCTCTGCAGTTTGTCTCTTGCCCTCATGCTTGACCATCCTCAAATTCCAATCAAGTCTTTGTTCGAAATCAATGAAGCCTTCAATTTGATCATCAAGATTCTCTAGTCCATGACCGACGAGCCGTCGAAGACCTTTGGGTAGTGAATTTGTACACTCATATTACACTCCTACCCGAGTTTTGAAGATTTTGAAGTTGTTGCTCGAGCTTTGAAGATCTCATCTCCAGCCATCAGGCCTTATCAGCTTCTAGAAGATGGATACTATACATGTATATCTTTTTGATTTTGAGATGTAGATCCGATGTGTATTGCTCGCGGCTACACTTTATATAGTTATATGACATGGATATACAGTGTATTTGATTGGTAGCCATGATTTTATTTCATCCCGAGCATGGATATGCCCGCCTCGGTGAGACAATTGTTATTTTGCAGATGGGACCTCCCAAATTTTGGTCCCTGGGCTCACTGGTTTGGTACGTTGATAAATATTGATAATGTATTTCGGTCATTAGATTCTCTTCTGACCTCACACATTAGGGGGAATCTGTTATAACCCTAATTTGCACCATACATGCTTACTTGGCATCAGGCCATCTCATATTCCTTCTTTGCCAAGCTAGTACTGGAAAACTCTTCTTAAAAAACACCCTTTTTAAAGGTACACACATCTTGCTTTACTACAGCCCGCGTGTACACTCTTGCTAACCCACTACAGCCCACGTGTACACTCTAGCTGACCCACTACATCCCGCGTGTACCTACAAAAGAACAAAAAATGGAAAGTTGCTGACGGAACACGCAGTTTTGGGTAAGCTAACTAAACCTTTCAACCATGCATGGCCAATCACTCAACCAAATACCTAGCTCCTTCTACCCTATAAAATAAGGGGCAGGGGTCCCATTTGAAAGGACAAAGAAGAGTATAGAAACTCTGCCCAAATTTATCCCTCCTTTGCTCCAATTTCCTACAATTGCATTGTGAGGTTGAGTAGTTGGTGCATTGTGAAGAGGAGCCCAGGACCAAGTTCGAGGAGCAGTGCCGGCCACATATTGTAAAGTTTACTCTTGTGAAGATTAATACAAAAAGGAATACTTTTCCTGTTCTGCCATATCATGTGTTCAAGTTGAATATTTATTTTATGATATTATCACAACTAACCCAACAATTAGTATATGAAATGCATGCTCACAACTTTTTGTTTGTTCATGTGTGAATGCATGTCATCTTTGGGAGGAGGCTTGCAATCAAAGAGAGAGTGAAAGCAAAGGGATCGACATCAAACGAAGGACTTAAGGTAGAGTTATCGAATCTCATTTACACCTTTGTATTGCATGAATGTGGGGTTTTGTGTTAGGAGAATAGGAAAGAGTTGAGGCCTTTGAAACAGTCATTTTCTACATGCATGATTAGATCCATTAAATTCTAAGTCCGTAGGAGAGATTCCCACCCACAATAGATTGGCTCTGTGATTTTGAGGTAGACTTGGACGAAGAAAGGTGAGCTCCCTCAAGGATCCAATTTGCTCCACATGGGAGGACTTGTGTTGCCTTGAGGTGATTTTTTTGATAGAGTTGGGGTGACCTTCTTTTGGGCTGAGTTTGGGGAAGTATTGTCATAGGTCTGAGTGAGGCAGCTATGAGACAAAACCAAAAGCATGTGCGAAGTCTTGTGACATAGAAGAGACAATGATTTTGCGGTGGACACATGTTTGGGGTGGTCCATAGGAGTTGCAAAGTTGTTACAACAGATGATTCTTGGTGTGAATAATCTTTGTATGAGTGTCTTGGTGAAGTGAGGCAAGTTGTGTAACTATGCCCAAGTTGTAAATCGAGCTGGTAGTGATCATATTATAATTTTTTCTCAATAGTAAGACTTAGCCAGGTGTTAGGCATGTCTCGTGCCACCCACACTATTTTTGTGCGTCTCTTGTTTGTTTCACAAGTGTCCTCTTTCTTTCATGGATGTATGCTTAAATGACAAAGTGTTAAGACTATCAACAAATTGTTTAAGTATACAAGTGAGTTGCACTAGAGTAGGGGTGTGACTCTCCCATAGCCTAGAATGGAGTATGGGTATGCTCTAGGTGAAGGGGTATAGTCTAGATGAAGTATCCTTGGTGTTTCGAAGAAGCCAAGTGATAAACGTTGCGGTGTCGCACACCCATAAGAAATGTACGATCGCAAGATCTAGGCAGAGAACCTATGGGGACGTGACATCTTTGAACACAAGTAAAATCCACTCAATGCTCAAGAGAGGGTGGGGTATAGTTTCTACTTATTGGCTCCATTATTGTGGGATATGCCATGACCCCACAGGATTCCCATTCAGATATTGTGATCATTCACCTCTTGAGGGCATGTGGCACCACGACGATTCTTACTTGGATTCTGGAAACACCAAGAATACTTTGTTCGGACTACGCCTTTTCACCTAGAGCATACCAATACTCCGTTCTAGTCTATGAGGGAGTCACACTCCAAGTCTGTGCAACTTAGTTGTATACTTAGACAATCTTGTTAACAAATTAACACTTAGTCATTTAGGCATATATCCAAGAACATGAGAAACCAAGAGAACAATTGTGAAACAAACAAGAGACATGCAAAGAAATAGTGTGGGAGACACAAACCATGCCTAACACCCAACTAAGTCTTGTTATTGCAAAAAAATTACAATATGACCACTACTGGCTCGGTTTACAACTTGTGCAGAGTCACACAACTCACCTAACCTCACTAAGACACTCATACACATATTCATCACACCAAGACTCTTCTTTCGTAACCACCTTTGCAACCTCCTGCATTACGCCCCAGACGTGCAACCCACCACAGATCCACATTCCCTTCTCTGTCATAGACTTCACCAAGTTAACATAGAATTTGGTTTTGCATCACACATGCCTCCAATAGACCTACATTTTAGACTTCCCCAAAATCTCCTAGTGTGTCCCACCCTTGGCTACTTGCCTTCCATCTTTGCAACTCTACCTCAGTTCTTCCTTCCTCAAAGATTTACCTCACACTTTCTCTCTATGCCTTCTTTCTCAAATAATCCTTCCTTGGTTGTGTGGCCTTATGTTCTTATAGGGACTCCAAAGTTCACCTTCATGAATCATCATTTCCTTTGGCTGTGTCATGCCCCTTCATGAACCATCACACCCAAGTGAATCGTTGTTCACATTCACAGACCTAGTGTGCCCAAACAAACTTGTGCACTCATCAAGTGTCATGTCTCTTGGACTAGTATCCCCTATTCTTAGGCACGTGCCCCTTTCCTTGTGTGTTTCCTTGTTTTGGTCAATGAGACTCTCCATGGGAATCTCGATGGGGTTATCCGACCTCTCAAACCCGCCCATGTTGCCAAGGGTAGGCGGGTCCACTCCTTGTGTGTGCGCCCAAGTTGCCCCATCCTTTCCCAACCACAACCCAAATATCCATCAACCTTTGCAAGGAAAGTAAGGTTTGTTCCCCATTGGTGCCACATGTCACCATTGTGCCCCTAAGGTGATCATGCTGACACCCACATGTATTCATTTGTCCAATTAATCACATTCCCCTTGTGTTCTCTTTCCCAACTCATCCTCAAGTCTTCCCAAGGAGTGCACACACTCAATGGGTGTCATAGGAGACCTTACATCCTCCCCCACTCCAAGTTGTTTCTGTCCTCGAAAACATCTGTCAATCTCCATGGTGTCTCTGCCCCATCTCCGGATCTTGTCACCACTCAACAACTTCTATCTCCTCAATTGATTTGTCAAGGAAAACTCCCCTTAGGAAGTTATATGAGTCTATGAAGTGTCGTGCCTACTAATGTTCAGATTGGTCAAGATCCAAATAAAAACCTCACGAAGATATGAAACTGCCTTCTTTTTTATAGAGGTGGTACTCCTCTTTGGATAAAATGTTGTAATATTCTTTATATGATTCTAAAATGAATTTGAAGGGTGAATGCTAGAGAGAAAACCTCAAAATATTTTCCAAGAAAGATTTGTATATACAAATGTACAACCCTTATATACAATTATACAATTATACATCATATCATTTGAAGAAAAGAAAGATAAAGTGTGTCAACGGAGAGTTGTGTCCACAAGGTATTGGAGTTTTGTTTCAACATACATTTTTCTTTTCTTGTAAGATAAAATGAACCTAAAATCCAATATAACTTTGCAACATGAAGTAGAAATGGACAGGTCTTCAAAGAACTTTAGACGAGTATTTCATTCAAAACAAAAAAGAATATGATAGGTGCACTTTAAATATCTCATGCTCATAAACTCAAAGTTCAATACATCATTAAATATACACCCCGAAATAGTTCTTTACAAAAGAAATTTATAACAATATTTCAAATATGACAAATTTAATAATGTCAGAAACAAGAGGGTTGAAGCAACCTCTACAAAATCTCAATGAAAACTAATAAACTGAATGAAATAGAAATTGCGTTTTTACAAGGAGGTATCTTGCTCCTATGGACCCAAAATATTACAAGATGACTGCAGAATTTAGAGCAATAAATGCTCAAACCCAAATCTTCTTGTTTGTCTAACAATCCATGAAATATTTGATGAAAGAAACATAAATGAAGAAAATATGAGGAAAATTTACGCAGGCTAATTCATAAAATCTTGGAAATATGGAGCTTTGTTTCTTGCAAACTCTTCACCACTGTAGAAAGTTTTGACTGCCCTCTAACCCTTTCTTTGATGGTGCTCTAGCCCTTTTAAAATCTTTTTCCAATGCTTCTTCAAGTAGTTATGGTTTTGGTATTTCTAGGAACTTACACACGCTTTTCTTCTTGGAATAACCACTTTAATTAATTTTTTGTTGAACTCTCATTAATGAATTTATGTCATTTAAATTTTTTCCTTGAAGTGGGGCCCATTTCATCTTTAATAAAAGTTTTTAAATAAACTTTTATTTCCCAATTTTAAAACTGGTCGCCTTTTAAAAAGTAGATTGTGTTTTATTTTTTTGAGCATGATATTCGATTTCTTAGAAACATGAACCATCATAGAGGCAATATTCATAATTCCATATTTCCAACAAGTCTTCTTGATCACAATTTAGAGGTATGGATCTCAAGTTATAAGCTCGGGAAGTTGAGGTTCCAAGCAAATTTATCAACAAGTCATGCAAACAAAACTGACTGTTCTTTTAATTTCTGTGAGAATTATGGCCAATTTAATCCCTTGAAACCTATTATACCATCTTCCTTGTCGAATAACCTTTCCAATGAGGTATAATTTAATGAAAACGGAGGTCAGGAACTCAAGATATGAGCTCAAGAAGTCGGAGACTCAACCACTGCCCATCGAATTCGTGGGTTAATTCTAGCCTTTGATCTAAATCCGCCTTTTTTTAACATCCAAATCCCACATGCATTGTGGAGATTGATAATTTAGTGTTTATATAGAAAATGCCTCCATATGATTAATGTGAAACAAAAGGAGATTATGGAGATCGACCCTTAGGAAATTCATGTCTTTAATAAAATTTGGATGGCCCACTTGCCCAATTATCGCCCAATAAGCATC
>JASDQU010100822.1:368618-380807 GCA_032191745.1 Picea mariana | reverse complement strand
CCCATTTCATCTTTAATAAAAGTTTTTAAATAAACTTTTATTTCCCAATTTTAAAACTGGTCGCCTTTTAAAAAGTAGATTGTGTTTTATTTTTTGAGCATGATATTCGATTTCTTAGCAACATGAACCATCATAGAGAAAATATTCATAATTCCATATTTCCAACAAGTCTTCTTGAGAACAATTTAGAGGTATGGATCTCAAGTTATAAGCTCGGGAAGTTGAGGTTCCAAGCAAATTTATCAACAAGTCATGCAAACAAAACTGACTGTTCTTTTAATTTTTGTGAGAATTATGGCCAATTTAATCCCTTGAAACCTATTAAACCATCTTCCTTGTCGAATTACCTTTCCAATGAGGTATAATTTAATGAAAACGGAGGTCAGGAACTCAAGATATGAGCTCAAGAAGTCGGAGACTCAACCACTGCCCATTGAATTCGTGGGTTAATTCTAGCCTTTGATCTAAATCTGCCTTTTTTTAACATCCAAATCCCACATGCATTGTGGAGATTGATAATTTAGTGCTTATATAGAAAATGCCTCCATATGATTAATGTGAAACAAAAGAAGATTATGGAGATCGACCCTTAGGAAATTCATGTCTTTAATAAAATTTGGATGGCCCACTTGCCCAATTATCGCCCAATAAGCATCCTTTTCATCACCCATTCAGTGCCTAGTCATCATCAGGTCAATTTATATGTCATCTCCACGTGTCTCACTATGATAGGTGCCCAAGTTTCATAGTATCATATGTCTCCATGTGTGATTGGTTGTCATGCCTCCCACATGTCATCACATGATTGGTTAATATATCTTCGAATTAACTTAGTAAATAAGTTAAGGGGGAGAATGTGAGGATGAGAAGAGAGGGGAAGTAATGGTGGGTTGGTCGGAAGAGAGGGGAAGTAATAGAAGGTCGGTGGGATTCGCACGGGTAGAGGAGAAAGGAGAGGGCATATGAACCTACAGAGGAGTGATGATGTACGAGAGAGGAGCGGATGTAGAGGAGGTCCCGAGGATGGAGGGATAAGGAGAGCACATTTGAACCCACTGAGGAGGGAGAAGTAGTGTAGAGAGGGAAAATATGNGGGAGTTGCAAGAGAGGAGAGGGAGATATTTAAGAAATAAACTAAGTAAAGAGAGAGGAAATCAAGAAATAAGGAGAAAGGGGATAATGAAAAACTTCAAAAATATTCTAAGTATGGAGAAAGTAAGGTAGAGTGAAACGTAAAAATACCAAGTGTAGATAAGTGTATAAGTGTAGAGTATGAGACTAAGTGTATAATATGGAGAAAGGGAGATGAGAGGAAGTGAAATATAGAAATAAAACAGATGAGAGGAAGTGAAATATAGAAATAAAACTAAGTATGGAGAAAGGGGAAGAGAGGAAGAGAGGGGAGGAATAAAAAAAAATTCTAAGTGTGGAAGAGTGGTAGAGAGTGTAGGAATATGGTATGGTAGATATGGAGGAAAAACTAAGTATGGGAAGGGATGAGAGACATAGAATCAAGAATATAAGAGGAAATGGACTCAAGAATGAGAAATAGAGTATCCCAAGACTTTGAAAATGTAAGTATTCCCAAGACTTCACGAGGAAATTAGTTATGCTGCAGATGGAAGAAGTGATCTTTGTGTGGTTAGGCATAAACCTAGATATATTGAGCATACATAATCAAATTTTGAATCCAAAAAATGCATGACGAAGCTGAGATTGACAGCTATGCGATGAACTTATGATCGTTAAAAAAAAAATTCTTCCGATTTTTTTTATTTTATTTTATAGTATTTCAAGAGTGGGAAATTGAGGTGACCAAATTTTTAATCAACAATGCCTCACTGACTTATCGTTGCTTCCATACTTCGGTCCGTCTGCTCATGCTTCTGTGAGTTGGATCCCCTTGTGACTTTGGTGGATTAGGTAGCTATAACAATCATTGCGCCTTTGTCTCAAGAACTCACACCTTCACATTCAAACACCCTTTTCTATCTACAAACTTGGCACATTCACAACTCCTCATTTCCTCCAATGTGTCAAGTCACCCAACTGTGTTCCCAAAATACTTCACCAAGGCACCTCCTTAAGGAACCCCATAGGCCTCATTTCCCCCCACTAAGACAATGAGCCAATGTGTTGTTGTCTAGTTTGAAGTTGAAGGGGGATGGCT
Source organism: Picea mariana (assembly GCA_032191745.1). Lineage (NCBI taxonomy): Eukaryota > Viridiplantae > Streptophyta > Pinopsida > Pinales > Pinaceae > Picea > Picea mariana. The sequence goes on along the minus strand of JASDQU010100822.1, from coordinate 378,637 downwards.
AGTTGGGCCATCTCCCTCATCTCCAATATGTCCCAATGTGGTTGGTGGAGAGTCACCATACTTCTACATTATATAAATAAATAAAAATACGCTTGAGCCGATTATGCCTTCGCACTCCTCAACGAGTCTTTCTAACTCAAGATCATATGACCATTCACCATGTCCAAGTTCACTAGAAGAGGAATCAACCTCTTCCTTGGTTCTCTTCCACCAAGGTTGTTGTGTCTCCCTCACGTCCTCTTGGTCCACTGATGGTTTCTGCTCCTGTTAAATGAACTACTATGGCATCCTCATATTTGTGACTTTCTTTGATCTTTTTTGTAATTCATCAGCCTTCAAACATAAATTAGCCAAGCCATCCACTGTCTTAGCTAGATCTCTGACTATGTCTTCAACATCGACAAGGCTCCATTCCATCAACACAAGTCTCCTTTCATTCTCTGGTCTAGATTTTACGAGAAGAACAAAATGAATACAGATCTATATTATTAACACAGAGATTCAACGAACAATAATAGAGATACAATAAAACTTGGCTTCTATTAATAAAGAAATATGTTGAAACTGTAAAATGCAGACTAAAATCAACTTGCTAGAATGGTGGCGGCTTATCTTTAAGAAGAGATGTGACGATTGCGCTCATTCGCTAGAAGATGAGTACAATGAGGATCTGAAAGAATTTTTACAATAAACATAAATTCCAAAACCCTAGACATACAAAAACCTAACCCTAGGCAATGAAGTGCCAAGAGTCATGTGGGCCTCGTTGGTGTAAGTTGGTACATCAACTTCTCGGGGTCGTAACTTTTGCATACGATCTCTGTTTTAGGTGCACAATAGCCCGTTGGAAAGGTCTATCCAAGGAATACACATTATGTCGACTGCAATTTAACTATGGCAAGCCCTAAAAACGTTGTTTAGGGCCTCAAAATGGCCCTGGAAGTTCAGGACCCGAAAATTATGAAAAGCTGCCAAATTGAAACACTGCTAAGATGAGCCAGTTGGAATAGGTGGGTGGCCACCGATATCGATTTGGATCAAATGATCTGAATTTTATGAGCATAAAAAAATGAATACATATCTATATGATTAACAGAAAGATTCAATAAACAATAACAAAGATACAGTAAAAATTTGCTTCTATTAATAAAGAAATATGTTGAAACTTTAAAATGCAGACATGAACCAGCTTGTTAGAATGGAGGAGGCTTATCCTTGAGAAGATATGTGACGGCTATGCTCATTCGCCAGAATATGAGTACAATGAGGCTCTGAAATCCTTTTTACAATAAACCTGAATTCCAAAATCCTAGACATCCAAAAAACTAACCCTAGGAGATGAAGCGCCAAGAGTCATGTGGGCCCCATTGGGGTAAGTTGGTACATCAACTTTTCGGGGTTGTAACTTTTGCATAAGATCTCCATTTTTGGTGCACGATAGCCAGTTGGAAATGTCTAACTGAGGAATACACATTATGCCATCAAAATCTAACTCTATCCCAAGTCTAAATATGGCGAGCCCTAAAAATGTTGTTTAGGGTCTCAAAACGACCCCGAAATTTCAGGACCTGAAAACTAGGAAAAAACTACCAAACTGAAAAACTGCCACGATGAGCAAATGGGAATAGGTGGGTGGCCATCGATATCCACCTGGATAAATTGAGCCATATTTTATGAGCATAATGAAATGAATACATATCTATATTATTAACATAGAGATTCAATGAACAATATCATTGATACAGTAAAACTTGGCTTCTATTAATAAAGAAATATGTTGAATGTAAAATGCATACTGAAACCAACTTGCTAGAATGGTGGTGTCTTATCTCTAAGAAAATATATGACGGTTGCACTCATTCACCAGAAGATGAGTACAATGATGCTCTGAAAACCTTTTTACAATAAACATGAATGCCAACACCTTAGACATCCAAAAACCTAACCCTACGAGATGAAGCGCCAAGAGTCATAGCCCGTTGGAAAGGTATATCCGAGGACCACACATTATGCCATCATAATCTAATTTTTTCTACATTCTAACTATGGAGAGCCCTAAAAACATTGTTTAGGGCCTCAAAACGACCCCAAAAGTTTAGGACCCGAAAACCAGGAAAAAACTGCCAAACTGAAAAATTGCCAAGATGAGCCAATTGGAATAGGTGGGTGGCCACTGATATCCACCTAGATCATTATTTGTGTTAGGTTTTCCAACCATCACCCCACATTGTCCAAGTTCACCCCCACAAGGTTGTCTACTTTGGTTGTCCACAACAACCATCTACAAGGAGGACTTTCACGTACCCCCTTCCTTCCTCCTTGTGGTAGGAATCAATCATGGAGTATTCCCTAAGAAAATGGCCATTTTGTTCATGTGAGGAATAGGTGTTGTCTTTTCCTTCCTCGGGAACTCTTGTCTAAATACAACTTTGAAATCGCTAATTACCTGCTACCAAATAACATTCATGACCTATGGAGTTTCATGGGAATGTTGACTTATAAAAATTAATTTCTCATTTTTCCATGTTACTCACCCACTTAATGCATTGAAATGTGATTACATCCAATTTAATTAGGGGATAATAAAACAAGAGACATTGAAGGAGATCAAGCAAAATATGGTTGGTTTCCCATGTCCTCATACTTCCCAAAATTCAACAAGCCTTTAAAATTGAACTAGATGATTATATCTCATGGGCACAACTTTGATGCAATATAAGGGATCTATCCCATACCACTTTGAGAAATTTCTAGGCACAATTCTAAACTATTTGGTTTATGATAATGAAATGTACATGTTAGTGCAAGATGATCAAACATGGAGAAATTAGTTATTGAATAAGAGATTATTGTGCACAACCACCATGAACCCCGCTAGTTCCTCTAGACATAAAGCAAGTTGATCTAGAAATCATGACCCATGAAGTGGATATAATACTTGGACCATTTCAATGACACGATTAAGTACCATAAGGAGACAACACATAATATTGAAGATTTCCTATCAAGACCACAAATAGTTAAATTGATAGCGTTTTCACAATTCTAATAGTTTGGGTTCAATTACTTCAAGGAAAGCATATACATAGCATTTAAACTTTGCATAGATCCACTCAATCCTACAAAAATATGTGATGTCACAAATTGTTGAGCTTCATGATAATTAGATGAAGGACATAAATATGGGACTAATGGTTAAGAACAGGAGTTTCCTCCTTGGAGGTCACAGGTTCATATCCAAAGGGGGGTAGGGTATGTATACCTTCATAGACTTTAGCAGTCAAATTGTTGCGTGGAGGGGGTCCCTTGTCCCAAAAGCAAGGGGGTCGCATACACCTATTTGATGTCTTGCTTGGTTGTTACCTTAAAAATATATTATTATTATTATTATTATTGTATAAAAAACACAATCTACATTCCTCAAAGAAATATTTGGATCCAATTCTTAGAAAAAGTGCACCATTCCAAGGTCACAAAACATTTTGAAGTGGAGAGGACAATTGCAAATTTGCAAAGGTATTTTTATTATCCAATGATAACAATAATGGTGGAAAACATTTCGCTCAATTATCCCCTCTATAGATTATCAAAACCAATAAATTGGAAGTTAGGTAAGTACATACCATTTCCAATCTCGAGTAGCCCACGAGAGTTGGTTTTAATTATGGCTTTCGTAAAAATTTCACTAACAACCACTGAAGGAAATAACTACTACATGGTAGTAGTAGACCACTTTAGAAAAATGGTTGTCATGATATCATGCAAGAATATTATTTCCAATGCAATGAGTAGCTCGATTGTTCTTCGACAATTTTTTGTGCAATTTGGTCTACCATCATCAATCATCTTGACCTTGACATAAATTCTTAAGTTATTTCTAGCAAGCATCACAAAGATTGATGAACACCAAATTAAAGAGGTGTACTGCCTTCAATCCAAAAATAGATGGAAAAATTTAAGTAATAAATTGCACTATTGTTTAATTATTGTAGGAGCCACATGATACTCAATTCAATAGGTACCTCACCATTTATTTTGGGTCTCATTCTCAAAGCAACAATGATGGAGGAAGTTGTTAAAAATGGGAAATCAATAATATGTATTAACCACATCCATAAAATCCATGATAAATTTCACACAGCTCAACCAAAGATCTATCTAATAAAAGCTTAGGGTCATCCACGTTCAACACCACAAAGATAATAATTTTTCATAGAGATAGAGTTTGGGTGCATCTTTGGAAAGAGCGCTTAGAGGAAAAATCTATTAAGATCAATCCTTTCAATATAACCCATATAACATCATTGAGTGGATTGGAGAGAATAAATTTAAGTTGAATTTACCATCCAATGTTTAATGTAGGTCACTTAACCTTTATAAGACATGAATGTTAGATGGAGATGAAGATGAAATTATCATGTCGGTTCATAAATAACTTGTTGTTGAAGTTTCCATGGAGTTGGAAAAAGATATAATGTTGTAGCACAAAGAAGTGACCAAACATGGAGGCATGGAACTATATCAAATTGGGCTAAAAGGACATGCATTACATTGCAAAAACAAGTAGCACACCTTGTAGTATATCAATATGAGGTTTCCTAAAATAGTAGGACAATTGTTGGGGACCAACCATTGCTAAGCAAGGATGTTTGATTTCAACGAAGTTAACGATAATAGTGCAAAAAATTGGTTCTTGATTCATGAAGGTGATTTGCATGTAACTAAATAATGCAAGTTGTGCATTGTAGTGAACACCCTTGTGCGGTTTCAGATTGGAAGACAACATCGTGTCATACAACATGTTAAAATTCAAGTTGTGTAGTCTAATATTGCAACCTAATGACACATGATCAAGATGGTCATGCTAACACTTAATCGTATAGCCTTGTGTGTTGTCGTCGTCACAAGTGCTACAAGAGAATAATGTGAAGCACAAAATGTAATTAACAACTCAATATATATTAAGTTCATGCAAAAATTCAACAATCACAATGGATCATCAACTTATGTTTTTGTCTCTTCCTCTTATCCTCCCCGTTTTGGAATTTGTACTATATAGAATACAAATAGATAGGAGACAAGACACTTTATCTTCCCTTCACTACACTATTTAGATTGGCCACAACATTGTAAATGGGTTGCATAGTTGTTGTTGTTTTTAATTATCCGAGACATTATCATTTGTATTAAAAGGGAGTTATAGTTGTACCATACAATAAATTGGTACAAAATAGAGATACAACATTTGCCGTTAAAGTTTCAAACATATACAAAATTTAAAAAATGGTGAGAACAATTTGAGTAGTTCTTTTCGTTCAGGGATAGTAGCTAAAAATTTTGCTAGTTTATAGCCTAATAAACTAAGCTAATACTAAAATCCCATCTGCCTGGAAAATAAAGCTGATGGAATTTCAAATCCCATTTGACTGTCAAATAAGCTGGTATCCCACAATATATAGCATGTTGTGCAATATTGAATGTTGCTGCAGGTGGTATATATATTTTCTAATATAAATTTGCTGAGTAGTATTGAATGATGTGACAGGTTATATATACATAGTAGAATCACATCAGATATATCTCGATCTATATACCAATGTGATCCGACCTGCAATAATATTCAATGCTGCATTGCTGGCCGTGGCCCTTGGCCTAGAATTTCAAATCCCATATGCATGTCAAATAAACTGGTGACCCCAAGCAAGAAATACACAGCCTGCTGGGTAGCATTGAATGTTGTGGCAGGCAGTATATACACTGTCCGATCACCTGGATTTATGCGCTGGGATATATCTGATAGTGTATATACGACATGTAATAGCATTCAATGCTGCACATCAGGCTGTATATTGCTGGCTGTGGCCCCGGACCTAGAATTTCAAATCCCATCTGCCTATAAAATAAGCTGGTGGCCCTGGGCCTGGAATTTTAAATCCTAAAAAAATCGTTCGAAAACTTTCAAAAGGTAGAACGTAAGTGTAGAAAGCAAGGTGGTGGACCTTGGCCTCAGGTCTGGAATTTCAAATTCCATTGGTTTATCAAATGGAAATTTGATGACAGTGGTGTCTTCTCATGCCTTTTATTTATTAAATGTATAAATGTCAATTTCTTTTGTATTTTGATTCCACATTTTTTTAATGATGTGATCAACCACTGTCAATATTATTGTTCACAGTTGTGTGTTTTCATGCCTTTTATTAAATGCATAAATGTCAATTTCTTTTGTATTTTGATTTCACATTTGTTAATAATGTGATTAACCATTGTCAATATTATTGAATTCGTTTTCCAAGCTGAAAAAGTCACAAGATGGTATCAAAGCTATGGTTTCAACACTACATCTGAATGGGCCAAGAAAGTGAAAGTTAAAAAAAAATTTCGGAAAGAAATTGATGAAAATTGTTGTAAAAAGATACAAAATTCAAAGTTCATAATGTTCCTGAGTGCCAAGAAACTACCGTGTGAACACTTCAAATTATATTCACCTACTTCAAACTTCAAAATAAGAAGCAAAAACCCAATTCATGTATCTGCCGAGGGCTACCATCACAATTCATTCACCATTATACTATGGAGGAGTTATCCATACTAGTTATTATATCTATAAAAATTTATGATGATTACCTGAACGCTGAATACATGGTTTGATCATTTTTATGATCAAAAGAATTTGACATACCAAATTTATAACTATCTGTCAAATACTTTCATGAAAAAATTTCTAGAAAATATTAAATGTTCTTCATGGTGGGGGTGGGGGTGGGGTGTATGTCTCTCATCAAAAAATATTTTTATCCAATGACACACACCATAACATGCTTAATATTAGTCCTTTAATATATATGAAATGTTATGGATTTTTAATGCAATCTCATACTTATATATAACAGATTTGGACAGTGATGAATGAGATAAAAACATCATATTTTCGAATTGGATTTACATCTTATTATCCATTATAAGATTATTACGTGAATTGTAATCTTGAAAATAATCAATGTAAGTTGGAAATATTATTTAGTCTAGAAGCGCTTTGTACTAAGTAATATGGGGAGATGTATAATTTTTTATAACATGGAGTGGAAACATAATATTTAAAAAATATAATAATAATAAATATATCTCTTTTTTTTTCTTTCACATACACATACTCGTACACATATATAAATTAATTGGAAGTGAACAAAAACATTGAGGACTCTTGAATAGCTATAGCAATAAATAATGACGCGTTCACATGAGGTGTACTGCAAAAGATGCAAGACTTTCTTTGAACCGATATGAAGGCCTGGAATTTCAAGCCGAGATGATTCGAAGTAAAGGCCTTCTACTGGGAGTAGAGTTTGTGCTCCCACCAATAAATCCTTGTCAAGGTACTATAAAAATATAGGTGCCAATGCCAATGATCATCCAAAAAGTTTAGCGGAAAGCATTGCTTTGTACCCGGCAATAACCCTAAGAAGATAAGCTTCCAATACATATATGTGACATTAGGCCTATTGTCCTACTATGGACCTTGTTCGAACATACGTGAGCTAGTGCACTTTGTTCATAAGGATCTATTCATTGCTTTATGTAGAGCTAGTGCACTTTGTTCATAAGGATCTATTCATAGCTTTATGTTCAGACCAAACAACATGGACTAAAATGAAAATTGAAATATGAGAAATATAATGCCAAAACTTTGAGATAAAAAAATGTAAATAAAATGAATGTGATTAAATAAAATGGATGTGATTAGATACATCTTTAACTCTAGATCTATCATGCGAGATCAAATCCCCATAAGTGTAAACATTTTCTCAAGTTTTTGCAATCTTGAGGGATTTGATCCCTGTCGACCCATGATAGATCCCAAGTTAATATGCAGATAGGTTGTATACTATTTAAATCATTGTCATTAGAACACATATATGAACACCTATATTAGTCGAAGCAATGCTTTTGGGAGATTCACTTTCTATTGAAATCTCATGCTAAATCTACTATTCTATAAATTGGTATAATCAATGTACATCCATCTTAACTTCGAATCTATTATGTGATAAGAGAGAATTTATTTTTCGGTGAGAGAGGTCAAATCCCTTGATATGCAAACCTTTTCTCAAGTTTTTGTGCACTAAAATTTGTTTGTAACTCAAGGGATTTGATCCCTCTCGCCACATGATAAATCCATAATTAATATGGATTTATTGTTGGTTTTAAGATAAAAAACAATTATAAAGAAGTGGAATTTTGGTTATGGGAAAAAATAAGTTTCTCTCTCACATGCTTGTTATCTCAAAAAATTTATAGGGTTGTAAAATTTGAGGCTGTAATATATATATTTTTTAAATGGAAGAAAATCAAACAAATTCAAAAGCATTTTATAATAAACAATCTCAAAATCAAAAGCAATATGCACTACCATATCCTTTTTCTAGAGGTTGGTCTTCCACGTGTCGTAAGTCTATGATCATGCACTTATGATATAAGTTTAGCTTCCTATCATAGCTTTGAACATAAGTAAAAGCCACTCAAGGCTCACGAGAGGGTGGGGTAGAGATTCTAGTCCTTTGGCTCCATTATTGTGAGATAGTTAAAAATAATGCCATTCAAAATATCAACACCATTAACTGTATTAACATAACTAAATTTAAAGAGAAATTAAGGGATTACAATGAGATGAAGTGTAAGAAAATTTTGATTTACTACAAAGAAACCATTAACCCTAAGTTACAGATCAAAATTGATTGCCTTCCATCCCTAGGCTAATGCATAGACATAGGTAGTCAACATGATGATTGTCCATATCTTTAGAGCGTACAACTCCAAGCATCCACAAACATGGGATGAAACCCTTATGTACATTCAACACAACTACAACAACTCTTTTCACAGTTCTATTGGCCACAATCCTTTTCAGATCCATTTGAGGCTCCAATTATTGAACTCAATTGATGTAGCTATGTGCATTACATCAACACATGAAGAGGTTGTCCATGCTCGTAAAAAGGGAAACAATCAAACAACTTTGTTGAATGGATACAACACATCCCACAAGAAGTTCATGATATTATGTAGGAATACAATCCAAGGAATGACATGATCAACATCAAATTCTAGACGACTTTCAAGTTGGAGATAATAGATGGTTACACATGTAGAAAGAGCGACTCATAGGCCCCCATAGGAATTTCATACCACTCTAATACAAGGATTACACTATTACCAAGGTTGTGGGTGAAAATGATTTTGAATTGGATCTTTCACCCTTTCTCAACTTACACCCTATTTTTGATGTAGAGTTTCTCTGGACATAGTTTATGCCTTTGTTGGACACGTAGAAGGTGGCAAAGTATTTGGACACTTATATAGAGATCAATGCTAAAATCATTGAGAAAGCAACAATGGAATAGATCATGGACACTGAGTTGAAGAGTAGAGGTCAACAAAATACACATATTTTTTGGTTATTGAAGCAAACAACTTTTTCACCTGGACAAGTGGTTCACGAGGAACGAAATCCCCTATTTGGAATAAGTTCCCCCATTAGGTGTATGAACTTGACACAATGGATACCATTTTGATCCAGGTGGATACTGGTGGCCACCCGCCTATTCCAGTTGGACCCACACCATTGTTTCTTTCAGTTTTTCAATTTCCTTAATTGTAGCACAATTTACTATTTTTAGCAATTTTTCGGGTCCTGAACTTCCAGAGCCGTTTTGAGGCCCTAAATGACGTTTTTTGGGCATGAATGCTCTGGCAAATATGAGTTCGTTTCAAACAAGATATTTTTTCTTAGCAGTGTATTCCTCGGATATATCTTTCTAACGATGTATCATGTGTGTCAAACAAAGATAGTATGCCAAAGTTAGGACCCTGGGAAATTGATTTACCAATTTACCCCAACGGGGCCTGTTATCCCCGATATCTAGGGATAACTAGGAGATCATGTCTTGAGGCCCACATGGTCCTAGACATGGAGTACCGAGAGCAGGAGTGACTTGAGCATGGCCCTGGAGGGCCCATCTCTC
>JASDQU010100822.1:342165-363438 GCA_032191745.1 Picea mariana | reverse complement strand
CGTGGCCCTTGGCCTAAAATTTCAAATCCTATCTGCCTGTCAAATAAGCTGGTGGCCCCAAGCAAGCAATATACAGCCTGCTGGGCAGCATTGAATGCTGCGGCAAGCAATATATACACTGTCCGATCACCTGGATTTATGCGCCCAGATATATCTGACAATGTATATACCGCCTACAACAGCATTCAATGCTGCACAGCAGGCTGTATATTGCTGGCTGTGGCCCCGGACCTAGAATTTCAAATCCCATCTGCCTGTAAAATAAGCAAATAAGCTGGTGGCCCTGGCATTTTAAATCACATCTGATTGTCAAATAAGTTGGTAAACTTTCATAAACTAAAAAAGTCGTTCAAACACTTTCAAAAGGTAGAACGTAACTGCAGAAACCAAGCTGGTGGACCTTGGCCTCAGGTCTGGAATTTCAAATTTCATTGGTTTATCAAATGGAAATTTGATGGCAGTTGTGTGTTTTCATGTCTTTTATTTATTAAATGTATAAATGTCAATTTCTTTTGTATTTTGATTCTGATTCCACATTTTTTTTTAAATGATGTGATCAACCAGTGCCAATATTATTGATCACAGTTAAGTGTTTTCATGCTTTTTATTAAATGCATAAATGCCAATTTCTTTTGTATTTTGATTTCATATTTGTTAATAATGTGATCAACCATTGTCAATATTATTGAATTCATTTTCCAGGTTGGAAAAGTCACAAGATGGTATCAAAGCTATGGTTTCAACACTGAATCTGGATGGGCCAAGAAAGTAAAAGTTGAAAAAAAAATCGAAAGGAAATTGATAGAAATTGTTGTCAAAAGATACAAAATTCAAAATTCATAGCGCTCATAAGTGCCAAGAAACTACCATGTAAACATTTCAAATTCAATTCACCTAAGTCACAAAATGGTATCAAAACTATGGTTTCAACACTGAACTTGGATGGACCAAGAAAGTTAAAGTTGAAAAAAAAAATTCAAAAGAAAATTGATAAAAATTGTCGTCAAAAGATACAAAATTCAAAGTTCATAGCGTTCATGAGGGCCAAGAAACTACCGTGTGAACATTTCAAATTCAATTCACCTACTTCAAACTAAGAAGCAAAAACCCAATTCATGTAGCTGCCAAGGGCTACCATCACAATTCAGTCACCATTATACTATGGAGAAGTTATCCATACTAGTTATTATACCTATAAAAATTTATGATGATTACCTGAACGCTGAATAGATGGTTTGATCATTTTTATGATCAAAAGAATTTGACATACCAAATTTATAACTCTCTGTCAAATACTTTCATGAAAAAATTTCTAGAAAATATTAAATGTTCTTCATGGTGGGGGTGGGGTGTATGTCTCTCATCAAAAAATATTTTTATCCAATGACACACACCATAACATGTTTAATATTAGTCCTTTAATATATATGAAATGTTATGGATTTTTAATGCATTCTCATACTTATAGATAGCAGATTTGAACATTAATGAATGAGAAAAAAAACAACATCGTATTTTTGAATTGGATTTACATCTTATTATCCACTAGCACAGTCCCAAAGTGGCTGGTGAATACCGATGCCAAAGCTTTTTCTTGGACAGCTGAAATGCACTGACAGCTGAAATAGTTGAGGAAATCTAAAAGTTAATTTCAAATGTAGTAATTCCAAAAGTTAATCAGTTAAACGTGGCAATCATATGGTGGTACAGTAATTTCTTAATATGATTAGGTAAATGTTAAAAAGTAAACAGGTTAACTGTTGCATTAAAAAATACAAGGAAGTTATGAAGAGTAAATCACATTCATTGATTTGGGAGGACGACTAAGAATATGCCAGCATCTTCAATTGTTAGCCATCAGATTAAAAGGTGATTAATTGTGCCCATCTCCAATAGGTATACGCCTTTCGGCGTAATTATAAGATTATTATGTGAATTGTAATCTTAAAAATAATCAATGTAAGTTGGAAAGATTATTTAGTCTAGAAGCTCTTTGTACTAAGTAAAGATTATTTAGTCTAGAAGCTCTTTGTACTACGTAATATGGGGAGATGTATAATTTTTTATAACATGGAGTGGACACATAATATTTAAAAAATATAATAATAAAAAATATATCTCTCTTTTTGTCTCTCACATACACACACTCATGCACATATATAAATTAATTGGAAGTGAACAAAAACATTGAGGACTCTTGAATAGCTATAGCAATAAATAATGACGCGTTCACATGAGGTGTACTGCAAAAGATGCAAGACTTTCTTTGAACCAATATGAGGGCCTGGAATTTCAAGCCAAGATTATTCAAAGTAAAGGCCTTCTACTGGGAGTAGAGTTTGTGCTCCCACCAATAAATTCTTGTCAAGGTACTATAAAAATATAGGTGCGAATGCCAATGATCATCCAAAAACTTTAGCAGAAAGCATTGCTTTGTTCCCGGCAATAACCCTAAGAAGATAAGCTTCCAATACATATATGTGACATTAGGCCTATTGTCCTACTATGGACCTTGTTCGAACATACGTGAGCTAGTGCACTTTGTTCATAAGGATCTATTTATTGCTTTATGTAGAGCTCTTATACTTCAAACATATTTGTGGTGTAATTCTTTCACTTTGTAACATGGAGTTGATATGCGACATTTAGAAAAAGATAAAATGTTATTAACAAAAAGAAAATTTCAATGTTGACCATAATTAAAATATTTCAATATCAACATTAAGTAAAATATTTCAAGATCGACATTATATGAAATACCAATATCACTAACAATGCACTATGACTTGGTATATTGATTTCGATTATACCTTGAAATACAATTTGATTCATTAATTTTTAATTACATATTGCAAAACATTTTAGTGCATTAAGTTTAAAACACTTTAAAATGAAGTTGCATCGATTTAAGCAATTGCTTCACGAAAGTATTAATATTAGTATGCTATAGGTGAGGGTAAATTAAATTACATGTTGAGACCAAACAACATGGACTAAAATGCAAATTGAAATATGAGAAATATAATGCCAAAACTTTGAGATAAAAGAAATGTAAATAAAATGAATGTGATCAAATAAAATGGATGTGATTAGATACATCTTTAACTCTAGATCTATCATGTGAGATCAAATCCCCACAAGTGTAAACATTTTCTCAATTTTTTGCAATCTTGAGGGATTTGATCCCTGTCGACCCATGATAGATCCCAAGTTAATATGCATATAGGTTGTATACTATTTAAATCATTGTCATTAGAACACATATATGAACACCTATATAAGTCGAAGCAATGCTTTTGGGATATTCACTTTCTATTGAAATCTCATGCTAAATCTACTATTCTATAAATTGGTATAATCAATGTACATCCATCTTAACTTCGAATCTATTATGTGATAAGAGAGAATTTATTTTGCGGTGAGAGAGGTCAAATCCCTTGATATGCAAACCTTTTCTCAAGTTTTTGTGCACTAAAAATTGTTTGTAATTCAAGGGATTTGATCCCTCTCGGCACATGATAAATCCATAATTAATATGGATTTACTGTTGTTTTTAAGATAAAAAACAATTATAAAGAAGTGGAATTTTGGTTATGGGAAAAATAAGTTCCTCTCTCACATTCTTGTTATCTCAAAAAATTTATATGGTTGTAAAATTTGAGGTTGTAATATTTTTTTTTTTTTAAATGGAAGAAAATCAAACAAATTCAAAAGCATTTTATAATAAACAATCTCAAAATCAAAAACAATATGCACTACCATATCCTTTTTTTAGAGGTTGGTCTTCCACGTGTCATAAGTCTATGATCATGCACTTATGATATAAGTTTAGCTTCCTATCATAGCTTTGAACATAAGTAAAAGCCACTCAAGGCTCATGAGAGGGTGGGGTAGATATTCTAGTCCTTTGGCTCCATTATTGTGAGATAGTTAAAAATAATGTCATTCAAAATATCAACACCATTAACTGTATTAACATAACTAAATTTAAAGAGAAATTAAGGGATTACAATGAGATGAAGTGTAAGAAAATTTTGATTTACTACAAAGAAACCATTAACCCTAAGTTACAGATCAAAATTGATTGCCTTCCATCCCTAGGCTAATGCATAGACATAGGTAGTCAACATGATGATTGTCCATATCTTTAGAGCGTACAACTCCAAGCATCCACAAACATGGGATGAAACCCTTATGTACGTTCAACAAAACTACAACAACTATTTTCACAGTTCTATTGGCCACAATCCTTTTCAGATCCATTTGAGGCTCCAATTATTGAACTCGATTGATGTAGCTATGTGCATTGCATCAACACATGAAGATGTTGTCCATGCTCGTAACAAGGGAAACAATCAAACAAATTTGTTGAATGGATACAACACATCCCACAAGAAGTTCATGATATTATGTAGAAATACAATCCAAGCAATGACATGATCAACATCAAATTCTAGACGACTTTCAAGTTGGAGACAATAGATGGTTACACATGTAGAAAGAGTGACTCATAGGCCCCCATAAGAATTTCATACCACTCTAATACAAGGATTACACTATTATCAAGGTTGTGGGTGAGAATGATTTTGAATTGGATCTTTCACCCTTTCTCAACTTACACCCTATTTTTGATGTGGAGTTTCTCTGGACATAGTTTATGCATTTGTTGGACATGTAGAAGGTGGCAAAGTATTTGGACACTTATATAGAGCTCAACGCTAAAATCATTGAGAAAGCAACAATGGACTAGATCATGGACACTGAGTTGAAGAGTAGAGGTCAACAAAATACACATATTTTTTTGTTATTGAAGCAAACAACTTTTCCACCCAGACAAGTGGTTCACAAGGAACGAAATCCACTATTTGGAATAAGTTCCCCTATTAGGTGTATGAACTTGACACAATGGAAACAATTTTGATCCAGGTGGATACTGGTGGCCACCCGCCTATTCCACTTGGACCCACACCATTGTTTCTTTCATTTTTTCAATTTCCTTAATTGTAGCACAATTTACTATTTTTAGCAGTTTTTCGGGTCCTAAACTTCTGGAGCCATTTTGAGGCCCTAAACGACGTTTTTTGGGCATGAATGCTCTGGCGAATATGAGTTCGTTTCAAACACAATATTTGTTATTACCAGTGTAGTCCTCGGATATATCTTTCTAATGATGTATCATGTACGTCAAACGAAGATAGTATGCCAAAGTTAGGACCCTGGGAAATTGATGTACCAATTTACCCCAACAGGGCCCATATTTAGGTGTTTCATCTCCTAGGGTTAGGTTTTTAGATGTTTAGGGTTTTCCATTGTTTCTCAATAATATATAGGCCTTCGAGCCTCATTGTAACACAGAGTTTAGAGGCCAGTAGCCACCACATCTCTTCTCAGAGATAAGCTACCAACGCCCAAGCTATTTTATTTCCATTTTGTCTATAAACATATTTCAGTCATTTGTTGTTAATGAAATGAAGTTTTACTTCCGCTGCATCGCTGCATTTATGTGTATTTCATTGTGTTCCTGCATAAATCCAGATTAGTGGTATCAGAGCAGTCTGCTCTTTCTTGATCCTTCTTTACATGTCCCCAACGAGGTCGGGGTATAAGGAGTTAGGGGTCGATCTGGTTGAACCGTTGCAAGATCAACCTCGCAAACCTCGATGACCGCCCATGGGGGAAGAAAAGAAAGATGAGGGAATAGGAGATCCTATCAAATTATTTCTTGAGGAGGCCCTCGAGAAACAAAGGAACGCGATGATGGACAACTTTTCCCAAATCCTTCAACGACTGCCCACTGGTAGCGCATCTACATCCAACAGGGCCAAATAGATGCAGATGTCGTTGATAGATGGTTGAATCTATTAGAAGGACATTTCTCATTTCATAACTTTTCCGACAGAGAAAGGATTATTTTTGCACTCCTTAAAGACGCCCCCCATGTCAAGGATTGGTGGGAAACCTACTGGGAGCAACAAAGTGAGGGGGAACCCTCTCTATTCTCGGTCACACCCACTTGGAATTATTTCCAAGACGCCATCAAGGAACAATATTATCCTATGGGGAGCTATGAGGAAAAATACATACAATGGACTACGTTGCGGTAGCAAAAGGACCAAGATGTGCATGAGCTGACGAATCTGTTCCATACCCTACGCACAAAGTTGGGTATCAAAGATTCAGAGAAACATTTGGTGTTAAAGTAACGCAGTTGTCTTCATATATACATTCAGGAGGAAATGGAGTTCCTCAACATATCCTCGCTTTGTGCGGCATACCGGTATGCTGCCAAGATTGAGCATAATTTCAAACAGAAGAAGAAAGACTTTGGGTTTGCGAATCAGAAGTAAGGGAAAGGTACCCCATAATTGTCAAACAAAGGACCAAACCAAGGTGGGGCGGCCCAGAACAACCCACCAAATCCGCAAGAAAAGAACAACACCACGAAGCCAAAAAAGGACACGGGGAAGTGGTGTGAGTTCCATAAGAGCTCCACTCACAACACAAGTGAGTGTCGGGCCTAGCAGCCACTGGTAGCTAATTTGAAGGCTTCTGAATTGGATGTAGGCACCGACTCTGAATCAGAACCCAACAAGGGAAATGACAGGGGGAAACATATTATTGATGTGGAGCCCAACGCCACCGTTTCCACCATGAAGATCTAGAAGAAGGAACCAGAAGATCTAGAGGAGTCAGAGCGCCTCTTCCATTCCCAAATGTGGGTAAAGGGTTCCCCGTTGCAGTTCATTGTCGACAGTGGGAGCCAGAAGAACCTCATCTTAGTATAGGTTGTGAAATGGTCAGGCTTTTCGACCACAACACACCCACAACTATACACCATCGGGTGGCTGCACCAAGGACGGGACCTTCACGTCAGCCAACAATGTCGCCTTCCCTACAACATCAAGCCCTTCATGGATGAGGTATTATGTGACATTGCTCCTCTTGATGTTTCTAATGTATTATTAGGCCAACCATACTTGTGGAAGAGACATGTTGTGTATGAGTCTAGGCCTCGTGCTGTTATTATTACTTTGGGAAATAAGTTGTACAGGATATCAAAAATAGCACTGCCTACAACCATCTCTTTGGTTACTGCAAAACAATTTAGTAAGCTCATTGTCAAAACCATGAAATTTGTTTTCCTAATGATCTTCCCTCAAGGAAAGAAGAAGACTGTGGCCACAATCTCTATACAAGGCCCCTCTACACGATAAAAACAGATGGATAAGGTCATGGAGGAGTACGAGGACATCTTCACCTCCCCCGCAGGGGTGCCTCTACACTCTCAGGTCAAGCACCCCATTGATTTGACCCCAGGTGCGTCGCTGTCCAATGGACCAATCTATCAGTGCTATGTTATGGAGAATGACGAAATCAGGAGGCAAATTCAAGAGTTGTTGCAGAAAGGTCACATCCAGCTGAGTTCATCTTCCTGAAGGAGACCGATCGTGCTGGTGTAGAAGAAGGATGGGACTTGGAGACTATGCATTGAGTATCTGGCATTGAACAAAATCATTGTCTGGAATAGGTACCCGATCCCATAGATTGATGACCTTCTGGACCAACTCAAGGGAACGAAATATTTTAGCAAGATTGACTTGAAGTTTGGGTATCACCAGGTACCAATTGAACCCTCTGATGTGTGGAAGACTGCCCTCAAATCCAAGGAGGGCCTTTTTGAATGGCTGGTCATGCCTTTCGGGTTGAAAAATTCTCTTGCAACCTTCATGAGACTAATGGACGACATCTTGCGACCATTCACCAACTCATTTGTAGTGGTGTACTTGGATGACATTCTGATATTCAACCAAACTTGGGAAGAGCACCTCCACCACATCCTACAGGTCCTCCAAACATTGTGGAACACAAGTTGTGTGCTAATTTGGAGAAGTACACTTTTGGCATGACCCACATTCAGTATTTGGGATACATTATTGATGAGCAGGGGGTGCATGTGGATCCAACCAAGATCTAATTCATTCGGGATTGGCCAGCCCCAACCACCCTAACAGAGCTCCGTATTATTGGGTCTTGCCAATTTCTATCGCAGGTTCGTGTTGGGATTCTCTCATATCACTTGGCCCCTGAGTCAAGTCACCAAGGGAGGAGTGAAAGAAAAATTATTTTGGTATGAATCTCAACAGAAGGTGTTCGACGATTTGAAGCATCGCCTCTGCTCTGCACCAGTGCTCACATTACCAGACTTGCAACAACCATTCGAGATCGAGACATATGCCTCTGACTATGCTATTGGGGTGGTCCTTACTCAACAGGGGCATCCAGTGGCATATCATAGTAAGACACTTTCTGACACAGACCGAAAGTATCCCAATTATGACAAAGAGACGTATTCCATTGTGTAGGCTTACCGACAATGGAAGCATTACATTTTGGGAAAGGAAACGGTCATCCACACAGACCAACGACCCTTGCAGTTTATACAGACACAAGGGATGTTGTAGAACGATCACCATCAGAAGTGGTCCATATACCTGTAACACTTTCACTTGAACATTAAGTACAAGAAAGGAAGCACCAATAATGTTGCAGACTTCCTCAGCCGACCCCCTATCATGGCGCTAACCATGGTGCTCAACTCTTGTGGGCATGAGACTTTCGATTGGTCACTTCTCTACAAAAGTGATCCATAATTCGACCACACATACAATACGCTCTTGGAGGGTAAGAAAGTTCCTAATTTTCACCTCCAGGACACCTTGCTATGTCACCTAGGACACCTTTGTGTTCCTTCAAGTGAGCATGCCAAGATGATTTGGGAGGTGCACTATAGTCGGGTCGCTGGGCATTTTGGGGTCGAGAAAACTGTGGCAGTACTGCAAAAGTATTTCTATTGGCTGAACCTTCGACATGATGTCGAGAAGTACATCAAGTCCTGCACTGCTTGCACCATTTCCAAACTGACCATCAAGAAGCAAGGCCTCTATACTCCGTTGCCTACCCCTAGTCGACCTTGGGAATCCATCTCCATGGATTACATGTCGGGCCTTCCTTCTACTAAGCATGGCCTGCAAAAAGAATATCATAGCAGAAGCCACTGCTAATCTCTTCTTTGAATGAGTGTGGGTACACTTTGGGATCCCACAGTCTACCATCTTAGATTGGAATAGTAGGTTCCTCAGTACAATTTGGTCTAGCCTCTGGTTGATGTTGGACACCAAGCTCACCAAGTCCACAGGTTTCCATCCGCAAACTGATGGCCAGACAGAGGTCGTCAACCAAATGATTGTACACATTTTGCGCATGTACAACTCAAAGCATCCATGCACATGGGATGAGATCCTCCCCTATGTATAACACAGCTACAACCGAGCTCTCCATAGCTCAACCAACCACAGCCCCTTTCAGGTGGGCTTGAGATTCCAGCCACTATGTCCCATTGACGTAGCCATGCCATTTGCAGTTGCTCAGGCAGATTCAACCCATGTTCAGTCTGAGGCTAACAAGGCAAAAAAATTCATTGAGCACATTCAACACATCCTCCAATAGGTTCATGACATCTTGGACAGAGCCAACGCTAAGTACATGCAACAACATGATCAACATTGGGTGCCACACAACTTCTAGGTGGGTGACAAAGTGTGGCTACATTTGCAAAAGGAGCACCTCGTTGGACCCTACCGCAAGATTCAGTCACTCTGATATGGGCCATACACCATTACCAAGGTTGTAGGGGACAATGCCTTTGAGCTCAGTATTCCACCATTCCTTGGTTTGCACCCAGTGTTCAATGTGGATCACCTTCTGCCCTACTTTCCACCTCTATTGGACACATACGACATGGCAGAACAACTCACACCATCAGAGTTAAACCCAAATTGCATGGAACAAACCACAACTGATCGGATTATGGAAACACAGATCAAGAACACCTGCCAACAAAGGATCCAACTATATCGAGTTGTCAAAGCAGGCCAACTCCTTCACTAGGGCAAGTGGCTCACCAGGGACCAAGTTCAACAGAACTTTCCTCATCTCATGGAGAAACTCAACGCAATGGGGACCATTGCTTCCTAAGGGGGGAGGAATGATCCAGGTGGATATTGGTGGCCACCCGCCTATTCCACTTGGACCCACACCATTGTTTCTTTTAGTTTTTCAGTTTCCTTAATTGTAGCACAATTTACTATTTTTAGTAGTTTTTCGGGTCCTGAACTTCCGAAGCCGTTTTGAGGCCATAAACGAAGTTTTTTGGACATGAATGCTCTGACGAATATGAGTCTGTTTCAAACTCGATGTTTGTTGTTAGCAGTGTAGTCCTCAGATAGATATTTCTAACGATGTATCATGTGCGTCAAATAGAGATAATATGGCAAAGTTATGACCCCGGGAAATTGATGTACCAATTAACCCCAACGGGGTCCACATTCTGGTGTTTCATCTCCTAGGGTTAGGTTTTTGGATGTTTATGGTTTTTCATTGTTTCGCAATAATATATAGGCCTTTGAGCCTCATTGCAACACATATTCCAGAGGCCAGTAGCCATCACATATCTTCTCAGAGATAAGCTACCAACGCCCGACCTATTTTATTTCCATTATGTCTGTAAGCATATTTTAGTCATTTGTTGTTAATGAAATGAAGTTTTACTTCTGCTGCATATCTGCATTTATGTGTATTTCTATATTTCATTCTGTTCTTGTATAAATCTAGATCAGTGGTATCAGAGCAATCTTCTCTTTCTTGATCCTTCTTTGCATGTCCCCAACGAGGTTGGTGTATAAGGAGTTAGGGCTCGATCTGGTTGAACCGTTGCAATATCAGCCTCGCAAACCCCGACGACTACCCATGGGGGAAGAAAAGAAAGATGAGGGAGCAGGAGATCCTATCAAATTATTGCTCGAGGAAGCCCTCGAGAAACAAAGGAATGTGATGATGGCCAACTCTGCCCAGATCCTTCAACGACTACCCACTAGCAGCGCATCTACATCCAAAAACCACTCTGGAGGCACCACTCCTTTTAAGGTACAAGTAGACTTTGACATTCCCATATTTGAGGGCCAAAAATATGCATATGTCGTTGATAGATAGTTGAATCTGTTAGAAGGATATTTCTCTGTTCATGACTTTTTCGATCGAGAAAGGATTATTTTTGCACTCCTTAAATCCGCCCCCCATGTCAAGGACTGGTGGGAAACCTACTGGGAGAAACAGAGCGAGGCGGAACCCTCTCTGTTCTTAGTCGCACCCACTTGGAATTCTTTCTGAGATGCCATCAAGGAACAATATTATCCCATGGGGAGCTATGAGGACAAATACATACAATGGAATACGCTACGACAACAAAGGGATCAAGATGTGCATGAGTTGAAAAATTTGTTCCTTACCCTACGTAAAAACCTGGGTATCAAATATTCAGAGAAACATTTGGTGTTAAAGTACCACAGTTGTATTCATAGATACATTCAGGAAGAAATGGAGTTCCTCGACATCTCCTCACTTTGTGCGACATACCGGTATGTTGCCAAGATTGAGCAGAAGTTCAAACAGAAGAAGAGAGACTTTGGGTCTGAGAATCAGAAGCAAGGGAAAGGTACCCCCAAACCACCGAACAAAGGACCAAGCCAAGGTGGGGCGGCCCATGACAATTTTTGGCACAGGGGTAGATCCAGGGTTTAATGCTCAAGAGCGCACCAACAAAGCCCTAACTACCGACCCTTTTGGAAACACCTGCGAAGAAGATGAAGTCTCACCCGACGTAGAGGTAGGGGTGGTTGCAGGACTCAGATGTCTGCAACCATAATTGGGACATAGATCTATGATTATCTTTCTTATAATGCACTTAGCATCAGTTATTCCTTAACATACATTCATTAGTACACTTCGTAGAAAGCACAGAGCACTGCTGTAATTACTCAGATCTAACACTTAGCAATGATAAATAGATTATACTTAATAGATTAAGCACTTAGTATCTTATGTATCATATCTAGAATGCATTCATATCTCATAAGCACAAAGAATCAAGAGATCTATCTAAACATATCAGAGCACTTAGCAAGAAAGAGATAAACACAGTAGAGCGAAGCACAAAGCACCATACACACAGTTACTGTGGTTCACCTCCACCCTGGAGCTACATCCAAAAAGTCTTCTTTTGTTATTATCTTCTGTAAACCAAGTTACAACACAAAGCCTTCAAGATCCTACCCCGCCTAGGACAAGAGATCTGCGCATCTCACTAGATCCTCTTTCCCCGGGTAGATCCAAGTACTAGTCCTCTCCTGACCTGTGCACTCAGCACTTAAAATACTTATAGTAGGCATAGAGCTCTTATAGTCACACAGACATCTGATCACATAGATCTACTTTATGCACTAAGCCATTCACTTTACATCACCGCACACCTCTTATCCGCATCTCCTACCCTTCTATTTATACATACAAAAGGCCTAAATACGGGTCGATATCCCTTTCCCATTACAATATACCCAAAAATCCCAAAAAAGGGGAGAAAATCCCGTGATCTCCTCTTCGCCATGCGCTCCTTCTCCGACTTGATGTCGGAGTACCGAAAATGGTCAAATATGACCAAGTATTCCTCAAAACTTGGTCAAGGTCCAGCAACAATACACCAAAGCCACAAGCAAAGAAAAACACCATGAAGCCAAATAAGGACACGGGGAAGTGGTGTGAGT
The DNA here is from genome assembly GCA_032191745.1 of Picea mariana. Classification (NCBI taxonomy): domain Eukaryota; kingdom Viridiplantae; phylum Streptophyta; class Pinopsida; order Pinales; family Pinaceae; genus Picea; species Picea mariana. Next base: position 350,782 of record JASDQU010100822.1, on the reverse strand, counting down.
TCCATAAGAGCTCCACTCACAACACAAGTGAGTGTCGGGCCAAGCAGTCACTGGCAGCCGAGTTGAAGGATTTTGAATCAGATGTAGGCTCTGACTCTGAATCAAAACCCGACAAGGTGAATGACAGGGGGAAGCAAATTATCGATGTGGAGCCCAATTCCACCATTTCCACCACGATGATCCATAAGAAGGAAACAAAATATCCAGAGGAGCCAGAGCACCTGTTCCATTCCCAAATGTGGGTAAAGGGTTCCCCATTGTAGTTCATTGTCGACAACGGGAGAAAAAAGAACCTCATCTCAGTAGAGGTTGTGAAATGGCTGGGCTTGCTGACCACAACACACCCACAAGCATACACCATCGGGTGGCTGCACCAAGGACGTGACCTCCGTGTCAGCCAACAATGTCACCATCCCTACAACATCAAGCCCTTCACGGATGAGGTATTATGTGACATTGCTCCTCTTGATGTTTTTGATATATTATTAGGCCAACCATAGTTGTGGAAGAGACATGTTGTGTATGAGTCCATGCCTCATGCTGTTATTATTACTTTGGGCAATAAGTTGTACAGGATACCGAAAATAGCACCGCCTACAACCATCTCTTTGGTTACTGCAAAACAATTTAGTAAGCTCATTGCCAAAACTAGGAAATTTGTTTTCCTGATGATCCACCGTCAAGGAAAGAAGAAGACTGTGGCCATGACCTCCAGACAAGTCCCCTACGCACGACATCAACAGATGGATAAGGTCATGGAGGAGTATGAGGACATCTTCACCTCCCTCACAGGGGTGCCTCGACACTGTCAGGTCAAGCACCCCATTGATCTGACCCTAGGTGCGTCGCCGCCCAATGGAACAATCTATCGACACTCTATTCTAGAGAATGATGAAATCAAGAGGCAGATTCAGGAGCTATTGTAGAAAGTTCACATCTGGCCGAGTTCATCACCCTGTGGGAGCCCGATCATGCTGGTGCAGAAGAAGGATGGGACTTGGAGACTCTGGATTGACTATTGGGCACCGAAAAAGATCACGATCTGAAAATGGTACCCGATCCCATGGATTGATGACCTTCTGGACCAACTCAAGGGGGATAAATATTTCAACAAGATCGACTTGAAGTCTGGGTATCACCATGTACCAATTGAACCCTCTGATGTGTGGAAGACTTCCTTCAAATCCAAGGAGGGCCTTTTCGAATGGTTGGTCATGCCTTTGAGGTTAATGAATGCCCCTGCAACCTTCATGAGACTAATGGATGACATCTTGTGACCATTCACCAAATAATTTATAGTGGTGTACTTGGATGACATTCTGATCTTCAGCTAGACTTGGGAAGAGCACCTCCACCACATCCTACAGGTCCTCCAAACACCGCGGCAACACAAGTTGTGTGCCAATTTGGAGAAATACACTTTTGGCATGACCCAGGTTCAGTATTTGGGATACAATATTGATGAGTGGGGGGTGCATGTGGATCCAGCCAAGATCCAAGTCATTTGGGATTGGCCAATCCCAACCACCCTAACAGAGCTCCACAACTTTTTGCGTCTTGCCAATTTCTATCGTAGTTTTGTTTTGGGATTCTCTCATATCACTTGGCCCTTGAGTCAAGTCACCAAAGGAGGAGCGAAATAAAATTTCTTTTGGTCTGAATCTCAACAGAAGGCGTTCAACGATTTGAATCATTGTCTCTGCTTTGCACCAATGCTGATATTACCAGACTTGCAAAAACCATTTGAGATTGAGACAGATGCCTCTGACTATGCTATTGGGGCAGTCCTTACTCAATAGGGGCATCCAATGGCATATCATAGTGAGACACTTTCTGACACAGACCAGAAGTATCCCACTTATGACAAAGAGATGTATTCCATTGTGCAAGCTTGTCAACAATGGAAGCATTACATTTTGGGAAAGGAAACGGTCATCCACACAGACCACCGACCCTTGCAGTTCATATAGACACAAGGGAAGTTGCAGAACGATCACCATCAGAAGTGGTCTACATACTTACAACAGTTTCACTTGAACATTAAGTAAAAGAAATGAAGCACCAATAATGTTGTAGACTTCCTCAACCGACCCCCTATCATGGCACTAACCACGGTGCTCAACCCTTGTGGGAACGAGACTTTCGATTGGCTTCTTCTCTACAAAAGTGATCCAGAATTTGGCCACACATACAATATTCTCTTGGAGGGTAAGAAAGTTCCTAATTTTCACCTCCAGGAGGCCTTACTATGTCACCTAGGACACCTTTGTGTTCCTTCAAGCGAGCATGCCAAGATGATTTGGGAGGTGCACTACAGTTGGGTCGCTGGCCATTTTGGGGTCGAGAAAACCATGGAAGTACTGCAAAAGTATTTCTATTGGTCGAACCTTCGACAGGATGTCGGGAAGTACATCAAGTTCTGCACTGCTTGCACCATTGCCAAACCGACCATCAAGAAGCAAGGCCTCTATACTCCGTTGCCTACCCCTAGTCAACCTTGGGAATCCATCTCCATGGATTACATGTTGGGCCTTCCTTCTACTAAGCATGGCAATCACTGTGTTTTTGTGGTCGTCAATAGATTCTTGAAGCTGTCCATTATGATGGCCCGCAAGAAGAATATCACAGCAGAAGCCACTGCTAAACTCTTCTTTGAACGAGTGTGGGTACACTTTGGGTTCCCACAGTCTATCATCTCAGATTGGGATAGTAGGTTCCTCAGTACATTTTTGTCCAGCCTCTGGTCGATGCTGGACACCAAGCTCACCAAGTCCACAACTTTCCATTTGCAAACTGATGGTCAGACAGAGGTCGTCAACCGAATGATTGTACACATTTTGCACATGTACAACTCAAAGCATCCACGCACATGGGATGGGAGCCTCCCCTATGTACAACATAGCTACAACCAGGCTCTCCATAGCTCAACCAACCATAGCCCCTTTCATGTGGGCTTGGTGTTCCAACCACTATGTCCCATTGACGTAGCCATGCCATTTGTGGCTGCTCAGGCATATTCAGCCCATGTCCAGTCTGCGGCTGACAAGGAAAACAAATTCATTGAGCACATTCAGCACATCTGCCGACATGTTCATGAAATCTTGGACAGAGCCAATGTTAAGTATAAGAAGCGACATGATCAACATAGGGTGCCACACAACTTCCAGGTGGGCGACAAAGTGTGCCTACATTTGCAAAAGGAGCGCCTCGCTTGACCCTACCACAATATTTGCCCACTCCGATATGGGCCATACACCATCACCAAGGTTGTAGGGGACAATGCATTTGAGCTCAGTATTCCATCATTCCTTGGTTTGCACCCAGTGTTCAATGTGGACCGCCTTCGGCCCTACTTTCCACCTCTATTGGACATATCTGACATGGTAGAACAACTCACACCAACGGAGTTAAGCCCAGATTGCATGGAAAAAGCCACAACCGATCGAATTATGGACACACAGATCAAGAACACCCTCTAATAGAGGATCTGTCTATATCGATTTGTCAAAACATGCCAACTCCTTCACCAAAGCAAGTGGCTCACCAGGGATCAAGTTCAGCAGAAGTTTCCTCATCTCATGGAGGAACTCAACGCAATGGGGACCATTACTTCCTAAGGGGGGAGGAATGATCCAGGTGGATATTGGTGGCCACCCTCTTATTCCACTTGGACCCACACCATTACTTCTTTCAGTTTTTCAGTTTCCTTAATTGTAGCACAATTTACTATTTTTAGTAGTTTTTCGGGTCCTGAACTTCTAGAGCCGTTTTGAGGCTCTAAATGACGTTTTTTGGGCATTAATGGTTTGGAAAATATGATTTTGTTTCGAACTGGATATTCGATGTTCGCAGTGTATTCCTCAGATAGATCTTTCTAACAGTGTATCATGTGCTTCAAACGGAGATAGGATGCCAAAGTTACAACCCTGGAAAATTGATGTACCAATTTACCCCAACGGGGCCCATATTCTGGTGTTTTCCATTGTTTCTCAATAATATATAGGCCTTCGAGCCTCATTGTAACACAGATTTAAGAGGCCAATAGTTGCCACATCTCTTCTCAGAGATAAGCTACCAACGCCCGAACTATTTTATTTCCATTCTATCTGTAAGCATATTTCAGTCATTTGTTGTTAATGAAATGAAGTTTTACTTCCACTGCATCTCTGTGTTTATTTGTATTTCTGTATTTCATTGTGTTCCTGCATAAATCCAGATCACATTTCTACTAAAGGGGGAAGCATTGATCAAGGTAGTCATTTGAGGTCATCTCAAAAACAATGTTGCTACTAATACTATCTGGGTCCTTAACTTCTAGTGCATTTTTTAGGGCCTTCTCATGTGCCTTTTGAGATTATTTTTGGATTACTGAGACGGGGGGGGTGAGTCAGTAATAGAGCAATAATTATCCTTTTTAACCAAATAATCCAAGTGTTATATCAATGTAGAATTATCATCCAATAATGAGAAATGAACAAATGAGCAATCATACACATACACAGTACACTAGTGTTTTATGTGGAAACCCAAAGCAGGAGAAAACCACATAATGCTTTTTCTTATATGTCTTGAAAAATTACATTCATTGGAAGAACCGACTTCCTTTGTTTTCCAGCTGCAACTAGAAGGAGGCTCTAACCTTATAGCTTCTCAGGCTACAACCTGAGGGAAGCTCCAAATCCCCTATTCTCTGGCTACAACCAGAAGGAGGCTACAAACCCCTATGTTCTCCAGCTACAACCGGAAGTTGTATACAACCACTTGTCCTTGCCCTGTCCAACCGCCTTAAAGCAGAAGTAGAATGATGGAACCACTGTCACACTATCACTATGAGATATACCGCTGTAAACCTGTACCAATAAACCTAAACCATGCATCAACTTGTACCTCAACATGTAATCAATCTATACCATAAAAAAGTGCATCAACCATACACCAACCTGTACCAAACAATCTGTAATCAACCTGTACCATAAACAAGTGCATCAACCATGCACCAACCTGTAATCAACCTGTACCATAAACAAATGCATCCAACCATGTACCAAGTATGTACCATTCATGTATCAACTACTCATCAACTATGACTCATCAATATGTACCAACATCATCAACTATACACCTCATGTATGTGCCAACTCATCAACTACTTGTCTCAACCATGTACCCAACATGTATCTTAACCAAAATCCCTCATCAATTTCATCATCCAAATATGATTTTTAACTCTGTAATAGACCTGGTGTATATGATCACATACCTGCAAACTTTCTTTAACTTTAACAACAAGAAACTGGCATTTTCATCAAACTTTTCTTTAGTCTCACATGACCAGTTTTTGATTAGTCAACAACCCTAACTTGAAATAATCATAACTATGTACTTGTAATGAATAAATATATGAAATTGATAGACAATGTTCTTCAATGTGTTTTATGCAATTCCTCTAGGTGTCACTACTTGGAACCTCTCAGAAAATAAGTTATAGCAAAAATGGCATACCTTGTTAAATTATGGCTTATTCTAGAGAGTGACCTTGTAGAGCGTGCCCCACACAAAATTTTTGTTGAATCAATTTGAAAATGTTACAAAACATACTAAAAACTGTACTCTAACCAAAACATTTTGTCTTACTGAATTTGGACCTGTTATGAAGAAGTTATGATGTTTTTACCTGAAACACATGTTTTAGACTATTTTTAGGACTAGCCACAAACCCTATTTTCCACGGAATGTAACTCCAAAAATACAATGACCCGCAAGATGAATTTTTTACCACATATACTTGGATATGTTTCATCAATGAAATATCAATTTCACGGTCTGAATCATTCTAGAAAAAAAATTTATTGCGAAAATGGTGAGATGACCTGTAAATAACATACCTTAGAAAGCATCATCAAAAGAATTTATCCTCCCTTGAATTCTGACCTTCTTTTCTTCACATTCCCTCTGAAATTAGGCTTAGATATCCTTTGGTTACCTCAAACACCTATATATATTCAATATTTGCAAGTGTTATTTAAAATGAGAGAGCCTTGCCTCTTATTTATACTCTCCAAGTAGCTTTCTTAAAAACATCTTCTAGGTCACTTTGCCCACTTTCCTTATTTTAGGGTTAGCCCACTTATAATTTCTCCATTAAATTTATTATTTAAATAATTTATTTTGTATTCAATTTGAATTATAGTGCACTCATCACTTCAATTTATTTTTTACCTTTTAAAATCTCTCAAACTACTTTGACTACTTTGACCTTTTAGGGCTTCTAGATGACATATGAGGGTCCTCCAACTTCGTAAGGCCATAACTCTCAAACCGTGAGGAGTTATGTGACGTTCCACATACCACCATAAATGGAATGACATGTAATATCCATATAGAATATTATTACCTACAAATATATCAAAACACATACCATTATCCATCAAACAAACTTGGGTCCATTTCCCAAACCTGGGTTCTCCAACTTCTCATGGCCACAACTCTCTAACCGTGGGGATTTATGTGACGTTCCACATACCATCGGAAATGGAATGAAAAGAATTATCCATCTAGGATAGTTTTACGGACAAATTCATTGACCTTCATCTCATATTCAAAAAATAAGAATGGGTTCTCTAACCATACTTTTAGGATAACTCAATCTGCAAAGCGTCTTCCCATGAGGGCTTTTGCCATAAGGGGATCACTTTGGAGTTCATCCATTTGTAATTATTATCAACCATGAAAAGAAAATAATGAGTCATATTTACATCAAACAAACTTGGGTCCATTACCCAAACCTTTGTGCTATTGGGCTTTCTTCAATGGTTGACATCAATGAAAACCAACCTTAATCAACAATCTCCCCCTTTGGCATTGATGACAACACTCTGATGCAAAACTGAAATTATGTCATGCAATAATGAAGTCATATCACTCATGCTCCCCCTCAAAACATGCCTCTGTCCTCTGCATGTCTATTACCATTGCTACCCCTGGAACCATGCCTCTGTCCTCTGCATCTGGTGAATCTCTCCGCATTTGTTATCAATGGAAAAAGTATCTTTCCATCCGGGGTTGCTCCCCCTGAATAAATTGTCCTCTTTATGGTGCTTCCTTGTGTACATCTAAGACATATAAGATAACCATTCAAAAGCATTCATTTTGGAGTAGAAATAACTCTGAGTCTCTAGCAAAGATACTCAAAGGCTTCCCGTGGAAGTGGTTTTGTAAATATGTCTGCCACTTGTTCTTTTGTGCCCACATACTCAACTCTGATGTTCTTTTCTACAACATGTTCCCGTAGAAAGTGATACTTGATTGGAATGTGCTTCATCTTGGAGTGCATCACCAGGTTCTTTGAGATACTGATGGCGCATGTATTATCACAATAGATTGGAATGGGCTCATCATACTCAACCTGTATATCTGTCAAAGTTTGTTTCATCCAAAGAACCAGTGTACAACATGTTGCTGCTGCAATATACTCTGCCTCGACTGTAGATAGAGACACTGATGATTGTTTCTTTCTTAGCCATGATACTAAACACTCACCCAAGTAGAACGCTGCTCCATTGGTGATTCTTCGATCATCAATACAACCTGCCCAATCTGCATCTATGTAGGCAATAAGAGATAGATAATTTCCTTTTAGATACCATAATCCAAACTCTTTTGTTCCTTTGAGATATCTGAAAATTCTCTTCACTGCTAATACATGTGATTCCTTTGGTGATGCTTGAAATTGTGCCACCTGTCCAACTGCCTGCATTACATCTGGTCTAGATGTTGTCACATATAGTAGGTTGCCAATCATTGACATGTATTGCCTCTAATCTGTAGACTTTGAATCATCATATTTTCTTAACTTGCAATTGGTTTGCATGGGAAACATAGTTACCAACTTAATGAGAACTGTGACCTCAAAACGAGAACTTTGGCCCTTAAAACCCATATTTTTTCATAAAAAACGTGAAAATCAACCCCCAAATCAAAAAGTGGTGCTACCGGTAGCACCATTTTTTGTAACTGGGTCAAAATTACAACCTTTTTCAAGCATGGGCTTAAAGGATCAAATGGCTTCTCAAACAAACTTTAAAATCAACCCTCAAATCAAAAAGTGGTTCTACCAGTAGCACCATTTTTTGTAACCGGGTTAAAATTACAACTTTTTTCAAGCATGGGCTTAAATGATAAAACGGTTGCTCAAAAAAACTCTAAAATCAACCCCCAAATCAAAATGTGGTGCTACCGATAGCACCAATTTTTCTGACCGGGTTAAAATTACAACTTTTTTCAAGCATGGCCTTAAAACATAAAATAGTTGCTTAGAAAAATCTTAAAATCAACACCTAAGTAAAAACATGACGCTACCTAAAGTAAAATGTTTTTTCTAAACGCTAAAATTACAGCTAATTACGACCTAATTCAAATTGTGGTCTTGACAACAAATCTCTATAGAAATAAAAAAACCCTAAATTAGATCCTAAATGGTCACTTGAAAATTTATTTACTATTTTTTTTTTTCTTAAATTTACATTAAAAAATAAATAAAGAGAAAAGAGAAAATCTTATATTTTTTAATCAAGACAAAAACACATTTTGAAAAATATATTCAAAATCGAAATTAAAA
>JASDQU010100822.1:327685-340118 GCA_032191745.1 Picea mariana | reverse complement strand
TATATATATATATATATATATTATTTTATGGTTTTTTTCCTCTTTGATTTTTTAGGTTTTCCTTCAATGGTTTTTTAACATAAATTTGTTTTTTTATTTTTATTTTTTTTTGTTTTTGTTTTTTTCAATTTTTTTGTTTTCTTATTTTTTTTAGTTTTTAATTGATCCAAAAAAAATGAATTATGTATTTTTGATAAATATTTAAAAATAATGTTATTTAACTACCATTATTTTTTATGTATTGAAGTAAAGGTAAAACAATGTGTTAAAATGATATTTTCCACTATATTTAAAAAGTATGGAACCATAATTTAATTAGGGACACATAATTACATGAAAAATTTAAATTTAAAATAAATAAATGGTGTACAACATTTTTAACATTGGATGGAGCATGGAAATATGATTAAAAACACCATTAAAAAAAAATGGAAAAAGTTTGAAAATAGATATGAACAAACATAGTTGAGAAAAAAATAAAAAATAAAAAATAAAAAAATTGAACAATTTGAAAATAAATGAAAAAACAAGCATTTAAAAACAAAAAAGTGGAAACCTTATGTATCAGAAAATTTAGAATATCAAAAAACCACCTAAAAAGGGAGCGGGGTGCTATTGGTAGCACCATTTTTAAAAACGGGGTAAAAAACTTGACCCCCCAAAAAACGAGAACTCTGTAGAGTTCTCTTAAAGTTGGTAACTATGTTGGGAGTGATAACTGGTTTGCAATCTTCCATTCCGAACCTTTTTAGCATTTCTCTGATATACTTGGTTTGAGAAATAAAAATTCCTTGGTTGCTTTGACATATCTGAAGTCCCAGAAAGAATGATAGTTCTCCAAGTAATGACATTTCAAATTCAATCTGCATATCCTTTACAAATTTCTGGCTTAACCTGTCATCATCACTACCAAAAATAATATCATCAACATAAACTTCAATTAATAAAATATTACCTTGATGTAGAGCTTGTTGTCTGCACTTCCTTTTCTGAACCCTGCCTGCTGTAGATACTTATCCAGTCTAGAGTACCATGCTCTAGGAGCTTGTTTTAGATAGAGAAATTGAGCATAAGAATATTAGGACAAGAAGATTGGCGGAAAAGGCCTCAAGCCATAATTCTCAACATTGTATTCATCTTAATGATACAGATATATAATACATTAATGAAACCACCTCAATTGTTCTCACATCGACACCTCATCAGGAGATAAGGTAGGAGGAGATAATATAGGAATCTAGAAACACACTTAGGATAACAACTATATCCTAGTATGTAAAATATACAAAGGTGGTATACTAAGACTTAATGATTGTATATGAGAAAGAGGCTAACATTCCCCCCCTCAATCATAAGTCTGAGCAATAATACCAACAAAGAAGGTGCACAAACTGGTACATCTCCAAGTCTTCATGTTGAAACTCCTAAGCCGAGCCACAATGAAGAACTGCCTAAAAAATCGTCAATCTAGATGTTGAATTTGTTCATATGAAATAAATTAGAAGAGAGCTAAGATATGGAAGTGAACAACTGCAATATCTGAACATTCCCTGATTGCTTGACAATTCAATCATTTTGCCAAGTATTTGAGCTAGAAGAATATGATGTCTTCTACTAATTGGTGAACATGTAGTATCACCACTCTACTATCAGTGTATAACCGAAGTGCTCTCTGAATATGTGGTTTGGGATAACCATTGACCAATTGATACCATGTATCTGATGGTTTTTGGATGACCACTAACCAATTGTGACACTTTTAGGTGTCTAACAACATCCCAATGTATAATGCGTATGATTCAATTTAGAACCATCATTCGGCCAAGGATTGATCCACTCATAGTGAATCTTCAGTCTTGTAGGTTTGTTCCTCTTGGAACATTTATCTGATGTATGATTTGACTTGCCACAATTCTGACAAGGATGGAGATCAAAACAATGATTCTCCATGTGACCAACTCGATTGCAATGTTGGCACTTAACATCCTGATCTTCGACATTTAAAGTTGATTTTTCTTAAATGAATCCAACGCTCACAAACAAAATTGGTTTGGATTAATTTGGAATATGAAAATTGTTTTGATTTTCATATCCTAAGCCATGTCGATTTCTATTGAAGTGTAATTCTTCCCAAGGTTTGATGATGGTCTTGGAAAGATCATGTTGTACTTGATGACATGTTTCACATTTACTTTCACTTATACTTCTTGTATCACTTTGTGCTTTGGCATCTTTTGCTTGCGATTCATTTTCATTTGAATTTGCTTCTGAAGTTGGCTTGCTGATGTTCTCCTTCACTGACTGTTCATCATCATTATCATCATAGAGAGGGTTGTTCTGAACAAAAACTAGTTCAGAAAACTTCATGGGTTGTTGACTTTTGAGTTCTATCAACTCATCATTCCATAGATGGGATTGTTCTTGAAGAATTCTAACTTTATCTTGTGTCACTTGCAAACAAGTTAGCACTGATTGAAGTGTTTCTTTGTGAAGTATGACTGTATTATCTTTAGCAATGTTTATTAGAGTGTTCAGTAACTCTAATAATTCACGACTTTGCTCCATTTGAACACGCTCGCTTGAACTTCATGCTCACTTGATTGTGTTTCACACTTACTTGTAATTGCTTCCAGGAAGTTGAGGATGTCGGTTACCACCGAAAATGCATCCAAACTTGTGATGTTTACAATGATTTGAGATAAACTACTTAACCTTGTCAATTTCGACTCAAAATTACAATGAATCTTGGGTGTCGGGCTCAACCGAGAATGCACCCAATTACAATTAAACTCAATTTTATTTCGACACTTACAAAAAGAACTATTGCAAGTACATTATTTGTAGTTGATGTTGAAGTTGAAGTGATCTTGAAAGTTGACCTCTTTGATGACGTTTTCAGTCCTTGAATATTAGGTGCTTGATGTGTCCATTTGTTGAATGAATGTAGCTTAATTAATTGCTTTGATTGCATTTGCTTGAATGTCATTAATTGTGCGAGATTGCATTTCCTTAACTTGTTGTGTACTCCAAGTGTGTGTAATAATGTCAAAACTAGACATAAATCAACTCAGAAGATAACCATGAAAAAAATCATCAACACACACTACACAAGGTGTACCTGCAATCCCCTTATTCAATTTCAGGCGGATCTAGGACACAAGCAAAAATAATCTATTTTATTATAGTATCCTTCTCATGACAAAGCCCAAATACAATTAAATCGATACTCTTGTGACAAAAAAAAAGCTTCACCAAACTCTCATCAAGGCTTCAACCCCTTTTACAATCAAGATTTCTCAATTTCGTAATCTCCCTCACACATCAAGCTTCAAACCCCTTTTACATAATTAAAATTTCTAAATCTCTTATCACTCCAAAAAATACAACTTCCAACTTCTTTATGAAACAAAAACTTTTCTCTTAATAACACTTAAAAGTGTTTTAAGTTCCCATGGATATTTTTAAGTGTATCATAATAATAAATATAACACTTAAAAAAAGTTTAGCTTATGTTTTTACACCATATGCAATAGTTTTTGCTATAATACAATGTAGCTATCTCATCAATCTCAGGCTTAAGAATGAATGCCCTTCTCAAGTCTCTTTAATGATTTCAACAAAAAAAATTGAAGATCACCACTCATTTAGAATGAAACCACATTTCTTTTGCCCTACCAAAGGAACTGCGACCTCTATCTATGCACACAAGATTCTTCCATGGAACATACCTTCAAGTGCATTTGCTTAAGGATTAAAACAATCCTCTATCCTTAGATTGATCCACTCTTCAATGGTGGAACTGAAACTTCTAGCACTTTACTTCTCAAATTTTTGAAGATTGCGTTCATTTCTTTATGTTGGCTTGATTTGACAATTTTGGGCATTATTCTCTAGCTTATGGCCTATCCGACGAATCCACCCTCCTTCTTGCAAAATATAAGCAATCTGAATTAGTATTTTCATGGAGGCTTATGTTGTTCGAGGGAAAGAAATATAGAGCACTGTGAAGATCTAAAAAATTTGTCGAAGAGACGCAGTTTTGATTGTGATTTTGATAGCTAGAACAATGATTTGCATTTAGAGACAAAGAAGATCTAGGCATGGAGGATTTTGATGTTGGAAGAACACGCGTGAGTAGATCAAGGCATTTGATGRTCTGATCTATGGAGAGTACATCAGATCGATGGTTTCCGGGCTCTCAACAACAACAAATTTCTCGAATTCAGGAATGATGGTAAGTTCGTCTCCAACAAAAAATGACTACAAACTCTCAGATCCATAAATCGTGGAGGTGTTGTTTGTTGAAAAAAAAAATCTAGATGTGCACAGTCAGATCAGGAGCCACATGAAATTCGTCACGTTGATTATCTCATGATCTATAATCTCTCACGACCTCTGACTTTGTCATTTATACGATCACAACCTTTTAAAATAACTTACTTCTCACCACATGATTTGTACTGACACGGTTTTGACATTGAATAAAAAATAACAAGGAATTGAAAGCAAGCAACCTTACTTACAATCCTTGCATGATCTCCTTGCCGGTATCCCTCCCCTTGGTATCTGTGAAATGTTTCTGCAGCCTCACATTCGAATCTGTGCATATCAAATCTACAATTTCAAATGAAAAGTGGAATAACACATGTAGCGATCTAGGTTGATGGTAAGCATTTGATATCATACAATAGGTGACCTGTCAATGCGTCTAGTTTGTTCGAATCTTCAGAACAGAAGTAGAATATGCAGGAGGACTAGAGGTCACATGATCCAATCTCACCACAACTAACAAAAATATGAATCCAGAGGATAGGTGGATCCAATTAAATTTAGATCCGATCGAGGCAAATAAATCGATTTGTAGTGGAGATCTGAAATAATTTTACAATCACAGGAACATGCATACTAGATCCATCTGTTTTCATCACTTTCTTTCCTCCTTCCAATGATGTGTGGAGTTGTACTATATTTCTGCATTCCAGGTCACTGCAGGTAATGCTTCACTATGAATAGATCACGTCCAAGAGGCGTAGATCTCCAACACCATAGTGATAGGCCTTCAATTGCATATTTCAAACAAATTCACCATCCATGGATCACCACCATGACTCTCAAGATTAATAGGTCCTTAAGAACAAAGAACCTCTGATACCAATTGAAGAAATTGAGCATAAGAATATTAGGACAAGAAGATTGGTGAAAAAGGCCTCAAGTCATAATTCTCAACGTTGTATTCATCTTAATGATACAAATATATAATACAATAATGAAACCACCTCAATTATTCTCACATTGACACCTCATCAGGAGATAAGGTAGGAGGAGACAATATAGGAATCTAGAAACACACTTAGGATAACAACTATATCCTAGTATGTAAAATATACAAATGTGGTATACTAAGACTTAATGATTGTATATGAGAAAGAGGATAACATTAGACCATACAAGGCATTCTTTAATTTACAAACATAATCTACGTTTTATGACAAATGAAATCCTTCTGGTTGTTCAATGTAGACTTCTTCTTCAATTTCCCCATTCATAAAATATGATTTTAGTCTATTTGATACACTTTAATATTTTTGGAGCATGCATAAGCTAAAAGAAAACAGATTGCTTCTATTCTAGAAACTGGGGCAAATGTCTTTTCAAAGTCGATTCCTTCAATCTGTGCATATCCTTTACATACCAATCTAGATTTGTTCCTTGTAACCTGTCCATCTTCATTCAATTTATTCCTGAAAACCCATTTTGTGCCAATCACATTCTTATTCTTTGGTCTTGGAACCAACTCCAAAGTGTCATTTTTCTCTATTTGATCCAATTCTTCATCCATGGCCTTATTCCAAAATTTATCCTTGTTGGCTTCTTCAAAACAGTTTCGTTCAATTGTAGATAAGAGTGCTAGGTGTGTTTGTTCTGGTGAATAGATTTTTCTTCTAGTCTCAACTCCTGCATCTTTGTTTCTGATAATCTGATATGAAGAATGATTCTTCTGTACTCGTTTGCTAGGTGTCTTTGGAGACACTTGTTGAAATTGCTCCTCTATTTCTGTCGGATTCTCTTCATCTTCCTCTTCTACTTCTTTTTCATCTTCTGCTTCTTCTTTGAAAGGTTGTTCCATTGATTTATTTTCTTCTTCCTTTGATTTTGGTCTGCCTGTTTCATCAATTGTTACGTCGATGCTTTCCACAACTTTGTTTAATCTCAGATTGTAACACTTGTATGATTTCCTTGTACTTGAGTAACCAACAAGTACTCCTTTGTCCACACGAGATTCAAACTTTCCCATTCTTCCATCTTCTCTTTTGATGTAGCATTTTCTTCCAAAAACTCTGAAGTGCTTCACATTTGCTGGTCTTCCTTTCCATATCTCGTAGGGAGTTTTGTTAGTGTTTTTTTTTAGCATTACTCTGTTTTGAATGTGAAATGATGTATGCACTGCCTGTGTCCAAAACATATATGTCAATTTGGAATCCATTAGCATTGTTCGAGCCATTTCATGTATTGTCATGTTCTTTCTTTCAACAACTTCATTCTGTTGAGGTGTCCTAGCAACGAAGAATTTCCTTTTTATTCCATGACTGCTGCAGTAGTCCATAAATTCCTTTGAAGTGAACTCTCCTCCATTATCAGATCTCAAGCATTTGATTTTTGAATCCATTTCATTTTCAACCATTTCCTTGTATATCTTAAAGTTTTCAAAAACTTCTGACTTATTCTTGAGAAAGAAAACTATAGTCATTCTTGTATAATCATCAACTAATAACATAAAGTATTTCTCACCTTTTAAACCCTTTGTTGTAGTTGGTCCAACTAGATCAGTGTGCACAATTTCCAGTGGTCTTGTCGTTGAATATTCCTTTGACTTGAACCTAGTCTTTGTTTTCTTTCCTTGTTGACAATGTTTGCATAAAGTGTTGGTTGGTTTCGTTCTGGGGCATTTCTCTTATTGCTTCTCTTTTGCTGACTTTGACAAGGTTATCAAAATGTATGTGATCCATTCTTTGGTGCCATAACAAACTTTCATCTTCCTTTCCTAGACAACACTTTTCATTTCCAATTTCACTTAACATATATATGTTGCTTGAAGTTCTTGCAGCTGTAGAAATCAATTTTCTTGAACCTTCTTTTCTTATCTCGCACTTTTGTGAATCGAAAGTAACTTTATGACCTTGGTCACACATTTGAATCACACTTAGAAGATTATGTTTCATATTTTCTACTAGTAGAAAATTTTCTGCCTTTGTATTCTTGTTCCCAATTCTGATTGTGCCTTTTCCAATGATTTTAGCTGACTCATCATTTCTAAAGGAGACTGATCCATCTCTTTCCTTTATTAATGTAAGAAACATGTCTCTCACCTGTGATGTGTTTTGAACAACCACTGTCAACATACCAACCACGTTTCTTTTGCTTAGCTTGTAGAGCGAGTGTGCATTCTTCATTGCTATATTAATTCTTCTTTCTTATCCATGTCCTTTTCTGAGGTTCATGTCTGTGACTATTGTTATTCTGTTGCGGTTCTCTAGGAGGGACTGTCATTCTGCAATATTTGGCCATGTGCCCAAAGTTGTTACATTTGTAACATTCCACTTCAGTGCTCAAAGATTCAAACTTGTTGTAACTTCTTCTTTGTGTTTCACTAGGCCTTCTTGGATAACCCTTTTGTGTATGACTTTCAAATTTGTTTATGTTCCTGTTGTTAGCTCTGCAATTCATAGCTTTATGTCCAAAATTATTACATGCATAACATAAACAAAAAAATATAGTTTGATGCCTGGGAGTTGAAGATATTCTAAAAGGAGGTGCTCTTATGAATCCTTCTTCTTCTTGAGGCCTATCTTTCTTTTGTTGATTCTTAAATCTTAATCTTCTCGGTGGAGGAGTGTCCCTGCAATCTTTCTTGTATATCTTCCTATCCCCTTTGATTGTTTTTGCATAGCTTTTTGGATATGTTTCTTGCTTTGTTTTTTGGAGCTTGATCCATTTTCTGTCTGATTGTATCCAAGTCCGGACTTGTCAACATGAGATTTTTGATTGCTGATAATGTCATACAAAACTTTTGAGACATTCTGCATATTTTTATTTTGAATATCTTTTCTTAATGTGACAATCTATGCTTCCAAATTTCCAATGTTCTTGTCCTTTTCTTCTAGTTGTTCTTTGAGTGTTTTTTCAATTCTTTTATATTCTTCTATTTGAACCTTAAAATTTGTGATCATTTGTTCTAGTTCTTGAGTATCTTCTTTCTTGTCTAGTTCCGCTTGTAGTTTCTTGTTTTTCTTCTTTTCTCTTCTGATAACTTCTATGGCACACATCAATTCTTCTCGGTAGTCAACTTCTACCTCTTCAATTTCTTCTTCGACTTCTTCATATTCTTCTTCGGCTTCTTCATATTCTTCTTCAGAGTCTTCTTTATCAGAGTCTTCTACTGCCATGAATAGAACTCTTCTTGTCTCACTGTCACTGACTTCATCTTCATGTGATGATGAGATGTCTTCTTTGGTGAATAAGCTTTTCTTGAAAACTTTATTTGTAGTTCTTTTGCCTTTATATGTTTGTTTGCCTTTGGAGTAACCTTCATCATTTCTCTTTTTCTTATGAGGACATTTGTTAGAAAAATGACCAATACCATCACAATTAAAACAAATTAAAGGAAGCCTACCTCTATACCTATCGTCGGTTCCCTTGTTTATTATTTTGACGAAGTTGGCCACTTCTTCATCATCTTACGAGATGTCACTGTTGTTGCTATGTTCTTCTTGCTTATTTTCCTTTTGCTTTGATCTTTTGGATGCTTTGAAGGCTTCCTCTTTTACATCTAGATTTTCTTGTTCAGTTCTCATTTCATATGATGTGAAGATTCCATGCAGTTCATCCATGCTTATTGAGTTTAGATATGATATTTCTTCTAGTGATGATATCTTAGAGTCAAATCTCATAGGAAGAGATCTTAGTACCTTTTGAACAATTACATATTCTTCGATTTTTTCTCCCAATCCTATGATTGAATTCATTGTTTCATCGACTCGTAAGAAGTAGGATTCAATATTATCATCTTACTTCATCTTTAGTTGTTCGAACTGACCTCTGTAGGTTTGAAGCTTTGCTTCTTTAACTTTTGAATGTACTTCATAAATATTTCGAGGCTTGTCCCAAATATCTTTAGTGGATTTACAATGTGCAACTTTGGTGAATATCGTTTCACTGAGACCATTCAAAAGTGCATTTGTGGCTTTGGAATTATTCTGACCGAGTTTCACTGCTTTGTCATTTGTTGGTGGAACTGCTGGTGTTGTGTATCCATCTACAATTGATTGCCAAATTTCAAATCCCTGTGCCTGTATATATGTCTTCATCCTTATGCTCCCAAAAACATACTTCTGTCCATCAAACTGTGGTAGACCATTTTTATACAAGTTGTTTCTCTCCATGATCTACCTTTTAGTGGTTAAACCGATTTATGAAGGAACTTGCTCTGATACCAATTGTTGGATTACTGAGAGGGGAGGTGAATCAGTAATAGCGCAATAATTATCCCTTTTAACCAAATAATCCAAGTGTTATATCAATGTAGAATTATCATCCAATAAAGAGCAATGAACAAATGAACAGTCATACACATACACAACACACCGATGTTTTACATGGAAACCCAAAGTGAGAGAAAACCACATAATGTTTTTTATTATATGTCTTGAAGAATTACATTCATTGGAAGCACCAACTTCCTTTGTTTTCTAGCTACAACTGGAAAGAGGCTCCAACCTCCTAGTTTCTCAGGCTACAACCTGAGGGAAGCTCCAACTCCCCTATTCTCTGGCTACAACCAGAAGGAGGCTACAACCCCCTATGTTCTCCAGCTACAACCAGAAGGTGGATACAACCACCTGTCCTTTCCCTGTCCAACCGCCCTGAAGTAGAAGTAGAAAGATGGAACCGCTGCCACACTATCATTGTAAGATATACCACTTTAAACCTGTACCAATAAACTTGAACCATCCATGCATCAACCTGCACCTCAATATGTAATCAACCTGTACCATAAACAAGTGCATCAACCATGCACCAACCTATACCAAACAACCTGTAATCAACCTGTACCATAAACAAGTGCATCCAATCATGTACCGAGTATGTACTAATCATGTGTCAACTACTCATCAACTTTGACTCATCAATATGTACCAACATCATCAACTATACACCTCATGTATGTGCCAACTCATCAACTACTTGTCTCAACCATGTACCCAACATGTACCTTAACCAAAATTCCTCATCAATTTCATCATCCAAATATGATTTGTAACTCTGTAATAGACCTAGTGTATATGATCACATACCTGCAAACCTTCTTTAACTTTAACAACAAGAGAATAACATTTTCATCAAAATTTTCTTTAGTGTCACAAGACCAGTTTTGGATTAGTCAACAACCCTAACTTGAAATAATAATAACTATGTACCTGTAATGAATAAAGATATGAAACTGATAGACAATGTTCTTCAGTGTGTTTTATGCAATTCCTCCACGTTTCACTACTTGGAACCTCTCAGAAAAGGAGTTATAGAAAAAATGACATACCTTGCTAAATTCTGGCTTATTCTAGGGAGTGACCTTGTAGAGCGTGCCCCACATAGAATATTTGTTGAATCGATCTGAATTTATCCTCCCTTGAATTCTGTCCTTCTTTTCTTCACCTTCCCTCTAAAATTCAGCTTAGATATCCTTTGTTTACCTCAGACACCTATAGATATTCATTATGCTCAAGTGTGATTTAAAATGAGAGAGCCTTGCCTCTTATTTATACTCTCCAAGTAGCTTCCTTAAAAACATCTTCTAGGTTACTTTGCCCACTTTCCTTATTTTAGGGTTAGCCCACTTCTAATTTCTCCATTAAATTTATTATTTAAATAATTTATTTTGTATTCACTTTGAATTATGGTACACTCATCACTTCAGTTTATTATTTACCTTCTAAAATCTCTTAAACTACTTTGACTACTTTGACCTTTTGTGGCATCTAGATGACATATGAGGGTCCTCCAACTTTGTAAGGCCATAAATATCAAACCGTGAGGAGTTATGTGGAATTCCACATACCACCATGATCCAGTTGGATATCGGTGGCCGCCCACCTTTTCCAAATGGCTCAAAACAGTTTTCTGGCCATTTTGGCAATTTACTATTTTTAGCAGGTTTTAACTTTCAGGGCCATTTTGAGGGTCAAATGAAGTTTTTTCAAGATCGAGGTTCTCAATAATAGTCAAAGGAATAATTGATCTCCCAAAATGAATCTCCTCGACAATACCTTTCCAACGAGATATCACACGCCTAAAACGGAGATCGTATGCAAAAGTTACGACCCCGGGAAGTTGATGTACTCACTTACCCAAACGGGGCCCACATGACTTTTGGCGCTTCATCTCCTAGGGTTAGGTTTTTGGAGGTCTAGGAATTTTTTCATTCCCGTCTATTGTAAAAGGGCCTTTCGAGACTCATTGTAATCATCTTCTTGTGAATGTGAGTAGCCGTCACATCTCTTCTCAGAGATAAGTTGCCACCATTCTAGCGAGTCTTTCACTCTGTATTTTTATAGTCTCTGTACATTTATTTCATTAATAGAAATCGTGTATTGTTGTATCTCTGTGTTTATGGTTGCATCTCTAATACATTTTTGTTATATTATTGAATATCTTCAATATATTTGTGCATTTCTTTATTATATCTCCGCTCTCATTTCGTGCCGAAAATAATCCGGATCAGTGGTATCAGAGCAGGCTGCTCTTGATCGCTTTTCAGTGCATGTCCCTGACAAGGTCTGAGTATATCAAGTTGGGTATCGAGCTTGTATCTCTTGAGGACAATCGATCTTGCACACCCAAGAAACCTTCAATGGTAGAAGAAAAGAAAAATGATGGAGCAGACGATCCTATCAGTCTGTTGCTTGAGCAAGCTCTCACGCGACAGAGGGATGAAATGATGGAGAATTTTTCTCACATCCTTCAATGCCTACCGATAGCATCAGGCACATCTTCATCAAGCGGCCAATTTGGAGGCACCTCGCCTTTCAAGGTACATGTTAATTTTGATATTCCCGTATTTGAAGGCCAAATAGACGCAGATGCCCTAGATAAATGGTTAAATCTGCTAGAAGGTTATTTCTCTGTTCATAATTTTTCAGACAAGGAAAAGATCACCTTCACACTCCTTAAGGGTCTCCTCCATGTCAAACATTGGTGGGAAAATTACTGGGAGCAGAGTTCCACAGAGGAGTCTGGAATATATGGGGCTGAGCCCACTTGGGATTTTTTTGTGGATGCGGTAAAGGAACAATACTACCCTGTTGGAAACTATGAGGAACAATACATGAGATGGACCACACTGCGGCAAGAGAGGGGCCAAGCAGTTCCAGAGTTCACC
>JASDQU010100822.1:271679-300054 GCA_032191745.1 Picea mariana | reverse complement strand
ATAAATATTGGACCTTAACCTTCCCATAAACACAGGTTGGGAACTTAGTTGGCATTGGTATAGCAACCACAAGCAATGCAAACAAAGCAGTAAACAAATCAAAGAAAAGAGAACAAAATATAAATTCCACAAAGGATCCATGTTGACGAAATGGGCATACCATAGGCCCATCGTTTAGGAATCAGATGATATTAGAGCAAGTTCATCAAAGACCTTGAAGAAGCTACCATTGAAAAATCCTTGAATAGGGAGAAGCTAGAAGAGTTGAGAGACTTCAACAGATAGATCCAAGAAGAAAGTCAACATTGGAGGCAAAGAGAAAATGAGTTGGAAATAGAACTTGCCAATCACCAGGACTCCTTCTCCACCATGAGGGTAGAATCAGATAGGAACAGATTGCATCTCTTGCAGTTGGGGGAGAAATTCACTGAGCTAAATAATTGGCAAGAGGAGAGGTTCACCAAAGTCACTACTCAGCTATACCAAGACTTGGCAGTAGAAGAAGAGGCCTTGAAGGCTCTAAAAGCAGTTGTCCAAGAGACTAATAAAGCCCCTTCCATTACCATTGTCGAAGCTAGCACAGTGACCACGCCAAGTGTGGTAAATTCTCCTGTAAAGACTCTTTTTCAATGGACCTTCGATGACTTTGAAAATCACACTAGAGGCATCGGTTCCAAAATAATGAAACAAAATGGATATGATGGACAAGGGTTAAGAAAGGAAGGCCAAGGGTTTCTTATCCCCATTGTAGCTCAACAAAGGCCAAATCATGAAGGCCTAGGATTCGATGGCCACGAACCCATCACAAGTTCGGCGCAAACCACCTTTTTCAAAGCAAATGGAACTGAAAAAGAATCCATTCTCGTGGAGGAAAAGGCAACTGCAAAAGGAGTGTGCAGCAAGCCACTCAAATATGCTTATAGAAGCTTGGAAGAAGGCAGCAAAGATATTATTCTTCCATCCATATTTGCTCCAACTCTTAGGGGACCAAGAAACCAAGTAAACAAGCACCACCACAAACATAAAAGGTATGACATAGTTTGTTTATGTTGCAATAAAAGGGGTCATAAAGCTAGTGATTGTTGGCACTCTAAAAGGTAAGCAACCCATGCAGAAACTATTGCAAGCATTGCAGATTAACAGAACACCGCGAGGCCAAATGTTGGAGGCTTCACCTGGAACTCTATCTTATGAACCGAACAGTCAAGAAGAAAGCTTGGAGAGTCAAAGTCAAGGAAAAAGAGGAGCTACTTGCACTTGCATCCCGAGTAGTAATTGTCCAACAACCTATTGCAACAACAAATGTCATCTTCGGCCATGAGATGGATAGTAGGGTTATGCCAAAGGCAACTCCTACTTGGCTCTTATCTACCATCCTACAGCATAAGCACCCTTTCTTGGAGATTCATCGAAGTTTTTTTTATGATTAGAGAAGAAAATTGAAGGGAGTTGAATCTTTTGGGGACCAAAAGCTTGCAAAAGGGGAGGTGTGATCTGAATCAAATCTTTGTCAAACCTTGTAAATTTGTAATAAGCATGTAATGATTTTTTTATTTTTATTTTTAATAAAATTGGAAGTGGAAATGAACTGTTGTGATGGTTGGCCTTCCAAAGGCAGTACAATAACACTAAAGGCTATAGTGAGCAAGGGGGAGGCAAAGAGAACTTGGGAAGTTTCTAAAGATGAGAGCTCGAAGAGTGCAAATTTATTGAAGATCAGTGGATGAAGGAGTCAAGTAGCATATCGACGATGAGCAAAGGCATCTTTGAGCCATGGCCATCTTCATTTCTTTTAGTGAATAACAATGCATGAGATTTCTAGGCATGCATATCTCACCCTTTGTAATGAATTTCCCAAGCAAGATAAATCTCTGTTGTTTATATTATGTGGGTGTAATTTTCTCTACGGACGTTTATTGTGGCTCTGGTTTGAGTTTTATTGCTTGAAAATTATGTTTTGGTTAGTAGATGCAAGCTTCACTAGATTAATCCTCTTTGGGTAGCATTTTGTCTTGTTGACTGAGTTTCCACTCACACACAAATTGTGTTTCCTCCTCTAGGCCGCAATTTGAATTGTTGGTTGGTTTTTCCTTTGACCATAGGGCATACACAAACCATACTCGGTGTTCTAATGTTGCCTGGTCATTTTTCTCCATTGTTGAGCAACTGAATCCATCCATAGAGCATTTCCTTCACTGTTGATCAACATAATTCATCCACTCAGTGTTTTTCTCCCTTGTTAAGCAATTAAATCCATCCATAAATCATTTCCTTCACTGTCAGTCGACACAATTCATCCCCTTGACATTTTCCTCCCTTATTGAATGATTAAATTCATCCATCAAACATTTTTTTCATTGTTGGTCGAATTAATTCATCCCCTGGGCGTTTTTCTCCACTATTGGATGACTATATCTATCCATTGAGCATTTCCTTCATTAGTGGTCGATTTAATTTGTCCCTTGCGCATTTTTCTCCACTATTGGATGACTAAATTTGCCCACAGAGCATTTCCTTCATTGGGGGTCTTGGACACGGAGATCACTGCGTAATGAGTGTTAGACCTGAACCTTCCCATAAACACAGTTTGAGAACTTAGTTGGCATTGGTCTAGCGACCACAAGCAATGAAAACCAAGCAATAAACAAACCAAAGAACATATAACAAAATACAAATTTCACAAATGATTTGTGTTGATGAAACGAACATGCCATAGGCCCACTATTTACGGATCAAAAGCACACTCAAGTCTGGAGTTCATATGGGATCCATAGAGCTCTCAAGTATATCACAAGCACATTACGATTGAGCCTCCTTCACCTCTATAATATAGGTTAGAGAGAAAGAAGATCATATCCCGTGATAAATTTGGAATAAAATCATTTTATAAATTAGTGAGTTAATAAATAATAATATCTCCAATAGTCTAATAATGCATCATTGTGTATACAACATGTCGTATCATTGTGACAAACAAAACAACAATAAATGTGGCCACTAGACAAACATTAAGCACATTCTTGCATTCCCCTTTAATGTTGACTAGAAGACTAAAACACATTTGGAGGAAGATGCCATTATGATTAACATTCTCCCTTGATGGAAACTTCCCACATCCCTAATAAGTTGAAAATATGAAGAAACTATGGCTCTATCATGGACTTAGATAAGATATCAACAACTTGTTGTTCAGTGGGGCAATACTCCAAAGTAATAACGCCATTTGCAACCAGGTCCCGAATGTAATGGATACCAAGGTCAATATGTTTGATTTTAGGGTGATACACTAGATTGTATACAAGTTGAATAACACTTTCATTGTCACATATCAACTCGGTAGGTGCATTCTAAACCAGTCCAAGCTCAGCAAGAACATGTTGAATCCACAATGCATCTTTAGCTACTTCCTTAACTACCATGTACTCTACATCACAAGAAGAGAGAGAAAGTGTTCTCAACTTATTACTAGTCCAAGAAATTGAACATGAACCATGCTCAAATACATATCCTACAGTAGAGCATCTATCAGTAGCATGTCCTACCCAATCAAAAACGATATAACCAATAACTGAAACAGAAGCCTTGCAAGAATAGAAAACACCTTGCAATAATTGAAAGTTCCTTGAAGATATTTAAGAATCCTTTTAGCTTGCTTTTCATTTACTTTTATGAAGTTATTGCATGAACCTTGAAACCATACTAATAGCAAACGAGATATCAAGCTACTATGAGTCAAATTAATCAAACTACCAAGAAGTTGACAATAATGTGACATCAATAAGAGGTGATTCACAATCCACTATTAATTTGACTCCTGGCCAAAATGGTGTTCGTGAAGGCTTACAATCACTCATATGAAATAAAGCAAGCAAATCCAAAGCATACTTAGACTGAGAAAGAAAATTCCCATCAACCATATGCCAAACCTGAAGACTCAAAAATAATCAGTTATGTTACCTATAAATTTTGTTTTAGAGATTCATTCTTCAATTCCTGAATTAATAAAATATTGTTGCCTATAAGAATTAGATCATCCACAAAAAAACATTTATGAGAACATCATCTCAAAAAAAACGAACAAACAAATTTGGATAAGATTGACATAGCTTGAAACCACTCTTCAAGAAGTGAGAATCAATTCTCCCATACCAAGTATTAGGTGTCTGTTTAAGACCATACAATGACTTGTGAAACTTGCATACCAAACTTGAAGTGTCGAAAGCGATGAAACCAAGGGGGCTATCGCATATAAACTTCTTCACGAAAATTGTCATTTAAGAAGGCACTCTTAACATCAGTTTGGTGAATTTCCCATTGAAAAGATGCAACAAGAGAAATATTTTTCCTTGGGTTGTTCATTTTAGCCACTAGAGCAAAGGTTTCAATGTAATAAATACATTCTTTATATAGAAAACCTTTGGCTACTAACTAAGCCTTGTGCTTTTCAATCTGTCCATCAACGGTAAAGAAAAAAATTATAGATCCATTTACATCCAACAAGATTCTTCCTAGGAGGAAGACGAACTAAACTCAAAGTATGATTCTTAATCAAAGAATCATATTCAACAATTATTGATTTCTCCCATCCTGGTTTTCCCTTGGCCTCTACATAGGTCGAAGGAACATATGTGTCTAACACTTTTTCCATATGAGAAAATTTTGATCTAGCACACACTCGCCCTACATTGGACTTCCCTCTCCTCTCACGCAAGCAAATTTGTACAACTGCTCAAATCCTCTTTGCATGGATCTCTCCCTCCAGTTTTTCAATCCAAAATTTCAAAGTTCAAACAATTCTTAAGACTCTCCTCTCTCGCATGGTCGTATGACGATTGGACTCTCTTTACTCACCATTGTACAGATTCCTTGTTGGCTCTATTACTAGAAGATTTGTTTTTTAGGCTATTGTTGCATCTTTCTCGGGGTGTAGATCCATATTTTGAGCATGTTGGTGCATCTTTCTTAGGGTGGTAGCAATTTTTTATTTAAAGTATGGTTGTAGAGTTTGTGATAACATGGTGGCTCTTGTCAAAAAAGAAGTTGGTTGAGAGACTCAATCATGAAAAACATTATAAGTAGACAAACCTATAAATCAGTGTTTGAAACATTTACCATTGTCTAGTAGTGTTATTATTTAACTCAGTCTACAGATATTTGTATTTGATCATTAAAGGTGACTTTACAATAGCTAGATCTTGCAATCTAGGTGGTCATTTGCAATACAATTTTTTTTATTGAGTTTGGTTTTTTGTCTACTATATAGTGGTGCAAATATTTTTTCACAATATTGGTTTTCAATGTATCAAGATTTACAATTTTGTTAATTTAAAGTCCCTGAAAAAAGGATGAAGCCTGACTATTTGACAAAACTATAAATTTTGATACACAAAATAGAAAAACTGTGAAAAAAGAATTGCACCACTATATAGTAGATAGAAAACCAAACTCAACGAAAAAAAATGCACTACAAATGATCACCTGAATTGCAAAATCTAGTTGTTGCAAAATCGCCTTCAATTTTCAGATGCAAAACCCCACAAGTTGAGATAAATAACATTATTGGATAGTTGTAAATGCTCTAAAAACTGATTTATAGATTTTTCTACTTACAATCTCTGGTGAATGAGCCTCTCAATCACCTTCTTCTCTGACAAGAGCCACCACATTGTCACAAAACGTGCAATCACGGTTTTAAGAAAAATTGCTACTACCCTAAGAAAAATGCACCAACAACATCCAAATCCACCTTGATAAAGTTGCACCAACATCCTCAAAATCCATATCTACCAGAGAAAGGACACAATAAATTTGTACAGCTACAAATAAAGAGAGTTCACCCACCGTACAACCATGTGGGCATGTGGGAGAGGAGAGTCTTAAGAATTGTGCAAACTTTGAAATTTTGAATTAGGAAAAAACTTCAGAGATCCATGCAAAGAGGATTTGAGAGTGTAGGACATTGGGTTCAGTGCTTCCCGCAAGTTTCACGACATGGGTTAACCCCCTCTCCTAGATCCTAACTCCGATGATTGTNNNAGTTGTTGGACATTGGGTTCAGTGCTTCCCACGAGTTTCGCGACATGAGTTAACCCCCTCTTGTGGATCCTAACTCTGACGATCGTGGTGAAGACTAACGTGAGTTTTGGTCTAACGGAAATTGTAGTCCAACAGAGAGAGCGTACATTATATGTCTACTTACGTGAGAGAGGGAGGTCCAACATATGGTTAGTATTTACAACCATGTCTGTACACATTGTAATCGATGGAGAAAATAAATATGTACAACCGTACAGATGCATTAGAAAAGAGGTTGTTTCAATGAAACCCTTAAAAAAATATTATGGCATGACTTTCACCCTCTTTTTAATTTTTTTATTTTCTCCTCTCTTTTTTGGATTTATATAGGATAAATATTATATATAAATCAAAAAATTAATGTTGATCCCAAAACTTAAGTTATAGAACTACAAAAAAATTACCCTCAACCACTATGGACTTTTAATTAGGATTGGAGCAAACAAAGGCCAATTTTGATTAATTTTCATGCTTGTTATCAAATGGCGGTGCCAAATTTGGTGAAAAATGCTCAAAATTTGAAGAAATCAAGCATGTGGTTCATATCCAATTTGCAGTGCTATGAAAAATAGATCTTAAAACTCAAATCTAACATGCTAGACTAGCAAATCTAAAAGATGCAATAGATCTACTTCAATTTGATTCCAAAAAAATTCAATACAGTGAATTAATTCAAGGAGTTAGATCTAGGAAACTTGCTTTGATACCATGAATGACTAGGAAAAATATTTAGAAACATATAACCAAGATCTATCATATCTAAACTCATATGGAAAGCATTGAACCAATAAAACATATCTAACAAACAAAAGAGAGGAGGCAAGAAATTTACATGGTAAAACCCCAAGGTGGGGAAACATCCACAGAAGCAAACCTTCTATTCTTTAGAACTCTCTCAATTACACTAGCTAGAGCATGCTCATGGGATCCATACAATTCTCCAGCATATTACAAACATATTACAATATCCATCTGTGGTAAATAATTGTCTTACATAACCATTTACATCCAACAATATTATTCCCAAGAGGAAGAAGAATTAAACCTCAAATGTGATTCTTAAGCAAAGAATCATATTCAATAGCCATTGCTTTCTCCCATTCTAGTTTTCCCTTAGCCTTTACATAGGTGGAAGGATCATCTATGTCTTAACATTTTTTCCATAAGAACAAATTTTGATCTAGTACAAAATGGCCATACGTTGGACCTCCCTCTCGTCTCACGCAAGCAAATAGATCTATACAACCTCTCAAATCCTTTCGACATGGATCTCTCCTTCATTTTTTTTTATTTTAAATCAAAATTTCAGAGTTCACACAATTCTTAAGACTCTCTTCTCCCACATGGTCGTAAAATGGATGGAGTCTCTTTAACCGTTGTTGTACAGATTTATTATGGCCTCTATTACTTGTAAATTTGGATTTTGAGGCTATTGGTGCATCTTCCTCGGAGTGTATATCTATATTTTTTACGTTGTTGGTGCATCTTTCTCAAGGTGGAAGCAATTTTTTTTTTAAATTATGGTTGCAAACTTTGTGACAGTGTGGCGGCCTTTGTCAAAGAAGAAGTTTATTGAAAGGCTCATTCATCACACATTGTAAATAGGCAAACTTGTAAATCAGTTTTTGAAGCATCTATCATTGTCTAGTGGTGTTATTTAATTCAATCTGTGGGGATTTGCATTCTCAAATTGAAGGTGATTTTGCAACTGCGAGATCTTGCAATCCAAAGGGTCATTCTCAATACTTTTTTTTTGTTGGGTTTGGTTTTTTGTTTACTATACAATGTACTTCTTTTTCACAATTTTATTTTTCAATGTATCAAGATTTACAATTTTATCAGTTTGAAGCTCTTGAAAAAAGGATGAGGCCTAACTATTTGACAAAACTATAAATTTGGATACACTAAAAAGTAAAATTGAGAAAAAAGAATTGCACCATTGTACAATAGACAAAACCAAACTCATAAACAAAAAAATTGAAATCACCACCTGAATTGCAAGATCTAGTTATTACAAAATCACCTTCAATTTCTAGATGCAAATCCCCGTAGGTTGAGTTAAATAACACTACTAGACAATTATGTATGCTTCAAAAACTTATTGATAGGTTTGTCTACTTACAATGTCTAATGAACGAACCTCTCAATCAACTTCTTCTCTAACAAGAGCCATAGCGATGTCACAAAGCATGCAACCACAGTTTTAAAAAAAATTGCTTCCACTCTAAAAGAGATACACCAACAGTGTCAAAATCTAGATCTACATCGTGAGAAAGTTGCACCAGCAACCTCAAAATCTAGATATATCAATAACAAAGGCCACAAGAAATTCGTACAATTGTTAGTAAAGAGAATCTTCCCATCGTACGGCCATGTGGGAGAGGAGAGTCTTAAGAATTATTTTAAACACTAAAGGAGATATCCATGCAAAGAGGAATTGAGAGGTCATATAGATATGTTCGCTTGCATGAGACGAGAGGGAGGTCCAACATACGACCAATATGTACAACCGTGTCCATACATGTAATCAATGGAGAAAAGAATTGCATATGATCATATGGATGCAAAGGAAAGAGGTCATTTCAACAAAACCATAAAAAAATAGTATGGCATGACTTTCACCCTCTTTTTAATTTTTTATTTTCACTTTTTTAGGGATTTATATATAATAAAATATATATAAATAAATAAATTAATGTTGGTCCCAGAACTTAGTTTATAGAACTACAAAAAAATTACCCTCAACCACTGCGAAATTTTAATTAGATCTAGAGTAAACAAAGGCCAATTTTGACTAATTTGCATGCTTTAGATCAAATGGCAATGCCAAATCTAGTGAAAAAATCTCAGAAACTGAAGAAATCAAGCATGTGGTCCAAATCTAATTTGCAGATCTATGAAAAGTAGAGTTTAAAAATCAGATATGAGATGCTAAACTAGAAGATCTAAAAATGCAATGGATTTGCTTTGATTTAATGCCAAAAAATATTCAATATAATAAATTTTGTCCAAGGAGTTAGATTTAGACAACTTGTTTTGATACCATGAAAGACCAAGAAAAACATGTAGAAACGTATAACCAAAATCTATCATGTCTAAACTCATATGAAAAGCATTAAACCAATAAAGTAGATGTAACAAACAATAGGGAACAAGTAAGAAATTTACATGGTAAAACTCCAAGGTGGAGAAACATCCACCAAAGGAAGCCTTACATTCTTTAGAACTCTCCCAATTACAAAAGGTAAAGCATACTTATGTATGGAATTCATATGGGATCCATACAACTCTCAAGCACATTTCAATCTCTCCCTCTACGGTAAAAAAATTATATTATAGAGTCATTTACATCCAACAGGATTATTCCTAGGAGGAAGAGGAATTAAACCCCAAGTATTATTCTTAATCAAAGAATAATATTCAGCAATGATTGCTTTCTCCCATTCTGGCTTTTCCATAGCCTCTACATAAATGGAAGGATCATCTATGTCTAATGCTTTTGCCATGAGATCAAATTCTAATCTAATACAGATTGGCCATATGTTGGACCTCCCTCTCTCATAAAGTAGATCTAACAAACAATAGAGAACAAGTAAGAAATTTACATGGTAAAACTCCAAGGTGGAGAAACATCCACCAAAGGAAGCCTTCCATTCTTTAGAACTCTCCCAATTACAAAAGGTAAAGCATACTTATGTATGGAGTTCATATAGGATCCATGCAACTTTCAAGCACATTTCAATCTCTCCCTCTACGGTAAAAAAAATTATATTATAGAGTCATTTACATCCAACAAGATTATTCCTAGGAGGACAAGGAATTAAACCCCAAGTGTTATTCTTAATCAAAGAATAATATTCAGCAACAATTGCATTCTCCCATTCTGGCTTTCCCATAGCCTCTACATAAATGGAAGGATCATCTATGTCTAACGCTTTTGCCATGAGAGCAAATTCTAATCTAATATAGATTGGCCATATGTTGGACCTCCCTCTCTCATGCAAACGAATAGATTCGTATGACCTCTCAAAACCTCTCAACGTGGATCTCTCCTTCAGTTTTTTTTTTATTCAAAATTTCAAAGTTCACACAATTCACTCTCATTTCCCAACCGTTAGATGAATTTCTTGTGGCCTCTATTATTAATAGATTTGGATTTTGAGGCTACTGGTACATCTTTCTCAAAGTGTAGATCTAGATTTTGAAGCTATTGATGCATCTTTCTTAGGGTGGCAACATTTTTTTTAATATATGTTTGCAGGGTTTGTAACAGTGTTATGGCTCTTGTCAGAGAAGAAGAAGAATGAAAGACTCATTTATTAGACATTATAAGGAGACAAACATGTAAATCAATGTTTGAAGCATATATACAATTGTCCAAAAACGTTATTTAACTCAGGGTACAGGGATTTGCATTTGAAAAATGAATGTAATTTTGCAACAACTGGATCTTGCAATCCAGGTGGTCATTTGCAGTGCAATTTTTTCTGTTGAGTTTTTGTTTTTTTGTCTACTATAAAATGGCGTAGTTATTTTTTCACAATTTTGTTTTTTAATGTATCAAGATTTACAATTTTGTCAATTTGAAGTTCCTGAAAAAAGGATGAATCTTGACTATTTGAAAAAACTATGAAGTTTGATACACTGAAAAAAAAATGTGAAAAAGCAATTGCACCACTGCATGGTAGACAGAAAACCAAACCCAGCAAAAAACAATTGCACTGCAAAGGGCCATCTAAATTGCAAGATCTAGCTATTGCAAAATCACCTTCAATTTTCAAATGCAAATTCTTATGAGCTAAGTTAAATAACACTACTAGACAGTTGTAGATGCATCATAATCTGATTTATAAGTTTGTCTACTTATAATGCTTGATGAATGAGCCTCTCAATCAACTTTTTCTCTCACAAGAGCCACCACGTTCTCATAAAGCATGCAACCATAATTTAAAAAAAAAAAAACTTCCACCCTAAGAAAGATGCATCAACAACCTAAAAATCCAAATCTACATTGTGAAAAAGATGCACGAACAAACTCAAAATCCAAATCTACCAATGAAAGAGGCCACAAGAAATCCATATAGCAACCAGTAAAGAGAATATGTTCATCGTACAACCATGTGGAAGAGGAGTCTTAAGAATTGTGTGAACACTGAAATTATGAATTAAAAAGAATGATGAGAGATCCATGCAAAGAGGATTTGAGAGGTTATAACGATTTGTCCGTTAGAGTGGGAGGAGAGGGAGGTCCAATGTGTGGCTAGTCTGTACAGTCGCATCCATATGCATTGGAATCAATGCAAAAAATAATTAAGTAAAATTGTACGGATGCCATAGGAGAAGAGGTCGTGTTATCCCCATTTTGTGGATAACTAAGGAGATTATGTATCGAGGCCCTCAGATTGCATACATAGAGTGTTGAGAGACTACATGACCATCAGTACCCTTTTGCATAGGTGGAAACCCCTCTCACCACCACAGATGGTCACAAATTTCCAGATGGCATCCACCACATCAGTTGGCTTCCGGAAGGCAGTGAGTATTGCTCCATGAGGTACAAGTCAGTATTATGGTGAGCATCATTTCAATATTTAAGCCAGTTGAGTATGTTGTATCTTAGATTTCTCTAGATTTCATGATATATGCTTGAACATTATGTTTTTTTCCCTGTTTCACCTTGGTGGTTGACATTATGCTTTTTTCCCTGCTTCACCTTGGTGGTTGACATTTTTCCCTAGTAAGTGATCTTTCTTGCTAATGGGTTTGCTACTAGGAACTCCCTTAAAGAGCCATCGTATTGTTATTGACCATACTAACCACTTTCCATCATTATTCCCCTCCATTTCCTTATCTCTTGGGATTTTAGGGTATATTGACCCAAGAAGGGGTTGTCCCTTATTCTATGGGAAGAAGGGGATGAAGGCCCAGATGGATTGATGTTGGGTAAAAGATAAAAGCCTTGTATCAACCTTCCAGATGCTTCGCCCAGGGATCACCCAAGAAAGCAGTGAAACGCTAATCTTTGAGTAAAAGGGACCCACAATATAATAAAGAATGCTTAAAGGGTTAGTTGAAGGATAGGAGGTCTCATCACGATCCGACCTATCACGTCCATGAATATCTAGTGGTATGACATTGCCATCATCTAGTCACCAAACCAGGGTAATGGCTCTCAGTTGCATCGCTGAGAGAAAGGGAGTCTCATCACGAGCCATCCTTCTCATTTCCACTGGGTGTTTGTGGGTGACATTGGCATTATATGGTCACCACGCCAAGGCAGTGACCTTCAACTTCTCCTCAAAATTATGAAAGAATAAAAGAAGACAATTAATGGGCTTGGAAAAAGTGCATTGCAGACGAAGGTACCACACACCCTCCACAAAAGCACCCATGAATGAGGCACTACGACCCCTTGTATGTCATGAGCCCTATGCCCATTAAATCTTGACCCCAACCACTTCATCCACTTTACATGGCTTAAAGAGGGACCTCTTGGAAACTCTCTTGACCTAGGGAAAGATATACCCAATAGGACACCTCGTCAACCCTCCCATATTCAATCTTGACAAGTTGCATAGTGTCCTTGAGCAATTAATTGTTTGATATAGTGATCTTTGATGCACATGCTTAGGTGACTCATTTATTGATTAGATTCACTTATCATGATGTTATGACTTGAGATCCTTGGAGGGCATGCTCATTTGTCTTTGCAGGACCTAGTTGGTGGACAGTTTTGGGATAACAAGCCTAGCTTGGGCTTCCATGGGGCTACAAGCCCACAAGTTGGATGCCAAGGGTCCACATACGAAATCACAGAGATGAAATATTGAAGGCCTAGAGGAAAACTTGATGGACCTAACCCATGCTTCACTTGTCAAACGAATTTCCTAGGAGAGGCAAAACGTCACCTCCTAGGGCATGACGTCACTTTTGGGGGCTAGGGTTTGGTGGTGATGTAGCCATTCATTGACACATGGACGTTTTGAGGAGGAGGAGGTCTTCACCATGAGGAGATTGCCTAAATGCTTGACATGTGGCCTTTGGAGGCCTACCAATGCTTCTCCAATGCCAATGACTTCTTCTAAGTGGAAAAACGTCCCCTGAAGGGTAGACGTCCATGTAAATTAGGGTTTTACTTGTGCAAAAGTGAAAAATTAAATGAATTATTTAATATTACTTTGTTAAAGGGGGCAAGATTAGGGTTGTTGACCCTTAGTCTTGTGGTTTACCCCTTAATATATGGACAAGTCACCTTGGTGACATTTTGTATAAATAAGAGATCATAAGATCTCATTTGAACATAACTCTCCCTCTTGTGAGAGGACTTGATCTGAAATTTTATGGCTATCTCTTGTGAATGGTTGATGGTGGAGTGAAGCACTAGCCTTGGATGAATGATTTCTAGCTTTTATGGTGGATTATCTTAGCATCTTCTTGATTTGGTATGGTTTTTACCCTTATGTTATCATTGTTTCAAGTCAAGGATTGTTGTGCTAGGAGATAAGTAGGAAGTTAGAGTATTTACACCCCCACTTTGGTCTTCATCATTTATTGCTTAAAGTTCATTAATGTTGCAAGGATTTGTTTGAGGAAGTAAGAGGATTTATACCCCTCATTCTCAAACCCTAACTAGAGATACTTGCCTTAGAAAGTAAGAGGATTTACACCCCCAAGGAAGCAGAATCTCTAATTAATTTATTTGAATCCATTAACTCAATTTTAAAGGCACTAGTCATTTATTTTTTGCATTGGAGATATAAAATCATTGCCTTGGGAAACGTGATTTTTTGTCTTTTGAAATATCTCTTGTTTGGAGTTGGTTTGCCTCATTGAGAGGAGTTTCCCCTACTAGGGTGTCCCGTCTCTCCCACTACTTAAATTGTTGTTACAAACTCTAACCTACAACCATTAAGACTACATAACCCTAGCTACTAACTTTCTCTTAACTCCTAAACTAACCCTAGACTAGCTCTTAAATTTTTCTCACTAACTCTACTAAATAGGGCGCATCTTTTGGGCTACTTGTTGGCATCTTTTAATGGTGTAATTTGCTGATAAAAGTGAATGAATGCTACAACCATAAGGCTACAATTTTCTGCAGACAATACATGTTACTTGCTTTGTTCAGCTTTAAAGTGTGATTTTTCAGTCATAATTGATTATGATACTCATTGAAAATATTGTTGATTGATCTTATGCTTTACATGTTGATTTGAATGTCTTACTTACTGATATAAACTGTCATCTACTGCTGCAAATTAGGGACAAGCAGCTTAACTTGCTGATATAAACTGTCATTTATCGCTGCAAATTAGGGACATCGAGCTTAACTTGTTGATCCATACTAACATATATCATCGCAAGTTAGATTTTATTGTGTCTCGGGTGGGTACAATCATCCGGAGAAGTATTACACCTTTGAGACAATACTTGTTGGTTTTTGTTAGGGTCCTAACCCGCACATAGGTAGAACAATATATTCGGATGTAATAAAGGTAAATATTAATAAGGCCTTGCAATAAAATAGAATAAGCCGAATGTAAGAAGACCTACTAGAAGCTTCTGCTTCTAAAAGGATCTTCCTCTAGATGCTTCTTTTGATAGACATAATTAGTATAAATAGGAGTCGAGGGTATGAGAACCCTAGCTTAGATATTATTGTAATAGAGCTCTCCTCGACTGGAGGTTGCCCCCTCGAAGAGGCCCGTGAACATTGCTCTCAAAATCAAAGTGTTATTTATGTTATTCTTATATCATTTCAGTGTTATTGTGGTGATTGTTCTGGGTATATTGTTGTTATTCTATCATTTCTATCAATTTATTTATGTTCTGCATACTTTTTATATCTGGTATATTACAAGTGGTATCAGAGCACTTTCCTCGGCATAAATTGTGGGTAAGTTTTTTTTCAGGGTAGAGACGTATTCCGACGTCTTTAAGCCACAGAGATATGTCATTATGCGCATAAACCTACAGTTGAGGGATTCATACACGCAGGAAATACAAGTGGTACTTAAGCGCACATCTGTTGGCCACCCTTGTAACCCCTATTGGTACCCCTTCGAGTGGTAGCGCATCAGAAAGCCCCTGTTTACGGATCAACCTAAATTACCTGAAGCCTCTTTAGATAAACCAATCGGCCTCCTGACTGCTATAGTGCCACCAAGAACAGCACTCGGGAAGATACTCTCTAGTACTTGGGTAGTCGGGTAGTACGACTAAGGGTACGGTCTAGCCTCCTTAGTCAGTTCCCTGATATATTGGGCCGAGTACTATTGTTGGACCCCGCACGTATATCAGAGAGTTATAGCACAGAGCAAACCCTTGTCTGTAGAACCCTTGAATACCTAACCCTTGGGGACAGAAACATAAACAAATTAAAACAGACAAGATCTATTCTCGCGCAACTGTGTTCGGGTTGCCAAATCACTACACATTTCTTCCTGGTTAAGCATTTGGGCATTTCATCATTGCAATATTCTTCAGACCGGAGTATAACTCCGCAAGTGTAATAAAAATATATACTAAAATATATATATATATATGGAAATTTTTTCACCATTATTTAAAACTTATTCCATTGGATTCACCTCTTCTCCCTTATCACATTCATACATATCATTTTTCGGCAAAATTGTTGACCCCACCCACCCATTTTCGGTTCTCTCGTCCTCATGGCCCATACCCGTAGCCAAGAATTGGAAGCTCGCTTCAATACCTTGCAAACTAATCTCACCGAGACCCAACAATAAGTGAAACAACTCGGTGCTAATGTTGTCGCCATCAATACAACCATGCAGTCCTCAATGGAGGAAATCAAACAAGACCTGACCACCCAGCTTGAATCTGTCTTTTCGACGCTCTGCACCAAGTTGCATATCCCTACTTATAACCCTTCCTCTGACTCACCTCCACATACTGAAGCTAAAAATTCCTCTCATTCCCAAAACTTTCAGCACCATCACTTTCAACGTGACCTACACCTTCCGTGGGTGGATGTGACCAAATTTGATGGCTCGAACCCCACTAGTTGGGTAACCCAAATGGAACATTATTTCTCTTTATATGGCATTACAGATGACTTGGACAAACTCTGGTATGGTGTTCTCCATCTAGATCAAGAACGTTGGCAATGGAGAAAAAACTTCACATCAAGGGTATATTGCTTGGACACACTTTGTGGCAGAGCTTTATGAACGCTTTGACATTTACATCAACCATTTGGGCCGTTTGACAAAGTTGAAACAATCAGGAACGGTGGAAGACTTTATAGCTGCCTTTGAACGCCTGGCTTTTCGGACAGAGAGCATGTCTGATGCTTTTTTCCGAGAGTGTTTTATCAGTGGCCTCAAGGATGAGATTTGGGCCCATGTCCTCATGGCTCGGCCTCAAAGCTGGGTGGAGGCTACTAAAAGAGATAAAGAAGCACAACAGGTTATATCTTCTCAAAATCGGAAACCCTCATTTATCCCTCGCACTAAACCAGTAAATCCCACTACTCCCTCCGCTCCACTAAAGATTCAAAAATTGACCAGGGATGAAATGGCTGAACGCCAACTCAAAGGCCTTTATTATAATTATGATGAAAAATATTTCTCGGGCCACAAGTGTAAGGAACAAAATCTTTTTATGGCCATCTCGAAGGATATTTCGAAAGAGGATGTTGAAACTCCCCTTGTGTCTGAGTCACTTGAAACCACTGACATAACCCCTCCCTCAGACCCTCCCGAAGTAGAACCGATCATTTCCCTCAATGCTCTCATTGGCTTCTCCACTCCCCAAACCCTCAAGCTAATCAATTACATCAAGCATAGGAAGGTCATCATTCTAGTTGATAGTGGAAGCACCCATAATTTTATTCATCATCGCATTGCCCAAGAAACTCATTGCTACATCCATGCCATCAATAATTTTCAAATCATGATTGTCAATGGTGGCTCCATGAAATGTGGATGGCTTCAAATTGGTGACTACCACCTGAAATCTCATATGTTTGCTATTAACATGGGCGGTTGTGACATTGTGTTGGGTGCAGACTGGCTAAGGACTTTGGGTCCCATTCTCATGGATTTTAAGGAATTAACCATGCAATTCGACCAAGAGGGCCACTAATATAAGTTCCAAGGCATCATTGTCGGTTCACCTGAGATCATTAGTTTCCATCGCATGGAAAAGCTGCTCAAAAAAGGTCATTCTGGTATTATTGCCCAACTCTATGCCATACAAGCAACAGAGACACCCTCAGTGCCACAAGACCTCCAAGCCATCCTTTCTAAACATCAAGTGGTATTTTCCACTCCCCAGGGACTCCCTCCTTCCCATGGTGTTCATGATCATTCCATTCCATTCCCCTTGTACCCGAAAGCCTTCCTCCCAATATCTGTCTATATCGTCACCCCTTTTCCAAAAAAAATGAAATTGAGAAAATGGTCCAGGAACTCCTTAATGCAGGCATTATCTGCCCTAGTACAAGCCCCTACTCTTCTCATGTGGTCATGGTCCTGAAGAAAGAAGGTTCTTAGCGAATGTGTCCTGACTTCTGTGCCCTCAACAAACTTACCATTAAAGACAAATTTCTCATTCTTGTCATTGATAACCTCTTGGATGGATTGAGTGGCACCCAATTCTTTACTAAACTTGATCTTCGTTTGGGCTACCACCAGATACGTATGAAAGAGGCAGACATTCCCAAGACTGCCTTTAGAACTCATGAGGGCCACTATGAGTTTTTGGTCAAGCCCTTTGGCTTGTGTAATGCCCCCTCCACCTTCCAAAGCCTCATGAATCATGTCTTCTGTCCTTTTCTCCGTCATTTTGTCTTAGTTTTCTTTGATGATATCCTCATCTATAGAAAAACCTGAACAGACCATCTTGTTCATGTGGATCGAGTTCTCCATCTACTCTCTCAGCACCAAATTTTTCTGAAACAGTCTAAATGTGCTTTTGGCGCCTCAGAAGTCGAGTACTTGGGTCATTTGGTTGGCAAGGACGGAGTCAGGGTGGATCCTAAAAGATTGAAGCTATGCAAGATTGGCCTCACCCAAAGACTCTCAAAAGCTTGCGTGGATTTCTGGGCTTAACAGGTTATTATCACAAGTTTGTTAAGAATTACGGAAAGATTGCAGCACCTCTCACTGCACTCCAAAAAAAGAACTCTTTCACTGGGACCCCTGTCGCTGCTCAATCTTTTCAAACCCTGAAGATGGCCATGTGCACCACTCTAGTCCTGGCCCTTCCTGATTTCACAAAGACCTTTGTCTTGGAATATGATGCTTCAGGGAAAGGAATCGGTGTTGTCCTTATGCAAGAGGGTCGGCCTTTGGCCTTTACCAGCAAGCAATTGTCTTAAAGAAATCTAGGCAAATCAATATATGAAAATGAAATGTTGGTTATTTTGCATGTCGTTGATCTGTGGTGCCCTTATCTATTGGGGCAACGCTTCCAAATTAAGACAGGCCATCAAAGCCTCGAGTATTTTCTAGAACAACGCATTTCCTCCCTGGAGCAACAAAAATGGGTGACTAAGCTCTTTGGATATGATTATGAGATCATTTACAAGAAAGGCAAAGACAATGTGGTTGCAGATGCACTTTCCCGGAAATATGAAGATGAAGGATCCATTTTTTTCTCTTTTCTTCATTGTACTAGATTGGCTCCAAGTCGTTCGCCAGAAATGGCTACAAGATCCCAAAAGTTCGCATCTGATCCAACAATTGCAGTCCAATGCTCCAGATTCCCCAAGGTACTCTTGGCTCCATGATGAGCTTAGATACAAAGGTTGTTTGTATTTAAGTAAACAATCAAAACTTAAATCCACGGTACTTTCTGAGCTTCATGCTACACCCACAGTGGGGCACTCCGGGTTCACCAAACCCTGTGACAGGGTCAAATGTTCTTTTTTCTGCAATGGTATGAAACAAGACAGTCATAATTTTGTCGTTGAATGTGAAGTGTGTCAACGCAACAAGGGAGAAACAGTCAAATCTCCGGGCACACTACAACCGCCTCCGATCCCACCTGTTATTTGGAGGGATATCTCTATGGATTTTACTACAGGCTTACCCAAATCGAGAAATAAATCAGTCATCATGGTGGTTGTTGATCGCCTTTCCAAGTATGCTCATTTATGCGCTCTTCAACACCCATTTACAGCATCCACAGTGGCTCAACTTTTCATGGATCAGGTCTTCAAGCTTCATGGCACGCCGCACTCTATTGTTTATGATCACGACCCAACTTTCACCAGCAATTTTTGGCAAAAACTATTCAAGCTACAAGGCACCCAATTGCATCTCAGCTCAGCTTATCATCCCCAGACTGATGGTCAAATAGAAGTTGTCAACAAGTGTTTGGAAACATATTTGAGGTGTTTTGCCTCGGAAAAGAAAAAAAAGTGGGCTCAATGGTTACCCCTAGCTGAATGGTGGTACATACCATACAGCTACATGCATGACTCCTTTTGAAGCAGTATATGGACAGAAGCCACCTTCAGTTCTCTCATACTTACCTGGGGTCTCGAAGGTCCATGCGGTTGACCAAACACTTACAGTTCGAGAGGCTATTCTTCGTACCCTCAAAGAGAATTTGGTCATGGCACAGAATCGCATGAAGCAACAAGCAGATCAAGATCGCTTTGAACGTCAATTTGCAGAAGGGGATCAGGTGTTTCTTCCACTGCAACCTTACAAGCAAAATTCCCTCAAGGCCAAGCAGTGTCATAAGCTAGCGCCCAAATTTTATGGTCCTTATACCGTTCTCAAGCATGTGGGACAGGTAGCCTATCAGTTAGCTTTGCCTAGTCATTCGAAGCTACATTTTGTTTTTCATGTTTCATGCTTAAATAAGGTGATTGGAACTAAGTGCCAAATTCAAACCAACCTTCCTGAGTTAGCTGAAGAAGGATCCATTTGGCTACAGCCACAAGCAGTTTTGGACCAGCGTGAGTGTCGCATGCGTCAGAGAACCATCAAGGAAGTGTTAGTCCAGTGGAAAGATACAACTCCAACAGATGCCACTTGGGAACCAACTACCATTCTGCAACAATAAGGCCTAACCTGCACATAGGTAGAACAATATATTCGGATGTAATAAAGGTCAATATTAATAAGGCCTTGCAATAAAATAGAATAAGTCGAATGTAAGAAGACCTAATAGAAGCTTCTGCTTCTAAAAGGATCTTCCTCTAGATGCTTCTTTTGATAGACATATTTAGTATAAATAAGAGTCGAGGGTATGAGAACCCTAGCTTGGATATTATTGTAATAAAGCTCCGCTCAACTGGAGGTTGCCCCCACGAAGAAGCCCGTGAACATTGCTCTCAGAATCAAAGTGTTATTTATATTGTTATTCTTATATCATTTCAGTGTTATTGTGGTGATTGTTCTGGTTATATTGTTGTTATTCTTTCATTTGTATCATTTTATTTCTGTTATGCATACTTTTTATATTTGGTATATTACAGTTTTACAAGGCATCTCTTTTCACTTTTCACTCCATTTAGATTTGACCTCTAAGGTCTCCACTTCCATCTCTATCCATCCTCGTCCCATTCCCCCTAGGGTCACTGGGATCACCTCCCTAGAGTGACCTAGCCACCCTTGAAGTGCAAGACCTACATCAAGGTGAAGACCTACATCAAGGTGGCATTGGGTGTAGGATTTCCCAAATTGTAGCACTTGCTTTTGTAATTGGTCTGGGGTTTTCCCAACCTACAACTTATATTATAACAGATCGTTAACCTACAACTTATATTATAACAGATCGTTTCAATGAAACCCTAGAAAAAAATTATGACATAATTTCCACCTCTTTAATTTTTATTTTCGTTTTTTTGAATTTATATATAATAAAATATGCATAAATCAAAAAATTAATTTTGATCCCAAAATTTCAATTAAAATAATGATAAAAACACATAATAAAAGCTTAATTTATCATTATTTCAAATTGTAAAAACCTAATAAAAAATTTCAATTAAAATAATGATAAAAGACCATAATAAAGACTTATTTTATCATTATTTCAAACTGTAAAAACCTAATTAAAAAAATTTGTCATCTTTATTACACTCAAATGGTACTAAGGCCTTTACTCGATGTTTACATCCGATACTGCAATAAGCAACAATGTCCACTATAATGTAGGCATTGCAATACAAAATCCATTCCATGATAAAGATATACCGAGGTAGTAATAGCTTGTAATTTCGAGCACCAAAACCATTGATAAAATTAACATTTATTGTTTTATCCTACAAAAGGTGGATATCAAAACAAAACAACGTAATGTAGCCAACTTACAAATTCTTTCAAACTGGAAATGGATTCGGTTGGATAATGGTATTTGGAGTTAATTACATTTCCATTGTTAAAGTTGATAATTCGAATTCAGAGTGAACTA
This sequence comes from Picea mariana, assembly GCA_032191745.1. Classification (NCBI taxonomy): domain Eukaryota; kingdom Viridiplantae; phylum Streptophyta; class Pinopsida; order Pinales; family Pinaceae; genus Picea; species Picea mariana. The sequence continues at coordinate 278,580 of JASDQU010100822.1, read as the reverse complement.
GTGTGATCCTGATCATGATCCATTTTCAAGACATTAAATAAAAATGATAAAGAAATATGATCCAACAATTAGTATGAATCAAATGTCTTTTTATGAAGCATATGTCGACAAAATGCAGGTTTAATTTCAAAATTAATTTTGAAGTGGATACTATTAATCAAATGTCTTTCTATGAAGCATATGTCGACAAAATGCAGGTTTAATTTTCAAAATTAATTTTGAAGTGGATACTATTGAATTACCTATGTTTGTTAATAATAATAATAATAATAAATTTAATTTTAAGGTATATGTTCGTTAATAATAATAATAATAATCTAATTTTAAAGTTAAAATCAAGCCAAACACCAAATTGATGTATGAGATTCCCCTTATTTGTGAAACAAGGAATTCCCTCCATGTAGGAATTTGACTTCATTTGACTTAAAGATATCATATTATTAATCTGATTTCCATTTCTATTACTCTTATCAATTACTAACGTAATTATTATTACTATATTGATATGGTAGAGATCCAACTCCTATTTACCTTCAACCCGCCATCTATATGCAGGTTGTGAGGATATTACTCTATCTTGGTAGCTAAACCCCTCTTTGGATAAAGGTCGATTTTTAACAAAAACCTTGGTGTTTTCTCCAAGCAAATGTAAATGTGATGCTTCATTTTGTACAATTGCTCCCAATGGTTCAGTCAAGGCCAGCAATTGGACACGGTCATGAAGAATGGTAAAGCTAAGTTCTCTAACTTTGACATTGATTGAGCACATGCTTCTCCAATGTAGGATGTGCCACGCAAGCAAGAAATTATGTATCCCCTTTATGCTGACATGGTCAATAGGATCCTCGATAGGTTTCTACATCTTTTATGTGTGTTTGAACGACCAAAAATTGTATTTTTTTTTAAAGAATCCTAAAATCACAAAAACTCATTAAATAGTCGTAACCACTCTTAAAGCTATTCTGGCATAGAGAGATATTTCAGACTAATATATTTATATTCAGTATAAATGGATATAAATGGATCTGAATAAGCAAATTACAGTGTTCTACAGGGAAGCATCCCCTAGGGTGGGGGGTGCCCCCGGCGTTTCCCACGCTCTCGGGACGAGGGTGCTTGGCGAAACATTTATCCACATCCCCTTTTGGGAAAACATGGAGAAACACAAGGGAAAACGTTTCCCCGATGTGGGGGGCTTCTAGGCATCCCCAAAAAAGCGGAGCTTCTAGGCATACCCCAAAAAGGAGGAGCTTTTGTACATCCCCCTCCATTTCATCCACTCTTGTAATTAGTGGTAATATTAAATTATTAAAATAAAAGAATGAAATTTTTTACATTACCATTAATTGTTGTTTCAAGATGTTTAAGAGTGGTTCCAACCTCATTGGGCTTCATATGGAGAAAGTAGAATTTTAGGTCCCATTCAAAATTCAGCAAACTTAACGGTTTTCAGGATTTCAAGATTGACAAGATTGCAACATTTCCACTAGATTCTATCATGTATGAGGGTATAGCACTGGCATTTAATCAAGAGCACCAAACCTTCTATGTAGCTCGATGTTGATGACATTGATTGTTGAACTCTTCTATCATGACCCAAGTAAAAATGCACCCTTCACTCAAGTAAAATCACTTATTAAGCATGTTAAGTTTTTGTATCTTATTTTAATGCTTAGAGGGTAACTGTAACACCTCTAGCAAAACGGGCAAGTGCGCACCCGAACATCGTGCGCCCATCCGCAGCGATGTCACCGAACGTACGTGCAACGAGAGTGCGCAATCCAACTAAGGGACAAAATGAACTTATAGAGGTGCACGCGATCTCCTTGGGCTCACGCACCATGCCAAGAGGTGCACGTCGAGATGGACTCACACTGAACGCAAGCCAAGTACAGGGTTGATGAAACATGTGCGAAGGGATCGTGCGCCCATAACCGAAGAAAACAACTGTTGGCCAAGTGTGGGTGGAGCGCACTTGGGTGTGACCCAAGAGACGTGTGCCCATGGGAGAAGTCAGCTCCACAAAAAAACAAAAAGGTTGCATCTTGCCTTGGTGAAAGGACGTGCCCGTTGGGCGTCCATATAAGCCAAGGGAGATTGCCATTTGAACACATCAAGTGGGATGAGAAATACAAGTCTGAACCGCATAGAGGAACAAACGAAGGAGACGAAATTGCAGGGACCGAGGATGAAGCACGAAGGTGACAAGCTTTGGTTGAGGTGACGAAGAGAGAGCACGCAAAGGCAACTCAGTTGTATGGTTGTTTTTGTAAACTCTTTTTGTGGGTGGCACGAGATAGCTCGACACTCTATTGGTTTTGTTTATCAAGTATTTATGGGTATTAGGCCGATTTGGTCACCCACACATATCTTGTGTTTATACTTGTATTGGTTGTTGTTCTTTACTAATGTGTTAACTAAGTAAATGTAACACACACATAACTAGGTGAGAAACAAAGGCTTGATGAAGGCGTATTCCAAGTTAAGTACTTCGGTTAAGCCTTGTTGTCGAACGAAAGGCGTCGGTGCCGCGCGATATTGAGGATGTTGGGCATCCGCAACCCAACCGAAGATTCCAGCACCATGACAAGTGGTATCAGAGCTAAACATGAAGTCGATCAATCGTTTGGAGAACTCCACCACAACGAGCCAGAAGAAGCTTGACTTGGCAAGATGGGGGTCACCGCAGATTTGTTTGTCTCGAATAGAGCAACGAATAAGTAATGATGGCTCGTCGTGATAGGTTGTCGGTGGAAGGTGCGCTCAGTCACAACTTAGGAAGAAGTTAAAGGGCACAGTCTAAGAGATGGGACAAGTTGGACAAGTTGGACAAAGTTGAACAAAAGTGTCTGATGAGTTGCGGAAGTCATCGTTGTTCATTTAACAAAACGCATGAGGCATGGCAAGGTTCGGTTGAAGGTGAATCGGTGTCTTGGATGGCGAAGGCAAAAGCATGCATCAACTATGCTTCGTTAACATGATCATCAACGACAAGTAAGTTCAAGCACTTGTTGACACAGGTGCTTCACATAACTTTTTGTGGGCAAAGTTGGCTAAAGAGCTCGGTCTCAAGGTCACAGCAGGCAAAACAGAAGTGACAGTTGTGAATTCTAAGGCAAAGAAGGCAACATGAGTTGCCTCACTGTTCCATGTGCAGTTGGATGAATGGAAAGGACATGCAAACTTCATGGTATTCCCGATGGACGACTTTAAAGTCATTCTGGGGCAAGCTTTTCTTAAAAGTAACAAGGTTGTTATGATACCATGGCTAGATAGGTTGGTTATAGTGAGTGAACAGAAGACGTGGGTTGTGCGCACAACCGCATGAAATCTTAAGGGTGGAGTGTAGATTGTCTCTGTGTTGAGCATGAAGACAACAGCAAGACAATCTGGTTTGCAGATTTATGTTATAGTCATTGTGGAGATTGAGGATGATGGAGTGGGGACAAATGCTCCACAAGAACTCTCCAAATTGTTGGATAAGTTTGAGGATCAGATGTCAAACAAGTTGCCTAAAACGCTCCCACCAAAGCGTATTGTTGACCACTAAATCAAGTTGGATTGAGCTGCAACCACCCGCAAGACCTCCCTACCGATTGTCCGAATGAAAGTTGGAAGAATTGAAGAAACAGTTGACAGAGTTGATTGACGCAGGCTTCATTCGACCTTCTCGGTCGCCATACAGTGCCCCAGTCCTCTTTCTTTAGAAGGACACGACAAAACTAAGAATGTGCCTAGATTACAGAGCGTTGAAAAAACAAACTATGAAGAATAGATATATTTTGCCACTAGTTGCGAATTGTTTTGATAAGCTAGCCAAAGCCAAGGTGTTTTCGAAATTGGACTTGAGACATGGTTGTTATCAGGTTCGAATAGCAGAGGGAGACGAACATAAGACAACGATGGTGACACAATATGGAAGTTTTGAGTTCCTAATGATGTCGTTCGGTCTGTGCAACGCCCTGGCCTCTTTTTGCACTTTGATGAATGACGTTCTCGAGCCATTCTTGGACAAGTTTGTGGTAGTATACTTAGACGATATTGTTTTGTTCGGTGAGAGTATGGAAGAGCACGAAAAACATTTCGAGGAAGTCTTCGAGGCATTGCAAAAGCATCAATTGTTCTTGAAGAAGTCCAAGTGCGTTTTTGGGCAAACCAAAATACCCTTTCTTGGCCACTAGGTGGGGCAAGGAAGCATTCGCATGCACCCAGCAAAGATTGTTGCGATCGCTAATTGGGAGGAATCGCACACTGTGGATGATGTGAGGGTCTTCCTTGGGTTGGCCAACTACTACCGAAGATTCATAGAAGGCTCTTCAAGGATCGCTGCACCACTAAAAGATTTGCTCATGAAGGAAAGAACTCGGAATTGGACAGAAAAGAGCAACGTTGCATTCGCAGAATTGAAACGCAAAATTGTATCTGCCTGGTGTTGAAGTTGCCAGACTTTGAGCAATCGTTTGAAGTGCAGACAAACGCCTCAAACTTTGCCATAGGAGGAGTTTTGATGCAGGATGGGCACCCCGTGGCTTTTGAGAGCAGGAAGTTGCAGGATCGCGAACGAAGTTATCTGGTCCATGAGAAGGAAATGATCATTATTATGCATTGTTTACAAGTATGGAGGCACTACTTGATAGGCAAGCCCTTCATGGTCAAGACAAATAATGTTGTGACGAGTTACTTTGCGACACAACCCAAGTTGTCCCTCAAGCAAGCATGTTGGCAGGACTTCTTGGTTGAATTTGACGTGACCATAGAGTATAGGCCAGGCAAACTCAATGTTGTTGTCAATGCCTTGAGTAGGAAGGCTCAACTAGCCACACTTGAGGAAGACGAATCACCCACTACGGCAGATGGGAGTCAGATTCATGTGTTGGCAGCGCTGCGAGAAAAGATTAAGGACTGTGGGTTGATCCACACGTGAAAAGCATTATGAAGCGGGTAGAGGAGAAAACAAGGAGGTTCTTTCTTCATGACGAGCTCTTGTACTTTCACAAGTGCCTCTACATTCCTAAGTCAAGTCATCTCCGCATGGAGCTCTTGAAGGAATGTCATGACTTGCCCTAGGATGGCCACCCAAGACAACAGAGAACACCGACGTTATTGGAGAGTGTACTTGTGGGAGTGTATGAAGCAAGATGTGGAAGACTATGTCCAGACATGTCTTATTTGTCAACAATACAAGGTTGACATCGGGATGCAAGCAAGTCTGTTACAGCCTTTACTAACTCCAAAGAAACCTTGGGCAAGTGTTTCAATGGACTTCTTCACCCAATTGCTAATAGCGCAGGGGTACAATGAAATCATGGTTGTGGTAGATCATTTTTCCAAGTATGTAGTTTTCATTCGATGAAGACGAATTGTGGGGTAGAAGAGGTGGCACGGATGTTTTCAAGTATGTAGTGAAGTAAAGTCGTGGAAGTCTTGGAAGTCGCTTACAAGCTAGAGCTGTCATTTCACTTGATATCACATTATCATGTTTTTCACATCAACCAATTGAAACCATGTCGAATAGATGTGAAGGACCCAAAGAGAACCGAGCCCACTCGCGGTCTTGCGATGATTGTCAATCGACCGGAGTTGGAGGTTGATGAGATCTTGGCATACAGAATGACAGGAATTGGCAAGAATCGTCAATTTGAATATTTTTTTCATTGGAAAGGAGGATCCGAAGAAGATGGTTGTTGGGAAAGGGAAGAGGCACTGTGGAAATGGAAGCACAAGATCCGCTAGTTCAGGGTGAAGCACAAGGGAGCTCCCGCACTGAAATTGTCGAGGACTACAATGACTTTGGGTCAGGGAGGGTTGTAACACCTTTGGCAAAACGAGCAAGTGCACGCTCGGACACCGCACGCCCATCCGCAATGAGGTCGTTGAACAGAGGTGCAATGAGAGTGCTCAATCCAACAAAGGGACAAAATGAACTTATAGAGGTGCACGTGATCACCTTGGGCACGCACACCGTGCCAAGAGGTGCGCACCGATATGACTCACACCGAACGCAAGCCAAGTACGTGTTTGACGAAACAAGTGCGAAGGGACTGTGCACCCATAAGCGAAGAAAACGGATGTCAACCAAGTGTGGATGGAGCGCACTTGGGTGTGACCCAAGAGACCCATGCACATGGGAGAAGTCAGCTCCACGAAAAACAAAAGGTTGTGTCTTGCCTTGGTGAAAGGACACGCATGTTGGGCATCCATATAAGCCAAGGGAGCGCGTCATTTGAACACATCAAGTGGGATGAGAAATGCAAGTATGAACCGTGCAGAGGAATAGAGGAAGGAGAGATGAAATCGCAGGCATCAAGGATGAAGCATGAAGGTGATGAGCTTTAGCTGAGGTGACGAAGAGAGAGCACAAAGGCAACTCGGTTGTATGTCTGTTTTTGTAAACTCTTTATATGGGTAGCACGAGGTAGCTCGACACTCTACTGGTTTCGTTTATCAAATATTTTTGGGCTGCACATATCTTGCGTTTATACTTGCATGGTTGTTGTTCTTTACTAATGTGTTAACTAAGTAAATGTAACACACACATAACTAAGCAAGAAATGAAGACTTGGTGAAGACATATTCTAGGTCGAGTACTTCGATTAAGCCTTGTTGTCAAACAAAAGGCATCGATGTCGCACAATGTTGAGGACATTGGGACCCAACTGAAGATTCAAGCACCACCACAATGAGATTAATTAAGTGGATCGTAATATAGACAATAATTTTGATGATATGCAATTATTTGTTGTAGCATAATTTTTTGGGACTATGAGGCCATTTTGAGCCTCTTTATTGATGTATTTTGGTTCAAACATGGTTTGCACTCACTGCTATTTTTGTTATATGCACTGTTACTTGCTATATACACGAGAAACTTTGCATATTTGTGTATAATGGTTTGGATTCA
>JASDQU010100822.1:251064-263271 GCA_032191745.1 Picea mariana | reverse complement strand
AAAAGTTCGACATATCTGGTGCCAATCGTCATTTTGTCTTTGCTCATAGCGTCCTTTGAATCAGCGGCACTTGAAAATTCTACAAAGGCTTCGCCTGTGGCTCTCCCATCAGAATGAGTTACGATGTGTACATTTTTCTCTTTCAGTTGATAATCCTTGAAAAACTCAACGATGTCCCTTCTAGAGACCGAGAAAGGAAGGCCTCTGAGCTTCAGAAAACCAGTATGCTCCATATGATCCTTCTCTGAAGAACCCTTTGAGTAGCCAGACGGTGGAGCAGCATCGTCCCCAGCTTTGGGCTCATTGACTTCGGCCGCAACAGCATTATAGTAGTCCTGCTTTTTGCAGCGAAAAACTTCAATGTACCTGCGCCCCATGTTCTGTCTATCCCGTTGCAGAGCAAAATCAACTTGCATTGGGTTGCGGAAGAGAACAAAACCTTCACCAGAGAAACGGCCCTGCTTATGCACTAGCAAGGCATCCACAACATCCAATCCCGCAAAGAACTCACAAATGTCGCTCTCGCTGCAATTGAATGGAAGACCCCGCAGACGAACCACCGGAAAAACTCGAGGCTGGCCTGCAAGATAGGGCATCGGCATGCCCGAACCAAGACCACTGTAGGGACCGAAACCACTGGGACCTGAGAAGTAAGGTTCCGGGTCTATCATCCGCTGTCTCTTTGAGCTGACCTCGTACCCTTCCGACATACCCCCGCCTCCCAACATAGCCCTTCAATGATGGGACAAGACCCCAACAAAAACAAACAACCCCCCACACTCAGCCCGTCAATAAACCAAAACCCAAACCTATACCCACCCTACCATTTTCATTTCCTACCCTATTCACCATATTTACTGCCTTTGCGATTAAATGCATAATAACAAATTCCATTCTAAATACCACAAATCAAAAACCCAATATGCCCAAAATTATGACAGCACACAAAATGCGAATGCAGAAGCAAATGGATGCACAGATAGAGGATGAATCGTGACCTGCTACACTATTACAGCTTCACTACTTTCTTTCAGAAAAAAACTACCTATGATTTCCAAACCCTAAAGGTAGCAAAGCATTATACTAAAATTATTTTAACAATATTTCAGTATGTGTATAGTAGCTGAGGACTTTACTACTTACCCTCTGGAAAACATGTTTTCCAAGCGCTGCCCAGACGATTGACTTGATTTCCCTTTCCCCCGCCCGCTACTCGGCCCAGCCTAATGAACAATTTGATTGAAAATGGCTTCCAAATTCGATCAGAAATAAAAGGAAGGGTTACTTCTTCAACTTGAGAGTGCTTTGTGTTGAGTTGAGATTCCTGGCGGCCGTCTGAGTTTATATACTCTGCTTTACTTCTTTGGGAGCGCCGACCTGCATCTAAACCCTCATTCATACCCTAACCCCGGCATTCTCTAATGATAATTTGATTGATTGGGATGGATTTATCTGAACGGAAATGATTGTTAATGATAATTTGATTGGTTGTGGTGTATTTATCTCAACGGAAAAGATGGTTAACAAGTTTTTTATTTTTGGGGTTTTTTTAAAAGAGAAACCACCTAATAGTTTTTGGGGGAGTGGATCGAAACTCGGATTTTTTTTGGGTATAAATATTATGCGGTGCATTGAGAGTTAAATTGGTGATAAACTTTTACTCGTGTTGTTGGAGTATAGTTTAGGTTCCAACTAATAATGGTTAATTAGGGTTATCGAGGAGAATATATTTAGGTGGATTATTGTTGCATCGAGAGTTGTGAGGTGCTTTACATTTTAATATGGGAGAGATGTTGTTACGTAACATTAATTTATGTTCCAGGGGAGGCAGGTGCAGGAGGGGTGTTGTATGGCCCTAGAGGAAATCGAGTCCTCGACTTTTCTTGGAACATGGGCAAGACTTCAAACAATATGGCCAAAGCCTATGCGGTTTACCAAGGGATCTTGTTAACATAGGAACATCAATTGAACCATATAATAATAGTGGGTGATTCTAAAAACATCATCAAATATTTTGTTCTGGGAACTGCTCCTAAAGATACCAAACTTAAGAGAATTATTGTGAGAACGAAGCTACTCTTGACTACCACCCAAGCTCAATTTTTCCATATTTTGAGAGGGAATAACCAAGATGCAGACAGGATGGCTAATAGGGCAATTGGCATGGTCCCTAGCTCCTTGAGCATCCAAGGGCGGGTCTCCTTTGTAGCAACTCCCTAATGGAAAAGACCTTATTAAAAAATTGGGCCAGTTGGGCCCATGTCGCACAAGGGGAGACATGTGGACTCAACATGCAGCAAGGGGTTAGTCACATATGGTGTAGGAGTAACAGTACCGCCACCGTCTCTAGGCTCGTGGGGATGCTTAGGTCGTGCTTGACGATGGTCTTGCCATCAAAATTGAGCGAAGAGGTTCTCTGCTTCATGAGTACTTATTCTCGTGGGACTTTACTGCAAGCAATACTTAGCAATATCAGCCCATCTTCAGCGATGATGAATTTGCTAATGAGAGAAAAGGTTGCAATCATGAATGGGAGTGAGTTGAATCGGCTAGTACATGTCATGACAGGCTCGTTAGGACTTCTGGTGCAAGGGAAGATCTTCAAAAACCCAAATTCATGCATCCCCGCTTCTCGAGGTTCTACTAAGGATAGTAGAATGCCACTGTGGGTTATTAATAAGGAGCAAGAAGTTGACAATCTATCAATTGGTTGGGAATTTCAGTGTTCGGCCTGTCTTCAGAGAGTTTCTGAAATTCATTGGTGGATTTAGGAATCGGGTACCTGGTGGCTAGGTGGAGGATCTCCTTTGTATCTTTTGCTTTCTCTGTGATTGGAGGTTGGCTCCGAGTGGAGCAACTTGGTTGAAGTTTAGGGTATTAATACGGAGATAGTAATTGTTACTCTGTCAATTGGTCTGGAATCCCTTAGTTCACTCTGTCTTTGGAGAGTTCCTAAGATTTTGTGGTGGCTTGTGGAGGTGGTTTTCTAGTGGCTTGGAGAAGGGGACTTTATCTTTTTGTTGCCAGTCGACTCCCAACAAAACAATTTGGTTGATTTCCTAGTAAGTCTTCCTGGTCTACTTTTCATTTCGGTTGGGTTCCAGACATAAAATTTTCCTACAACCAAAATCTTTGTTTGTGAAAGTAGAGGGTGCTTAGGGAAGTGACCCATTCCTCCTACTTTCTGGAATCTAAGTTTGAACTTTAATCTTAGTCTGGCTCTGGTAAATCTGGTTGGTTGTTATCCTGTGGAGGAGGCCATCAACCTTAGAGTCCTTTGTCCAGAACCAGAAAAGAGAAGAACACAAAAGACCTAAGGACAAATCGAAGATGATGTTGCCTGATTTGAACGTGGTTGTGGCACCATTAGTAGAAGAAGTCATAAAAGCAAAAATCTAGTCTAGCAATTCATTGATTTTGCAAAGTTTTGTTTTTTGGATGGTAAATGGCATATGATCTCTGAATATTTTGGAACCAGTAAAGCTTGATAAGCACTATAGGACTAGCATCTATATCAATGTAAAATATAGAAATATGATGCTGGATTTCTTTCTTACCAACATTTCTTTTTGTGCTCAATGACCTCGATCGCGCCTTTTTATTGAAAGATCGGGGTTCCCCCGATCTTTCCACTGTTTTCTCCGCAGACCTGTCAACTTGGTTTTTCGTCTAGTTACCTCTTTCTAGGCCCCTCCTCTTGTCCTCTACTTTAGTGGGCATCTAAAAGACTAGGGAGAAGCTTCCATGGAGGTTGAAGTCAGCACTCTCATGGGCGCAGACGACGATGCATTCAAGCACAGTGTAGACCTCTCCCCCTACTTTTGCACACACAAAGCCTCTCCTTACGTCACTTACCCCTACGTTATGTGGTCAACATTAACATGGAGTAAAATTGTCAACTATGTTTTCTCCTTATAAAGGTACCCTATGAACTAACTCTTATATATGTGTTGTGTGTTTGAGGTGCTTTACAGTTCAGTATGGAGAGATGTTGTCACTTACCCTTACTTTATGTGGTCAATATTGACATGGACATTGAGCATAGGCTTCAAATTGATTATCAGATGAAGTTCCTAATCCTCAGGCAAAGGTTGATTCATTTCTTCCCTCGGGATCAAAGATAATCCCTGCCACCCTTAGTAAACATAAAATATTATTGATAAAATAATGTTTCACCATTAACAAGTGCATCACTCGCATTTTTGCAAATGTTTGTTCCCCTAACTTGATTTTGTGGTTTATATCCATTAAATTTGAAGGAGGATTATCATGTGCTTTGTTTTTACTGGAATCATGTGGACTTCCCTCACTTGTCTTCTCTCCTCCTATTGAGTTCACTGTATATAGAAATTGATGGCTTGATATAGCATGCCTCATTTTTTTTAGATATTAGTTGCATTTGTAGCTCCAAATATGATTTTCAATCTAAAATTGTTTGGGATCTCTCTCCTGCTAAAAATGGGTGAACTCTAAAACAAAGGCTACAACACTTTTGTAACTAACACTTTTGACACTTGGGCTTTGCTACATTAAAACTCCTTCTTTCTTTCCCCCATCCTTCTTGTCCCCTTCCTTTGTTTCCATCCTTCTTATGTAGAATTATCTCCATATAATTCCTAGTCTTTCTGTGAATATTTTATAATGGCTTACAATTGTTTTATAATTAATGAGCATATGGATTGAATGTAAGTTGGATTAGATTATAGATTCTTTTATTTTGGTTGACAAGAAAGGGAGTCATGGGATCTAGAAGCCAACATAACCAATAAATGTTTTCTTTTGCTTGTAGTTTATAGATTGCAGTGTAGAATGTTGAGAATTATAGCTCTGACGGGAACTTCCACATAGGTTGAATGTGAAAGTGTGAGAAGTAGTTCAAGATATTTTCGAAAAGTATTTATGTTTTTGAAAATTGATTCTATTTTCAAAAAGTAATTATGTTTTCATAAAGTGATTCTATTTTCAAAAAGTAAATTCTATTTTGTAATTCGCTTTAGTCAAAAAGTGAAAGTCTTATTTTTAGCAGTTTAGTCTAAAAAGTGTATTTCATGCATGCATGACTTGGACTAGGAGTAATCTCATAAATAGATTAGGGTTTTGGTCTCAACTAAAATTATAAAGATAGGTTAAGATAGAGAGTTCAAACACTCGTGGTGGCAAGAGCGGGTGTGGTTCTCTTCTCCCCAGGAGGTCATATTAAGCTTCTCTTTTCCTAGAATATAAGCCATGCTACCAACAATCAAGTCGAGGCATGCGCTCTTCTACAAGGATTACAATTGACATGTCAACAAGGCATGGACTCTCTCACAATCCTCAAAGATTTGAAGGTTGTCATTAATCAGTTGGTAAAGAAGGCATTGCCTAAAGATATGAAGCTAGAGACAATATTTCGAAGAGTCCACTTTGAGCTTGAAACATTCCACACCTTTGTTTCTCAGCATATCCTTCGGCACAAAAATTCAGTTGTTGATAAACAAGCAAACTTGGCATTAAGAGACCCTATTGAAACATTTAGGGTCATTGAAAACCTCTCACTAAAACCAATCACATGAACATGCTTAAGGTTCCTAGATCACGTCACAAAGGCAGATCCATGGATGACTCTATCGAACGAGTTCTTTGAGGCAATTGTATGAAGGCATGTGACCATTCAATCACTTCAACATTACCTCACGTGGTCATTACACGCAATGGAGGTCCCTTGCCACGTAGGGGCTCCTGTCCCCCACGCGCAAGCAACCCCCACAGTATTCCTTCCTCTCCCTATCAAGACATAAGTACCCAGATCTCCCTAACCTCGTGCATGTGTGCTCGACCTACTTCTTTGAAGAAATTGCCATCTCCCTTGGTCTTGTCCACTCTTGGATTTATGGCCTTCGTACTCTCACACAGGGGGTTCATGTCATACTAGTTCGTTTGGACATCACCCATTTATGTTGATGATTGTATTGCCCCTCCTCATCACCCGATTACTATGTGTGATATCACTTTAGGTTCAATGGATTTGACAGGAACAAATCCTTCCCCGTCATGGTTGTTGCTTCACACAAGCTAAGAGATAATGTTAAATGCACCACTCGAGTAATTGCACAAGAGGACACAGTGTGATCGAAGTATTTGAAATTGGTTTTGAAGGTAGATGAATTCAAATTGAATTGTGCAATAGCTGTAACAAAGCACAGAGAGATGGCAAGGCGAAGTACAAGAGTCACGCATTGGAGATGGGAATCACCAGAGGATGAGCATGCAGAACTGGTGCAATCCATTCAGGCTCAACAAATTCAAGTTCATGGTATGTTTGCCCAAGTGTTCATTGCATTGGATATTTTGGCAGAACAACAATAGGGATAACAACAACTCCAAGATGAATGTACATCCATTCGATCAGAAGTTGAAGAAATGTGATTCAGAGCAAGTCCATAATCGCCAACTCCCTCAATTACAATTAACTCTAACACAGTTTCATCCCTTGGTCCTCTGCAACACATACCAAACCTGAATTTGTCGTCGGAATAGGAAGAAGAAGAGATAGGCAGGAATGACAGGCCTAGCTAATCTATCTGTAGATGTTTTGTTTCTGTATTTTTCTACTACGAATTTTCTATAAATTATATCATGGAAGTCATTATGAAGCTTTGTATACATCACAGATAGACACCAACTCTCTTAATTGTTTAACTTGTTATCAACCTGTTTTTGCCTCTTTTCAAAGGTTGTTTTTTGTGGATCTGTAAGCTTTCTCCTTCTGCAAGTTTTCTTGAAAAACTTTTAATAAAATTTATTCTCCAACTTCCTTTAAAAAAAAAAAGATAGAGAGTTCAAACACAGAAGAACGCTTTCAGAGCAGGTTGAGTCACGGAGAGGGGGAGAGAGCAAGCGACGGATAGAGAGGCATTTCTAGCTAGCAAGCAATCTCATACAAATAAATGCATAGCTCTATATAGTCGTATGGACATGATTGTATATGCACTCGTACAGTCTATACAGACGATCTGTACAATAGACCACACTCTCCCGGTAGGTTGTTCCGCTCAGTCCAAGGTGTTTTTTGGTATATGTGCGATGTTATTTTTTGGGCAGCTTGTGGAGAATTCCTTGTAAGTTTTTCGAAGGAATGAAAAACTAGTTTCAGAGTAATTACCTATGTTGTGTGAAATTGATTTTTTTCTTCTACTATTTAATTCCTAGTTATTGTGAGATTAATGCTATGGTCTGAAATAGCCTCCGAGGTGTAGAACAATCAGTGATGGAGTGTATTGTTAAGGCACTCCATTATGTGAAGTCATCAGTTCGAAACCATCGAATAGCCTTATGTGTCACGTGAGGGGCCACACTGGCATGTATGGGGTTATAGTGGTAGCAGTCGGATAAAACGACCACGTGTCACACAAGTACGTGCTCGACTAGTTGCTAATTTCCCCAGTCAACAAAAAAAAATGCTATGGTCTGAAATTTATTTCTGCATTAATTAAATTCAAAAATATAGTTGTTTGATTGAGATCACCAAGAATTTAGTCACCTAGAGCTTTGTATTTTCATATAGTATGAGAGCTTATTTCTTTGATTGAGATTCTCTAGGATTTGTAGTGGTAAATCAAGTACATGCAAGAAGGATCAACAAGGAGACGGTTTCAAAGTTTTATTTTCAGATTTGGGAGTTTGTGCAATAGATGTTAGAGATGGCAACAACGTGCCTCAGGCTCAAGGACATATTGGATGGTGCCTTGAATTTCTTACCACGGAAGGTGAAGGTTACACTCTTACTAGAGGAGAGTGATATGTAGGATATTATCAAGAACTTTGCTACTCCACCTATAGATCTGTAGGAGTTGGTAGCTCACAACAACAGAGAATTGAAGGGCAAGCAGATGATCTTGGATGCCATAAAGGATCATTTGATCCCTCATGTACCCGAGAAGAAGACGATAAAGGAGATGTTCGATGCCCTGGTAAGTCTCTACCAGAGTGAGAATATAAACATGAAGATGATATTATGGAACAAACTCAGATCCATAGTGATAACCAGATCATACATAATCACCAGTTACCTTATGAAGGTCACATAGGTTCGTGATCAGCTTCCAATAGTGGGGAAAATGGTTGCAAATGCAAATCTAGTGAACATGGCACTGAATGGATTCCTAACTTCATGGGAACCATTTGTCAAAGGTATTTGTGCTCGAGAAAACCTTCATAACTTTGAGAGGCTTTAGGATGATTGTATCCAGGAGGAGAGTTTGATGGAGTCAAAGTCCTGCAAGAAGGATGGTGATGAGAACCTAGCTCCATTTGGTTAGTCAACCAATGATAGAGATAAAGGACCTAACAAGGGTAAGGGAAAGAGTAAGGTGTCAACTTCACAACCAAGAAAGAAGTAGTTGAGTAAAATCAAGTGCCTAAATTATCATAAGCATGATCATTATGCATCACATTGTCTAGATAAGAAGAAGGGTAAAGGGAAGCAACAACAAACACAGGTAACAAATTCTGCAGAAACTCAAATGAAGGAGTTTGCTACCAAGTTTGAGAAGATTTCTCATTAGTATCTTGCCTTTTTACTAGCATGATTCCAGGGAATGCATGGTATGTGGACAATAGGGCATCTCAACATATGACATCAACCAACAGTTGTTTTCTAGTCATAAGAAGTAGGACTCGAGATTATAGGTTGAGCATGGTGATAATGCTAAGTACCCAATAATAGTAGTTGGTACTATTCCCTTCCAACTCAAGTCATGTAACTCTTTAGATTTTGACTATGTCTTGTTTGTACAAGGTCTCACTCAGGAAGAATTTGCTTTCAATTTTGGTTATGGAAGATAAGATATTTGCAATGGATTTCAACAACCAACAAATCCTCATCAGACGGAAGGAATCTAGCCTAGATATAGCTCAAGTAATCGGGGTTAGAGAAGGTAATTTGTACAGGTTGTAATGTGAACTTGTTCGAGCCTTGGTGCATAACAATGACAACTTGTGCAAGTTGTGGCACAAAAGGATGTGGTACTTGCATCGTAGGGCATTTCCTATTACGAGGGAGATAATCATAGGTCTTCCAAAGTTTAGTATTGAGAAACATGGTGTATGAAAAGGTTGCACACTTGGAAATCGTGTCAAGGATGCTTTCCCAAGCAACAAGCATAGGCCTAAGGGGATTCTAGACCTAGTACATTCGAATGTTTGTGGATCATTGTCCGTAGCATAAATAACATGAAGCATGCATTATGTTTCCTTTATTGATGATTTCTCTCGCAAGACTTGGATCTACTTCTTAAAGACCAAGGATAAGGTCTTTAGCAGGTTTTAGGAGTTCAAAGCTCTAGTTAAAAACTAGGCAGGGAAGAAGATCAAACTCTTGAGATCAGATAATGGGGAAGAGTATACCTCCAAGGAGTTTGAGGGTTTCTACAACGAGTAGGAATTAAGAGGGAGTTGACAATTTTGTATAACCCATAATAGAATGGGGTTGCAAAGCAGAACAATCAATTCATCATAGGGTCTGCTAAAGCCATGATATATGACGTGGACTTGCCCATGTTTCTTTAGGCATAGACATGCAACACAACTATCTACATCCATAATTGGTATCCTCTTAAGATCTTGGAGTGACAAGACATTGGAGGAGGCATTCGCTGGTGTGAAGCTAGAGGTGAGTCATTTCCGCATCTTTGGTTGTCCAGTTTATATCCATGTATAGGTAGAGAAGAGGACCAAGTTGGATCCCTCCAATAGGAGGGCTTTGTTTTTGGGTTACAATGAGACTTCAAAGGCTTACAAGATTTATATTCCCTACCAGAGGAAGACAGTAGCAAGAAGGGATGTAAATTTTGAGGAAGAATTTGCGTCCAGGAAGTCTCATGAGCCTACTCTAGTGGCAAAGGATGAGGAGCAGGAAGCTTTGAAGGTTTAGTTGGGGTCACTATTGATTTCCAAGGAAATCTAGCAGCCTTCAGGTGAATAGGGGGAGACAGGATCCTCTTCCACTTCTGTCAGAAGACCTTGATGGTTCAGTTAGACATTGAGGGATGCTCCAGAGCATGTTAAGAATTCAAAAAGAAAATTTAGAGAGAGAAAACCTTTGAAGAAGTTTCCATACTATATGGCATTGACGAGAAACATTCTAGATTTTGAGCCTTCTAGTTTTCAGGAGACAACAAACTAGCAGGTATGGTGGGATTCCATGGTGGAGGAGTACACCTCCATCACGAAGAATGATGCTTGGGA
Source organism: Picea mariana (assembly GCA_032191745.1). Classification (NCBI taxonomy): domain Eukaryota; kingdom Viridiplantae; phylum Streptophyta; class Pinopsida; order Pinales; family Pinaceae; genus Picea; species Picea mariana. The sequence goes on along the minus strand of JASDQU010100822.1, from coordinate 253,047 downwards.
CATAGTGCCAATGTCGAAGGGGAAGTTAGTTTTGAGTTCCAAGTGGATTCACAAGATCAAGCATGTTGCACATGGTAGAATTGAGAATTTCAAAGCGAGGTTTGTGGTCGGAGGGTTCTCCCAAAGAGAGGGAGTGCAATACGAGGAGACATTTGCTCCAATCGCTAGGTACACTTCCATTAGAGTAGTTATGTCCTTGATTTAATTTATGGGATGGAGGATACATCAAATGGATGTGAAGACATATTTCCTTAATGGGATCATTGAGAAAGAAGTGTACATAGAGCAGCCTTAGAGCTTTGAAGTAAGTGGGAAGGAGTCCCATGTTTGTTTTGCAGTGAACACCTTGAGTCCGTTCATAGTGGAACCAAGGCAAGAGCATTGGGTAGTAGTAAAACATGTGCTTAAGTATTTGAGGGGCACAGTGGAGACTTATGGTTTGAGATATCTTGGAGATGATGAAGTGACATTGTAGTGGGATACAAACTTGGATTGGGCACATAGTGCAACAAACAGGAAAAGCACCTCAGGTTGTTGCTTTAGCTTGGGATCAACAATGATATCTTGGTTCAAACAGAAGAAGACTTCCATGGCACTTAGCTCTACAGAGGCAGAATACACAAAAACTAGTAGGGCTAGTTGTGAGGCCATATGGATTCCCAATTTACTTGCAAGATTGTTTGATCAGGAGTTGGCTCCCATGGTCATCTATTATGATAATCAAATTTGTATTAAACTCTCTAATAATCCAATGTTCCATGGCATGTCCAAGCATATAGAGATCATATATCACTTCATATGATACAAGGTTTAGAAGGGAGCAATGAAGCTCCAGTATACTCCCATGGATCAGTAAGTAGTTGATATTTTGACCAAGCCCTTGGCAAAAGGGAAGTTTGAGGCATTGAGAGACAAACTTGGATTGGTGCAGAATTCCTTCCTCACTAAGAGGGAGTGTTGATAATTATAGCTCGAATAGGAACTTTCGCATAGGTTCCATGTGAAAGTGCGAGAAGTAGTTCGAGATATTTTTTGAAAAGTAATTTTATTTTTGAAAAGTAAATTCTATTTTGTAATTCACTTTAGTGAAAATGTGAAAATCTTTTTTTAGCAGTTGAGTCTAAAAAGTGTATTTCATGCATGTATGACTCAGACTAGGAGTAATCTCATAAATTGATTAGGGTTTTGGTCTCAGATAAAACTATAATGACAGGTCAAGATAGAGAGTTCAAATGCACAAGAACACTTTAGTAGTTGAGAAAGTTGAGTGACAAAGAGAGGGAGGAAGAGCAGACAACCAAGAAAGAGGCATTTCCAGGTGGAAAGAAGTCCCATACAAAGATCTGCACAATTCCATATAGTTGTATGAACAAGTATGCATGGATTTGTACAGTCGTGCAGATAGGACCATACATGCACCAATACAGCCCATAAATGTAGGTCATACATCCATACAACATGTCGTACTCTCCTAACAAGTTGTTTTGCTCAATTCGAGGCATTTTTTGGTATCCATGCAATGCTTTATTTTTGGTAGCTAGTGGAGGTTTCCTTGTAAGTTTTTCAAAGGAATGAAAAACTAGTTTCGAATGAGTAGTTACCTATGTTATGTGAATTTGATTTCTTGCCTCCATTATTTAATTTCCAACTGTTGTGTGATTAATGTTATGGTCTGAATTTTATTTCATTCAATGTAATCTTATGATTATAAAGTTGTTGTGATGCATGCTCAAAGCCATCACCACCTCTACTTGGATCATTTTTTAGTTTTGAAACCCTCCCATATCACCAAAGTACATGTCTATGTCGATCAAGTCAAATTTTGTCAGATGTGAGTACAATTTGCAAAAACTCCAATGTTGACTCCTTTCATTAGTCACTAGGCAACCTCCATGTGAACCAAGTATTGCATAAAATATAAAACAACTATGTTATCTTTTTAGAATATCCAATGGTTCTACCCTATAAAGTTTGAAACAAACT
>JASDQU010100822.1:175681-197085 GCA_032191745.1 Picea mariana | reverse complement strand
TGATGCATCTGGCTCTGGTGGTGGACCTAGATGTTGATGAAAAGGAATAGATGTCATTATAACAACATTTTTGAATCTTGCTAGGCTAAGGCAAGATAGGCGAGATTATTACCCTATGTTTATACCCTTTACAAAAATATCAATTAGTCCTAAAGCAATATGTACTGGGGCCTAATGTTGTTTTATTTGTTTTGTGTTTTATCAAAGAAAAAAAAATGCTTGTAATAAAAATTTATATCAGATTTAAGAAATAATCAAAAGACAAATCTGAAATAACATTACATATCAAGTCCAAAAGTGAGATAAAAAACCAACAATTATTTTTATTAATTCAATTTTGAATTACAACCCAAAACTTTCTCTTCATACCCCTACGTGGATAAGGACCAAAGTAAGACTTAGAAATCAAAGGTGGAACGTTACATCACACATAGACTATTGGTGTCTTCTAAGTAAAGACCACGACTGATAAAACTGGATCAACAAGCCACAAATGTACCACTATCTTGACTCTGGAAAACAATTCTAATCAACACTAAAAACTAATTCATAACTCAAATAAGAATTAAAAGACTATCAAAATAAGTGATCAACCTTTGGAAGCATGCCAATAATCTATGCTTCTTAGTCCTTCTTTGCCACATTCAGTAAAACCATGTTATCAATAAGAAGGTTCAGACTTCAAGTAATTCAAAAATGAATGGAATACAAATGTAATCTCACTTCAGAGTAAGATCAAACCTTATCAAAGTTTGTGTCTCTCTATTCTCTTCCTCCTTTGTCCCTCCATCAAGTCGTTCTTTATTCCTCAAAGGTAGTTTTGATTAGTTCAACCACCTTTAGTTAGATAGTTAACTAACTTTAGTTAAGTGAGACAAATTTTAAATAAATAGTTATAATAAGGGTTTTTATAAATAATAACTAATAGGTGGGGACCCCTTAAATAACTTTATTGTTTAATTTTCAAAATATCCCCTTGTGCCTCCATAATTGTAATATGCATACCATTCATAAAATAAATTCACATTCGACAGCCCCAAAAATACAAATGCCATAAATTTATTTGTAACTCCCAAAATGATCTGAAATATATCAAAATACTATATGTTGTCCAAAAAGTGTAATTATGTCATCAATAAACTGCCACATAAAGTCATCATAAAATGAAATTAAAAATCATATTTCTCGTGGGAGGTTGTCCTCCGATGTGCACTATCCTGAGATGAAGTCACCCTGTGTGTCTGTAAATCTACCTTGGCAGATTTATTGTCTTCATTTGATGATGTTTCATGGTGCATATCACCAAAGGTGATATTCCTAGGCTCATGCTTTTGGGGAATGGAATGTGAGAGTAACATAGTGGGAAGAGTTCTTTGATGAACCAGAGCTAGGTGAGCAAGCAGGTTGCTTCCCTTTACTTGGATCAGGATCATGAGCTAAAGCTTTGAGTTTATTAGACTGTTGAGTTGATAGTGCATGTGAAGCCATCAAAATAGTAGGTTGAAGTGGTTGCTCAGGAGGGGTGGAGGTAATGGCAAAGATACAATAACCCATTCATGATGCTGAGGTTGAAGATTATGAATTATTTCATTCCAAACATCATTAACTGGAATCTCAAGCTGCAAAGACACATGTGGATGTACATGAATGTCGGTTATGCTTGGATGAGGTCGTAATGGAGGTCTATCAGGTGGTGGGGGAGGATTTAAATATTCTTCGTCTGCAAGGTTAAGAAGACCAGTTTGTAGGAGTTGATTAAACTCTTATGATTCTACATCAAATTGAACAAAGAATCTAAGTCTCTTATTTCTTCTCCTTTGCCATCCAACTTGTTTCCCTCTATTCCAATTTCCTTTTTTTCCCCTATTATCTTTGTTAGATATATTGATACCCCGATTGGAAAAAACTCGTCTATTAAACATAGATATTAGATTAGAGTATGCGTACAACAACAAGTAAAACATCAAATACAATTTTTGTGTTTAACATAATTTTTAGAAGTGGTTCTAATTCGATCAACAATTAAGTATGCAATCAACCTGGGAAAAAAGAGAAGAGTAACTCAAAATCAAACCATTCGCTCTATTTTGAAACATTTCCAAACCTCATAGTTCCTACAATTGACAATTATTCAAGAACATGGGATTTATAATGAAATTGGGAAGATGAAGGGTTTTGTGATGGATGGAAAGTGAAAATAAATGATAAGGAAGAGTGTTATATGTTCATAATAAAAACATATCAGTCATCAACCTTCAACCAATATCTTAATAAACTTTTTCATCATAGACTTGTTCTTGGATGTTTAATATATAATTCTGTAACATAGCTCATAATTCAATATAAAATTATGAAAGAACAATCATTTGACAATGTATCCTTTTCAATTCTACTCTATATCATAGATTCAACAGTCAAAATATATTCTTCCTGTCAAACTGTTTATGCCAAACTGATAGCAACCTTTCTCTTTAATAGAAGATCGTTTCATATTTCTTACAACAAAGGGAGAAAATATGAAATTTAAATGATACATGTTCTTGGGAATTCAGGAATGATGTATGGAAAATGAAATAGTGAGGGATTTGGTCCTATGTATAAGATATAAAATTTAGTTTATTCCTTCATGACTTGGCCATATTCTTATTCCAAACCATATTTAAAATCAACATACCCTGAAACCGATAACCAAAATGCGTTTAAAACTTCAATTACTTATTCCAAACAAATTTTGCATTGAACAGGTAGCATAATATTCAACACAAGAAATTATGCATCAAACATGTAGCATAATATTCAACACAAGAATTGCCTTCATGAACAATTGATTCTAATATTTGGAAACCTAAAACCAATGTAGTATAATCAACCAGGCCATTCCATATTAGGGTCTTATAATTTTAATAATTCCTGTAAAATAATAACACACAGGTCGAACACTATATTCATTTCAACCATATCTCTTAGTCAAACCTGGTGCATGAACTTTATAATCTCTTTGCAAATATCCCATGCTTAGCTTGTCAAATATTTTCTACAAACAACCATAAAAACCATTATATATTATATATTGTGAAATCAACAGGATTCAAAACTGGGTAACGATATCCTCAATATAACCCTGCTGGTATGTTCATGTGTTTATCAACAATTATCAAACCATAGTTTCAGGTCTCCAGGTCATGCGAAGAAGAATCAATGTTGGCCTCACACTCAAACTTCTATACATAAAAGAGTGTCAAGGTATTGGGCTAGACAAATATACAAAACCCATTGAAGCTTAGGTTTGATATGAAACATTTCCCATGTCACGCACAAGACTTTTAAAATCTAGGGTTTGTCAATATGACGACCATAACAAATTAACTCTTCAAACTCAGGGTTGAGGCCCACGATAGAGTTTATTATCCAAAAAAATTGTATGACAAGATAACACCCAAAAATTTTCTTGTAAGGTCACTACTTCAGTCATGCACAGTCGAGCATACCAAACTGTAAACTAGTAATTGAAGGATATGGGTTTGAACCACATCAAAAAGGAAAGCAATTAAACATGAAAATAGGAYAACCTTCAAATATTTTTCCAATTTTTTGCTTRGGACTACAAATATTGATGAATGTTAAGGTGGTTGGAATAGAGTATGCAGATTTCTTTTAAGATGACAATGATACTCTATGAAAATCAAATTGGAGTTAAATACATTGAGTTCACACAGCTTGAACTAAGGATACTAGATTTTGAAACAAGGTTTTATGCAAGAACAATTCTAATCAACGAAGAGCCATGAAATAAGGACTATTTATTCAAAAGTATCTCAAACCAGCTTGAGAGGAAGAACAAGAAAAAACACACTCATATAACCAATCAAAGATAACCATTTCAAAAATTATTACTACAAAAAGAATATGCATTCGATGGATAACGAGCTAAAGTATCATATATTTTCCAATGCTTCCAATTTCTTTGCTAAATCAATGCTACAGTTACTAGAACACTAAAGCCGAGCTCTTTTACCAAATTGGTGCTATGAGTGAAATGGAAAAACAAATAATGAGGGTAGTATACCTCAAAGTGGAGCATAAATGTCTCCACCCCAGCACATTGAATTTATGGTCATGTCACATCGTTCAAAATCAACATCTGTAATAATCTTTAATCCACATTAGATTCCACTTTCCACCATCAACAAATCACAGATCATAAACATTGCCAAGTATGTAAGAAATTGTGTGCCACATAAGCCACGCCAATAGCCACATTAACTGTCAACTTAAATGACGACCCAAAGCTTCACATCAAGCGTTGTCATTTCAACGTCCATTAAACCCACATTTAAAATTATTCAACAATGTAATGTATACATATATTCCAACTAGGGTGTCAAAAGTAAAGCTTAACGGTAGCCAACAATATATAGTATCAATGTTGATTTCATATATTATACCATATGTAATACATATGGTGAACTTCAAACCTTTTAATTGCAACATGCCACCTTTTCTTATATGGACCCGAAACGTCCTTGTAATATATATATATATATATATATATATATATGTTTGTGATATGAAATCCATTGTTATTCAAGTTTGCACCAATTTTTTTGAATGTAAACTATATCACACTATGGTATATGTATAAAAATGAATTTGCAAGCCTTTTAATCATATCACGTAGTTTAGTACCCAACAATTGTGACCTATTCTTGTCTAGATGTTATATGTTTTTGACAAAATATTTAACCAAACCTTTTATGACTTGATATCACCACAAACATGAGTTTCTAGAAAATAATCACCATATAAGAGCACCTTATGAGTATAAATATATGCAACATAGAGGATTTTTGAAGCTTTATAGGCACAACCTTTCTTTTCCTCCTTCGACGGGATCAAAAGTGAAACTCATAATCAACTAAAGGAAGAAACCATCGTCACTGTATCATAGATGAATTCATTAAAGTAGATTAACAATGCTCTTATCTTGGGAATACTTGAAAATAAACATCCTTTCTTTCTCCCTAGGGGGTCCCACCTAATAGTTATATATTTATATCATAGATAATAAACAAAATTAATTATGCCTTGCAACTATTTGCAAGCTATGATACCGATGACAATTTTATGAGTCAACATTTGGCGACTCCACAAGGTAGCTAATTTTCAATTGGATAGAAAATTCAAATATTTGGTTTTGTTGGAATTGTACTTTGTTAATATAAATTGTTAAAAAAAATCTGATATACTCTTGCAAGAAAAATAGTATGAAAGGAAGAAAGGGAAAGCATAAAAAGGGGACAACTTTGATCATCAAGCTTCAGCAAGGAGTTTGTAGATATAAGCAACTACTACATAAGTAGTGATGTAGACTCAAAAGAAAATCATTTGCTTCTGTTGTTTATACTATTTTCAAAATAGACCAGTAAAATTTTGCAAACAATATGACCAAAAGTGATTTGAATGATCCAACTTGACTCAATATTCAAGAAAAATGAAACAGAAAACAAGCTGAGATAAAATCAAAAGAAAAATTGTACAAATAGAAAATAATGACTAAAAAATAAATATATATAGAAAGCATTAGAGAATTAACTCATCAATTATTCTGGTTTGACATAATGCTTTAAATGTGAACCATTCATAGTATATGAAAATAAGTGTTTGTCCATATCTTTTAATAAGTAAGAATTATTATCAATGACATAAGTGATCTTATAGGAACCCAACCAAAGTTTTTGGAGCTTGGAGTGTTTTCCTTTATCGATATGTGCAAAATCCTAGAGCACTCATCAGCTTCAAAGATAACTAATTTATCCTTTTTACCGAAATATTTCTTGACATATTGCTTCCTCTTTGTTAGATTTTTGAAAGCATGATTTATTTATTCTTCTAAGGCTAGCAAGGCATTGATTCTCTGAGAAATATCTATTGTATTCAATTCTTCAGCCTATAATGCTAATCTAAGAGAAGTAAGTTCCAGTTCAATAGGCATAATGGCTTCCTGGCCATATAAAAGTTGGAATGGAGTATGACCAATACTAGATTTAGTGGTGGTCCGATCTGCCCAAAGTGCATACGTGAGTAGTGTGTGCCATTGACAGGATTTATCATCTATAACATTCCTTAAAATCTTGATCAAGTTTTTATTTGTCGACTCATCCTGCCCATTTCCTTTTGGATAATAAGTAGAAGAAGTAAAATGTTTCACTTCGAATTTACTAAGAGATTGAGTGAATTTTACAGAAATAAAATTTGGTCCATTACCTACAATTTCAATAGGAAGACCAAAACGAGAAAAGATGTTAGATTCCAGAAAATAAATGACTTTTTCATCTTCTGGATGTTTAAGTGGTACAACTTCAGTCCACCTAGTAAAGTAATATGTTGTTGTAAGTATGAGAATATGCCCAGTAGAAGATGGAGGATTGATAGGACCAATGAAATCTAAACCTCATTTTGAAATTGGAAAATCAAGGAGAATGGGTTGCAAGGGCATGCCATAGAATTGTTCCTTGCCAACAAACTTTTGGCATTTATTGCAAGCTCTTGTAAATTTAAAAGAATCTTTGAAAATGAAAGGCCAGTAATATCCCATTCTCAAAATTTTGAAGGCAATGGATTTTGCTGCAAAATGACCACCAATATGGATATTCAAATCTGTTGATCCATGGATTTCTTTTACAAATTTATGGGTTGTTGTATCATCAATGCAACGTAACAACATTCCATTAGCAGATCTGTGAAATAAAGAATTTCCTAAGATCAAATATTTAGAGGCTTTGAGGCGAAGCCTCCTGCCTTGATGAAATTCAAGGTAATCACGACACTTTTGAAATTGTAAATAATAAATAAGGTCCTTATACCAAGGATGTTCATCTAAATCAAGATTCTAATTTTCAATAAAAAAAAAAGTGTTGATAAAGCATTTTTAGAAGAGTCACTTGGTTCAGGATGTTGAGCCAAATGAAGTGCTAAGTCACGTCCCTTTATTGTTTTTGAAATTGTGATCGTTAAATCACATTCTTGAGTTTTTTCAAGCCAATGTGCAAGTTTTCCTGAAAGGTGTGTTTGTGAAAGTGAAAACTTGAGAACAGGTAAAGGGACTTTTACCTGCATGTGCTTGCCAAGAATAAAGTGGCGAATATTTTCGATACCCTTAATAAGACCAAAATTATGTTTTTCATTAAAATAATATTTGATTTCTTCATCAGATAAGCTCTGGCTCATGTAAAGTATAGGTTGTTCATTGTTTTGATCATCCTTCTGAAGAAGAATAACAAAGATTGCTTCTTCAGTTGAATTTGTATAGATAATGAATTCCTTGTCGAAATTTGGTTTCACCAGAACCGATGCATAATTTATTGATTTTTTTATTCCTACAGAGGCTTTTTCAACATCCTCATTCCATGAAAAATATTGATCATGTTTCATCATATTATGAATAGGTTTAACCATTACAACGAAATTATGAATAAATCTTCTAACAAAGTTAATTCTTCCCATAAAAGATTGAATTTCTTTTTTAGATGTAGGGGCTTGAAAACTTAGAATAACAGTAACCCTCTCAGGATCAATAATGATTCATGAATATGAAACAATGTGATCGAGAAGCTTACCTTGAGTGACACCGAAAATAGATTTTGAAGGATTTAAAGACATGCCAAATTTTCTGCAATGCAAAAAGACATTTTCAAGATAATCAAAATGATCTTGTTAGTTTTTAGAGTAAACCGATATGTCATCAAGATAAATCTGAATTATCTTACCGATAAGATCATCGAAAGTTATATGCGCATCTCTTTGAAAAGTGGCACCTACATTAATCAAGCCAAAAGGCATTCATTCATAAGCAAAGGTGCCCCATTAATTTGTAAAAGTGGTTTTGTATTTGTCCGCCCTCTTGACTCTAATTTGATTATAGCATGAAAAGCCATCAAGAAGGGACATCATTTGAGACCCTACCACTTGTTGTAAAATCATTTCCATATTAGGAAGGGGAAATTTATCCTTTACACTTGCTCAATTAAGTGCACGAAAATCGACACATTGTCTAATGTCGTAATTCTTTTTCTGTACAGAAACAAGATTGGATACCCACTCAGAATATTTCACAGGGAAGATAATGTGAACCTTTATCAACTTTTCCACTTCTTTTCTTATACTAGCTTCAAGAGAAGGAATTACGGGCCTTTGTTCTTTCCTAACAGGTTTTTCTTCTTCCTTAATCAGAAAATCATGTTGCATGACACTAGGATCAAAACCACGAAGATCCTCATAAGGCTAGGCAAAACATCTCTAAATTCACAAAATAAATCCATGATTTTTTTCTTTTCATCTTCAAAACATTGGGCTCCAATTTTTAAAATCTTTGGACGTTCTTGAGTTCCAATGTTCACTTATTGTTCACTGGAATGATATATCCTATTTTCCACTTTGACTCTTCCTTATTGTCTTTCTTGTTGCTTGAGCTCAACATCTTGGAGGGCTCTACTGAAAAAGGCTATTGGCTACTCATGCCCTTCCTCGTTTTTCTGCAGCAGTACAACAACAATTGTTTCCTTTGAGGCAAAGGAAAAAATGAAGAAATCTTTGGCATAGTCGGGGCTGGCCAATACAGGTGCTTCAACTAAAGCTTACTTGATTGTTTGAAAAGATGATTTCTCCTCCAAGGACCATTTTATCACAACATCTTTCTTCAACATGTTAGTAATAGGGTTTAGAATTTTAGCAAAATTTGACACAAAGCGTCTGAGGAAGTTTATCTTACCAATAAAAGACTGGACGACTCTTTTATCTTTGGGGATCTTGATTTGTTGAATGGCAAAAACCCTCTTGGGATCAAATTTTATGCCCCCCGCTAGTATGATGTGGCCCAAGAGCTTCCCTTATGGCATGGAAAAGTGAGACTTCTTAGGATTGAGAGATATCCCGTACCTTCTGCATTTCTTGAAAACCCGCTCCAAATGCTGCAAATGTTCCTCATCAGACTTGGAGAAAATGGTAATGTCAACTAGGTATATGACCATGAATTTGTCTTTTTCCCCCACAAAAGCGATGTCCATGGCCCTTTGAAAAGTGACCCCTGCATTCATGAGCCCAAAGGGCATCTTGTCATACATGAATGTTCCCCATGGGGTGGTGAATGCTGTCTTTTCTTTGTCTTCCTCACAAACTGCTATCTGGTTATAACCAGAGTATCCATCCAACAAGGAAATTTTGTGTGCACCTACCACCCTTTGTAAAATATGATCCATCTTGGGGAGGGGGTAATTGTCCTTCAAACAACACTTGTTAAGATTTCTGAAATCAACACATAAGTGTATCTCCCCACTCTTCTTCCTCACGGGTACTAAGTTGGCCACCCAGTTTGAATACCTCAATGGTACAATAATCTTGGCATCCAACATTATTTTTAGCTCTTTCTCAATTATGGACATTAACATATGATTAAATTGTCTAATCTTCTGTCTGAATGGCTTGGAGCTAGTTTTTAGGGGGATCTTGTGCTGGATGATGTCAGTGTCAAATGTCTTCAGATCTTCATAGGACCATGCAAAAGTATCAACAAACTTTTTAATGAGATTGACATACATGTCTTTTTGTTCTGCAATTAATACTTTGGACAACTTGATGATCTTGGGATTCTCAGTGGTCCCAATATTGCACTCTGTCACCTCTTCTTCTGATCCTTCATGGCAGTTCCTTTGTAAACATCATTACTGTCGAACAATATTTCCAAAGGCACTAGTCCTTTTGGAATATGGTTGGTTTTCAGTTCTACAATATCATGACCAGCCACTGTCTTCAGCAAATGAGAAGATTGTTGATCTTCTAATTTATCATTTTCATCTTCTTGACTTTCTTGATCAATTGAGATATTGGATAATTCATCAATGGTGTGAAGAAATCTCTACAACTCTGAATCATCACTAAAGACTTGCCAGTGCTTTATGTTGTCTGGTATGGCTATTCTATGTTTGATTTCCACCTTAAATTTAATATTTGGGCCAATGGGAGACCTGAACGTACTAGCAGCTAAGGCCAGAGAATCAACTTTTTGATTATGTTCTCTGGGAATTAAAGAGAGGTTAAATACTAGAAATAAATTATCAATCAGGTCCCATACCTCGTTTCTGTACTGCTTGAGCCTTTGTTGCTTAGTTTGATAGATATTCCTTACTTGATTGATGACCAACTCAGAATCACCAAAAACTGCTAAACAATTAATGGCCATGTCTTTGGCATCCCTCAATCCTAATACGAGAGCTTCATATTCAGCTATATTATTAGTAGTCTCAAACTTCAGCTTATAAGAGAGGGTTATTACCTCTTCTGAAGGGGAAATGAGGAGAATACCTGCGTCGAATCCTTCTTTTGATGAAGAGCCATTGAAAAACATCTTCCACACCTTGTTTTGCTGACCCGTCATCGACTTCTCTTTGTGTTGGCTAACTGATATTTCAGGTTCATCATCATTTAAATGAAAAATAGATGAAACCATCTCATCCTCAACAACATAAATGGGGTAATTGCTTGGGTTTTGATGATAAATGAATATGTAGGCTAACCTTACCTCTCTGTATAGCCTCCTGTGCTCACCACCAAACACATGAATGGTGGCATATGTGAGGTCCATTTGCAATGATCCTCCAACATTCTTAGCCCAAGTTCTGGATAATAGCATGCCAAACTTTGGGGGAATGTTGGCCACCACAATGTCCATCACTACACTCTTCATGGGTAATTGTGCTAGAGAAACCACCATATCCTTTATCAATCCCAGGAATTTTACTTTCTTAGAATCAAAGGAGTACAGGTCTTGGTAATTTCCAGGCCTAGTTCTTCCATAACAACCTTGGGCATGACATTGTGAGAGGCTCCTGAGTCCATAAGACAGTTGTGCAGGATCTTATCATGGACATTCAAAGATATATAGAAAGGAGGAGAAGCATCAGAGCCATCCTCAATGTGTGGATCCACAGTAATGGCTGGGTTTTCATCCTGTAGACTAATGACATCAAAAGATACACTAGAAGGAGTGGGTTGTAGAACTTTCATGATGGATTTCTTGAAAGGTTCATTTTTTAACAATTCTGTCAAAGGGACATGAATCTTAATTTTTCTCAACTCATGTTCCAGGCTGAAAAAGGTTGGTGGCTTATCAGCTTCCTTTGTTTCAGGGGCAAGAGGTTTTGATAGTGGATATGACCGAGTTTTAGATGGCATACCTTTATTCGGATTTGGCTTGGGAGGGGCTTCTGCTTGTTTGCCTTGATTAGAGGTGGTGGCCTTGGAAGCTCCATTTCTTGTCCTCAAATCGTATTTGTTCTTGAGTTGACCTTGAATAACTCCCTCTTCCCCTATCTGATCATCAAATTGGTTTGACAATTGTGCTACCTCATATTCATGTTGTGTTAAGTGACTGGTATAAAAATCTGTCTCATTGAAAAGTACATCAGTATCGTCCACAGCGTCATTGTCTGCATCTATCTCCTCGATCTGATTGTTTTGGAAAGGGGGCACCACCCTTTGATCATCAACATTTCTCCTTTCTCTCTGCATTACTTGAGGAGCATCATTAGGCCTTCTGAATCGGTTCTGATTTCTATTACCAGCCCCTTGAAAAGTTCTGTGTGGTTGTTTGGATTCCCATTTTAGCTTAGCTATCTAAGAAGTCAGATCCTTCAAATTCTTAGTCATCTCTTCTAGTTGGGGATCATATGTAGCTGGGTTAGAGGAGGTAGGGGCATCCTCTTTCTATTTTTTCTTATCTTTATCAGATCTAGTGTTTAATATGTCTGATGCCAAAATATTAGATTCAAGTTCAATGGTTGCTTATTGCATGGATAACAGTGTGGTTAAGCTTCTCTCTCTCAGGAGGAGGGAGTATTCCGCATCAAATGCATTAGCATAAGTGATCTTGGAAAAGGCTTCAGTTGGTTTGATTTCATTTGGGATTCTACCATACATTTTATTGAATCTCTTGGTGAAGTCTGAAATAGATTCACCATTCTTTCTCTTTAGAGCCCCAAATTCAGTGATGTAATAGAGATAATCTCTCTTGTCTCCCCATTGCTTTATAAAAGCTTCATCTAATGCCTCAATAGATGCAATGGAGGCTGGAGGAAGACCCCTGAACCATTTTCTGACCTCCCCATCCAGACTCTGTACAAACAACCTCATCCACACATCTGAATAATCAATGTTAAAGTTGTTTGCAAAACTGTAAAAGGCTACCAAATGTTCTTCAATAGTTATTTCACCTTTCCCATTATATCTTGGCAGATATTTCATGTAATCTGTGGTTGGGAGTGCATGTAAAACTACACGTAGCACTAAGGGTGCATATCTGGCAGCAATTATGACATCCATCCTATTAACGACCATGGCTTGAACAATAGGAATCTGCAAATTTATGGGAGATACAGGAGTGGATGCAGGACTGGATGTTGAAGTGAAATCAGGAGTAGGAGATGTTTGAGCCCCGTTGGAATTATGATTCTCTGGGCTATCAAATCCAAGCTACTCGTGATGATGGTTTGAAGTATTCTCTTGGTGTGCAGCTTTTCCCTTGAGGGAGGAAGCGTATCTCTAAGCTACAATGGATTTCCTTAGTTTCCTTTCTAGCTCAGAGCCTACTGTGTTATTCTCAGGTTTATAATCAACCTTCTTGGATTTGTTGTTTTTAGATTTGGATCTGTTGAATCCCTTTCTGGGCACCAATATTNACAGTGAAGTCGCCAGGTGAAAGATGGCAGTTTGTCTGTGTCTGATCTTTGTTCATCATCAAAGGTAAAAGTTGATCAATTGTCATTCTCCCAGGGAAAGATATTTCGTTACTCCGTTCCTTGGCAACGACGCCAGAAGATGTTGGTCCTATGGTCTGCACCTGACTGCTAAAGGGAAAAGCTAGGCCACCTATCGGTTTAGAATGATTGCTTCTTTTAACTTGTTGTTGGTTGGTCAGAGGGTTATTCTATCGAGACAAAGGAAAGGTTGGGTTGGCAGAACAATATGGATGAGGGCCCTCCTTGGCTGATGGCACACTAATGACAGACCAGTGAAATAATAGAAAACAGAGGGAAACAACAAATTACTCAATGAATAATCAGCTGCAAGAAGTTCAATACTTAAAATATCATTTCAAGACATCAAACATGTATCAAAACACAATAACTACCACATGTTGCAGAAAACAAATCTTTACCAAAACATTAGTTGTTTGACAGGTTGCATATCAGTAAAAATCGGTCATACAATAGCTGAAAGGAAATGAAATGTGCATTGCACAAATAAAAAACTGTATTCAATATAAGAATGAAAACACATGAAGAGTTGAACGAAACATTGTCATCAAGAGTATGTTCACCAGGTAGAAATATTTTATCCATGCATAAAACAGGTCCAACTAGTCTGTTGTATTGCTATTCTTTCCTAAAAAATTTCGACCTTTACAATATCCAAAAAATAACTATTTAAAAGAGTTGCAGAGGATCTCGTCCTTAGGGGACTAAGACCTCGATCTAGGTGATTGTGACCTCGATCTAGGTGACTGTTCATAAAACAAAATATTAACTTCACTAATATATCGGAATTAAACATCAAGAATGGTTCTTATCACACACATAAGACCACTCTTGCATCTGATCTAGGTAAATGTTGGACTTAATAAAAAAAAACTACTACTGTGTCTGCAACAGAACTAATGGATGTGCTGAAGGAATTGAGTTGGCCAAAAATAGGCCATGGGGTGTTTAATATCGGAATTAAACATCAAGAATGGTTCTTATCACACACATAAGACCACTCTTGCATCTGATCTAGGTAAATGTTGGACTTAATAAAAAAAAACTACTACTGTGTCTGCAACAGAACTAATGGATGTGCTGAAGGAATTGAGCTCTGCATTGAGTGCTAGCATGCGTGCGAGCTTTTGGAGGTCACTGGAGATAACCAACTGCATGAGCAAAGTTCGCTGAAGTATTTTTTAAACTAATCCACGTCGACTTGTGACTGAGACTTAACTCTTTGTCTACGCCTGAGATTTC
Organism: Picea mariana; assembly: GCA_032191745.1. NCBI lineage: Eukaryota > Viridiplantae > Streptophyta > Pinopsida > Pinales > Pinaceae > Picea > Picea mariana. The sequence goes on along the minus strand of JASDQU010100822.1, from coordinate 183,037 downwards.
AGAATCCAAGCGCACCCTGCGTTAATCCTGCTAGATGCCATCTATATCTGCGAAATAGCTTCGCTGGAATGGTTGTCGACCCATCGCCCATGAGGGGAGACGTGGAGACGAACATCCAATCAGGAGACAAAATGAATGGACGCGAGGGTAGGTGACGTGTGATGAGGGATACAAGTGGTGTGTAGGGAGAGGAGGAGTAGATAGATTGGGGAGTGAGTGGAAAAAAGGTGGCAAAAGGCGAGAGAGGGCGGTATTGAAAAAAAACCCGAGAGGAACTCAGAGGGGGATGTAGGCGATAAGTGGATTAGAGAAGGGGGGTTCGAGTTCTTGAGGAGCTGCCACGCTAGGTAGGGCCCGCGATGGGAAAACCACTTACTCAGACCCTTGATCTGAAGAGGTGGGCCACCGTCGATGGAGATTAGCATGGGGTTTAATCGGAGGACAAGTATCGGGTAGTGAGAGGAGTGAGAGTAGTGCGTGGGATGAGGGGAGATGACGTGTGAGGTGATGCAATGAGATGACATCATTCAAGCACGCGATTGCGGGAGTTGTTGAGGGTGGTTTGGATTCAGACTGCCTTTCGACCCACAATTCACAAGAAGCTGCCACGTACCCTTCCAACAAAACCATGGTTTAAATTGCGGGACCGCTTTAGAACATTAACGTCTGGGCAGTTCGCGTCTCCACAATGAACTATAGTCGTCGATCTGATTACGATCTGAGATCTGGGTGACCTTTACCTACGACAAGGATAAATGGCTCAGGTTGATTTGAGATCAACGATCCACGCTTACTTCGGGAGTCCGAGCTTTGGGCGTTTTGAATGTGAAACATGAAAATATCTTGGAGGAAAATCCCTGAAGTGAATGATCTGCTGACGCGTGTCATTATGGATGAACGGTCGAGAGTCTCTTTGGGGATCCGGGCTTCGGGTGTTTTTAATGTGAAACATGAAAATCTCTTGGAGGAAAATCGCCAAAGTAACGTGGCAGCTTGATGTCGTATGATGTCACGGCTGTTGAGGCGTCTAGGAAAGAGAGGTGACACGTGTCACATGGAAATGGGTGAATGACACAACCAAATGACCTGAGATAAATGCCATGTGTCCTGCCTCATGAGTGTGCCACGTGTCTCAATTGTTGGTTGCCACGTGCTTCGGGAGTTTCAACTGTTAGTGCTTCGAAACTTCCCTGAGGAGAATCACCGAAGTAACTGATCTGTCACCACGTATCTCGTCTAATGGATGGTCTAGATTTACCTCGGGACATCAGGTCCTTGGCTCTTCGGGAGTTTCAAATGCCAAGCTTGAAGATCTCCCGGAGGAAAATTGCCGAAGTGACGTTATGCTTCCACGTGTCTCCGTTGATGTATGGTCCTGATTCACTTCGGGACTTCAGGTCCTTTGCTCTTTGGGAGTTTTGAATGTTTGCGCTTGGAAAACTCTCGAAGTGACAATCGTTGAAGTAGATGATTTGTCACTGCGTGTCATGACAAATGAATGGCCCATATTCTCTTCGGGTCTTCGACAGTGCGAGCTTCGGGTCTTCTGACGACTCTTGGTGTTAAACTCCATGCAATTTTGTGTTCCCGAATAGACGATAGCCGTTGATATGATTTACTTGGCGGATCTTTAATGATGAAAATTTTCCTGTTCGTTCCCACAGTCTGAGCCCAAAATTTGTTGTTCTGGATTGTCACGTCGTGTGCACGAGCATTTCCTATACATAGAAAAGACTTGGTAGACCTACGGTGAGATCAATCAATGGTGCACGTGATTAGAAGCAATTCGAACCAAATCCAACATATATTTCATCCTTTCAAGAAAAACAGAAAATAAATGCGCGAAAACTCAAAAACGAATAAGGGCCAAGACACTCAGTAGTTGGAAACTGACTTATCCAAATAGAAAAATGAAAAATTGATGAAGGCGTAAAGAAAAAGAGAGGAGAGGCAGGGAATGCAGACCTAGGTTACAACACCTGACTAGCCCAAGTTAAATATGAGTTAGCTGCAGTGGGAGAGATCGTCTCAGAAGCCAAGTTGGGGAGGATAGCCTTGAAAGGATTCACAAAGGAATGGGATGTCTTTATGAAGTGTGTGGTGGGTCGAGAAAATTTTCCTAATTGGAGCAGGTTGTGGGATGACTTCACTCAGGAGGAGATCCAGATGGGGTCTCATAGTAGTGGTCAGAAGGAAGACAGAGCTGAGGAGAATGTTGGTCTTGCTGTAAAGGGAAAGAAGAAAGGAAATTTCATGAGGGACTTGAGTAAAGTCAGATGTTACTATTGTAACTAGTTGGGGCACCTTGCTTCTTAGTGTCCTGAGAAAAAGAAGAAGAGGAAGGAACATGAGGGTCCTGATACAACTCCTACAACATCCATGGAGGACTTTTATTCCAAGGTTCATAAGGAATTTTCTTTGGTTACTCTAGGATCTAGTGTCGGTAGTGGAGGATTTGGGGGTGATATCAGATGGATTGTTGATAATGGAACCTTCTGTCACATGACGTGAATCTAGCAAGTATTCCTTATTATCACATAGATAGGTTCTGACCAACTATTGGATAGTGAAGGAGGTATGGCGTGAGTTGTACGTGGAGTTGGAAGGGTTAGATTCTGACTTGAGTATGGGGGACTCCTGGAGGTTGATGGAGTTTTGTTTGTTTCAGGGTTGAGGGTTAACTTGATCTCAGTCTTAGCCTTGGAGGATGTGGGATATTGTACATTTTTCAAGAGGGGACATGTACTTATATACATGGAGGGAGTGGACCCGATGAAACCACAACTGATTGGTGATTGGGCTTAAGTCTTTGTAGGATGGTGTCGGCTTAGGCCTGATACAATTGTTGAGAATTCATTTCGTAATGGGGAAGTGGACATGTTTTACATGTTGCAAGGATAACCTTCAGGGTATGATTCAATGTCGAATGAGGAGCAGGAGTCTCCTGAGACTGCGGTGGGCCCAAGGATTCAATCTTGCATTTCGAGAGAAGAGAGGGAGTCTATTCTGAGCACCGACATGAGGCTCAATTGGTGTGATCGAACCGATGCTCAGGGTGGAGTGGATTCTCCTAGGAGCTCAGGGTTCAGAATAGTTGTCAGGAGGATGTCTTCTAGTTCAAGTTTTGTGCATGTGTTGAGGATGGCTCCAGGTTCAGAGGGAGCTCCTACCGAGAACAATGTGATGGGACCGGATGATGGTGATGGCAACGAGTACTTCCCTCACTAAGAGGGAGTGTTAGCTTTTGTAGCTTGGGAGGTACTCCGCATGTTTGTCTTGTATGCGGAAGTAACCTTGTACTTACACCACTACACACTTGACTTTGTAATGGGTTTTTATAAAGTTGTGATAAAGTGGTTCTTTTATGTAAGTGACTTTTTAATAAAGTGTACCTTCTAATATTAAAATGACTTTATCTCATAAAGCGCACTATTTTTTTTTTCCTTAGAAAAATTCGTAATTTTATTCATCCAAAAGAATCCAAAATTACATTTTACAGGTGCATGATGCACTCCCCCAAACCATGGTTAAAAGAGTAGAAAATAAGAAACCCGGAAGGGCCCAGAACTAACTACTAAGCCACTAAGTAGACTTACAATAGGACTGGTAAGATCCTGCATCTAAAGCAAAAGACAGAACTGCACGCCTAAGAAGGACCTCAAAGTGCATATCCATAGATCCACACTGCATGCCCAAAAGATGAACCTCAAAGATCTGTTCCAACCACCAAAGAGAAGCACAAAAACCCAACAACCGCAACACCAAGCTCAAGATCCCAAAGCTAGAGACCCATAACCTAACCACCAACACACCGAGAGAGGGAGCCATCATAAGCCCAAGATGGATTTGTTCAAGAGGCATAGTCCACCCAACTCGTCAAAGTCCATGGAAAATAGAAAGGAAAACAACCACAACTAGTCCACGGGCCGCGTAAGTAGGCGACACACCATAACCAAAACCAGTTCGTCGAGAGGCTGGGGCACCACCAAAATAAAACTAGGCATCCACGGGGACGGAGCCACAAGCCAAGGGTTCTCTGGTAGCAAGAGAGGTGCCCACGAAGAAGCATCCGCGGGAGGGGTTGCGGCCATGGAAACCCTAACTGCAGAGCCCCCAAAGTTCACTTATGTTATAAAGTGAAAATGTACTTTAATATTTTAAAGTGATTTATTTTGTAGGGAATGAATCATGTCCCTTGATCTTGTAAAGGAAATATTAGATCTTGACCATTATATTTAGGGTTGGAGAAGGTGAAGGGTCACTTTCAGATTATAAGAGAATACTTAGGGTAGTGTGCAAGACACAAGAGAAAAGATTGAGAGAGAGAGATAGCTTAAAGAGGAAAGGGCAGAATATGGGCACATTTCCCAAGAAGAAAGAGGGAAAAAATCCCAAGGAAACTTGTTGTGTAACTATGTTGGAGTTTTTGTTGTTTTGGAGGCCGTAATGTACGGATTCGTACAATCCGTACAACAAAGGAAAGGGGTGTTGTTTTTTAGACAGTCTTGTTGTAGGAAAACCGAGGCATTTGCTGGTAATTTTTCTTGTTGTTGGGGGTGTTTTTGTGCTATTGTCCGTACAATACAGCTTTGGCACATTTTTCTGTGTGTTGGTACAACTGAGCTGTACAACTCATTGTGCACAGTTTTCTAGACAACATTTGGAGGGGCAGTTTTGTGGCTGTAAGTGGTTTTCTTCTGCTGGGTTTTGTTATTTTATGCTAATACAACTTTCCTAAAGCTAATAAAAAATCTCTCTCATTGGGTTTCCCCACATTAGGGTTTTCCCTGACATTGCCTAAACTGATGTGTATTTCATGGTTGAGTGATTGTTGCTCATTGTGTTTATTCTGCTACAAAAGTTCTTAGCAATGTGTATTTATGCATACGATATTTTCTGAGTTATATCAAAGTTCATTTAAGACAATTATCTCTAGGTTGCTAAGTGTATGACAAAACTTAAAACTTGTTGATTTTGTCATTTATTTTCTACTTTTTTTGGGTGTACTAACTCAACAAGGGATTGTCCCTCATTTCATGGGAAGAAGGGGTGATGGCCCAGAGGTTTGTAGCTAGAAAAGATAAAATCCAATCATAGACCTTCTAGATTCTTTCCCAGGGATCCCGACGACAATTAAATGTCTCTCATAGGAAATTGATGGGACCCATAAAAAAAATAGCAAATGCAAAAATGCCAACCAAGGTAGAGCATGTGTGGGCAATGTTTTCCATGCTTAGGTAGAATCCCCATACATTGTCTTCAACTTGGGGAAACATAATGTGACCAGGGTAGAGTCAAGGTGGGCACTGTTTTTCATACTTAGGTAGAAGCCCCACCTTGGCTTCAACCTAGAAAAATCTTAAAAACAAAAGGTAATAAATGGGCTTGGAAAAGGGATGCATTGAAAACAAAGGTGCAACACACCCTCTACAAAGGCACCCATAAATGAGACACTACGATCCCTTGTATGTCATGAACCCCATGCCCAAAGGTCTTTCCCCCATCCACTTCATCTTTTGCACATGGCTTAGAGGGGGCTCCACCTGGGAAACACTCCTTGACCTAGGGGATGATTCACCCAATAGGTCACTTTATTAACTCTCACATACCTAAACTTAGCAAATTGCATAGGGTCTTTGAGCACTTGTTTAATTCGATGAGGTGGTTTTTTATGCACATGTTTAGGTGAATCTTTTATTGATTTGATTTACTTATCATGATATGTTTGAATTGCGATCCTTGGAGGGAGTATTCATTGTCTTTGCAGGACCTTGTTTGGTGGACAATTTTGGAGGAACAAGTCCAACTTGGGATTTTGTGGGGCATGAAGCCCACAAGATGAATACCATGACTTGCACACCAGATGATGATGACATCCTTTGGAGGCTTGAGAGACAATTTGGATGACCTCACCTAGCCCCTACAAGCCCAACATTTTTCCTTTGGAGGCCAAAACATCACTTAGAGAGGGCTCGACGTCACCATAGGACTAGGGTTTAGTGTGGTGGCGTGGTTGACTTGACACTTGGCATCTTGTGGATGGAGAGAGGCCTTGTCTTAGTGGAGGAGGCCCTAGTGCATGAGAGGGAGGCCTTTGGAGGCCCAATGTTTAATCTCCAAGCTCAAAGATTTGCTAAAAGTGCCAAAATGTTGCCCTAAAGGGGTGACGTCATATTTCTTTTAGGGTTTCTTATGTGCAAAATCAAATTTAAAATTGTAAAGGGGAAAATTAAGGGTTGTTGACCCCTTACTTTGTGGTTTACCCTAAACTTAAGTGGACAAACACTTTTAGGAGGATTTGTATAAATAATAATCATTTCATTTCATTTTCATCATAGCTCTTCGATTGTGAGAAGACTCCTTGACTGAAATTTGCACCCTTTTTCGATAATTTTACTTGTCTCTCTTTGATACATTCTCTTGTGATGGTTTATCTTGGCTATTAAATGAAGAAGTGATGTGCTATCTCTTGTGGATGCTTATTCTTGCCTTTGTGGTGGAATTTTCTTGGTTAAGGAGAGTTTATCTTGTTAATTCTTGGACTAGGTAAGGAATCTTTGCTTTGTTATTGCTTCTTTCTTGGTTACAAGGTTAATTTTTTAATCTCTTGGGGAGTATAAGGGCATACAACCCCGCTAAGCCTATCATAATTGTATTGAATAAATTGTTGTACAAGGGTTACTAGGAGAAGTAAAAGGGATTATACACTCCTAGTAGTTCCTTGCTAGTCTTGCTTTCCTTGGGGAGTAAAAGGGTTTACACCCCTAAGGAAGTGGCAATACTAGCTCATTCATTAAAGGACTCCATAACCCAATAGTTCAAGGCACTAATCTCTTGCATTGGAAAAATAAATCATTGCATTGGTATACGTGAAATCATGAGATATTAAAATTGTTTAAATTGGGATCTTTTCTTGGTGCTTTAGGTTTGCTAAGGTCACTAAGGTGTTTTCTTTGGATAAGGATTTCTTATTGCTGTCATAAATTAAAAGCTACAGCCATTAGGGCTGCAGAAAAATACTTCATAACTTTCAAACTTACTCATTTTCTAACCATCAAAGTTTGCTAGAAAGCTACCAAGTCAATCTACTAGTTGTTGTGCTTCTTTTGGGTGGTTTAATTGCAAGTTTCGGTGGTTGGAATTTTATGTTGTAGAACTTGTTTCTATAGACATAAGGCTGTGATGATATCTCCTCAATACTTGTTTCTAACAACCTTTAATTGTTTCTAAAGTCTTGTGCTATCATACTTGAGTTACACTAGTAATTGCTAGTTAGTCTCTTGCACATTTTCTTGGACTTTTATTGACTAGTGGTGTCTTCTAAGTAAAGACTAAGACTGATAAAATTGGATCAAC